>CAFUXE010001323.1:54731-68373 GCA_903364295.1 Serranus cabrilla
CCCCATCCCTGTCCCCCACTGAACCCCTCTCCCAGGGAGTGTTTCAATGCCTTGTCTGCTCCTGCTTTTCGTCCGACAGCTTAGAGTCTGTGGAGCAGCACCTAAACGCCCCTCGCTCTCTGCCCCAGTCTGAGTGGTGCTCCCTTGTCGCTGGTGGCTGCCACTGCAGGCTGTGTGGCTACACCACCCCGCTGAGGGCTAACTTCTCTTTGCACTGCCAGACTGACAGACATCGCACCCGGTACCAGCTTGCTGCTCACCTCCAGGAGGGTGGAGACAGGGGTCAGGAGGGGGCTGCTCTCATTGCCAAGGGCAACCCTGTCCAGCTGAGGTGCAACCTGTGCGACTACGTGACCAGCAGTTTGGACAAGCTAAGAGGACATTCCCTCAGTTCACACCACGAGGCCAGCGTCCGGGTTTACCGAGTCAGTACAAGCAACTATTGAAACAAAAATGTAATTAGCATGTAATGATAATCTGACTAGATTTATTAACTTTCTTTTTCTCTTTTCTCCCTTATTATATTTAGTTCCTGCAGCAGTATGATGGTGAAGTTGATGGAGGTTCGTGGCTGTTCCATTGTCTCTTATGCAACCACTCCTCCTCTTCTAAACTCCAAGTACTGAAACACAGTCAAACCCCAACCCATCAGCAGAGGGAAGGATTACTACAGCTGCAGCCAATGGGTGGAGAGGAGCTGGCAGCCATCTTTACCATCAGGAAAAGCCCTGATGGTGTCACAGGTGAGAATATGAACCATGTGGCCGCATGCGATTTCATGTTGCACGTGGTTGCTGACATCAGCGGGCAGACAGGGGATTAAGATGAAAAGAGTGAGAAAATGACTAATGGATGTTGCTGAGATATTGATCAAGTAAATTGATTTGTCAATACACATCCTTGTTATATCCAGAGTAACCCCTGACAACAGCTAACTAGCACCTGCTAATCAATGGACCAATACAAATCCCCTGGATAAGAATGGGGGAGGTGGAGGCCAGTCACCAGGCTGCAGTCTGCTTAAGAAAAAACACTAAATTCACATGGTCTGGAGTGTGTGAGCTGCTGGAGTAACATCTAAAATTAGTAGTTTAACACTTCATTTGTAAATTTAGTGAATCATGTGATTTGTCTATGTGCGGATTAAGACTTATCGAGGTGAACTGATGTGTTGTAAGTCCATATTACCTCTACTCCACCTCTGAGGAGAATCTAATGGAGAATCAATACTTGATCAATAGTGTATGGAGGCAAGCAAGGAGAATGAAGTGTGGTCCAAAGACACTGGTCTTTTTGAAGGATGCTATCTAGAGGATAATATAAACTACAATTAGCCTGATAGTTTGTTAGAGTATACAGTATGAAGCACAATGTTTGTGTGCAATAATTAATTGTCATTTCCCTCCCAGGAGAGCTCTGTGAGGATATGGAAACTTCCAGTGAGACCACCACTGGTCCTTTGGACACAACCAAAGACACTTGTAACTTGGGGGCGAAGCAGATTTCTGAGGAGACGGGTATGGCTGCCTCAATGTTCAAAACACATTCTACAACATATTATAATAAACTCAAATGATAGCATGATAATATATATTGCATACATAAAAATATTCTATTCACATGTTGATATTATTTTTTACTAGAAGAAGAAACTACGGAGGAGGAAAAAGAAAAGAGGGAGTCATTGCCCTCAGTCAAGCGTCCATCCTCTGAATGTGAGGAAATGGAAAACTCTATCTCAACCAAACGCCCCAGAATACACCAGCAAAATGAGAACCAGCAGGTGAGCCGTTGACACATATTTTAATAATTTAAGTACATCCATGTGAATATAAAATGTAACAACGACACAATAAATGCAGTTCTAGTGTAATCTCACGAACCCATACACATCAGTGCTCTTACAGCTGTCAAAGTCAAAAGTCAACACTTCATTAACCATTTTTCTCACCTCTCTCTCTCTCTCCTCTACTCTCAACTCTTTTAGACTGTCCAGTGCCCTTTGTGCCAGGTTAAACTCCCACATACACACCTTCGACAGCACCTCACACATGTGCACAGTGTGGCACAGGACTGTGTAGACAAGCTCATCAGCACAGTAAGTGTATGCAAGTGTGTATTTGTTGTATTTGCGTTTGTCAGGAAGCAAAAGAAAACGAGAAGGCAAAGCGATGGGGGATGGGGGAGAGTGAAATGTAGGGAGACAATTCCATTAAGAAGGCACCAGAGAGAAAGGCAGCGCTTTTTTTAATGCATGTTTAAGTAGCTCCCCGCTATCATCTTTGATGCAGCCGTGCATTCTGTGTGTATGTGTATGCGCGTCTTTTAGAGTGGAAGAGAGAGGGTTTGACTGAGTGAGTGAGGGAAAAGCCAGTCTTTCTATAATGCATGTTTAAGTAGCCCTCTATTACCAGAAGTGCAGTCAAGCTAAAAAGGGGCCCCCATGCTTTTTACTGTGTCTCTCCAACTAACAAAGACTGGTCATCTATCCACATCACCATCCTCCATCTCCCTGGCCCGTATGCTAAGTGGCCTTTGTCTCTTGCGCTCTTCGCCTCCACTTGACTGACTGCTTTTCACCCTTTCTCCCCTCTGCTGTCCCTCCCTCCCCCCCCTCCAGCTACTCCTATCATTCCTATTCAGCAATCTCTGTCCCTGCCCCTCCCTTTCTGTCTCTCCCAAGCTCTCTCTCAATTTCTTATGCGTTACCCCTCCCTTACTCACTCTCTCTCTCTGAAGCAGTTTTTTTTGTTCATTGCCCCATACTTTCTCCCTCCCTCTCCCTGCTCTCTCTCTTTTTCATATTCTACCCCCCCCCATCACCACCACCGTCCTCCCTCCTTCCCCTCCTACCCCTCCCTCACTCTCTCTGATAGTAATTGAGGTTCATTAATTCAGACTGAGGTGATGATGGCCATTATGTACCTTGCTTTCCAATTACGCTCTCTAGATTAAGCCTGACCTTCAGTTTTCTCTGCAGTGTGTATGTGTGTGTGTGGTTGTTCTTCTCTTTCTCTCTTATGAAGCTGTTACGCAGAGAAAACTCTTGTCATGTAAATCTCATCTTTAGCTTTCCGTCCTTTCCTAAGGGTAGCTAGCTGTTCGCGTAGATATAGTATTTGCTCTCAGTGCTCGAAGCTGTGGAGATGGAGGTTTTCTATATGAAGAATGATTTTAAATAAATTCATTATTCAGCTCAGTAAAGTTTTATTAAACCCTTGGGGCATGTTGGAGGGTGTCAGAGGAGCTGAAGGGCAGACCCACATATCTCAACCATATACACTTATTACCAAATTGATGTGCCTTGCTGTCTATACTGCTGTGCAGGCAGGTGCAAGATGTAACGATACACTTACAGATTCACACTTTAATGTTTTATGATATTAGGACAGGGTGTGCAGGGACTCATGTTTATACATCTCGATATTTGCTTGCTATTATGCTGTACAATTAAATGTTTTATTCATAATGTTGGATTAAGAAAATATGGTAATACCTCATATTTCTTTTAGTCTGAATTGGTAAAAACAGCACTTTTTCTGAGTCTGGCAATAAACCCCCACACCAATAAAACAAAATTGACAGAGTGTCACTTTTTTTTCTTTCAGGTCACACTACCCAAGGAACAACAGCCTCAGCTGCAGACAGAACTACAGACGGATGATACTCAGAAAAATAAAGACACCAAGAATAACGATACAAATTGTTCCAATACTGCTGATACCAGTGCCTCGGTTGATTCACAGAAAAACAAAGGTTGGTATAAAATGCATGGTAAAACTGACCATAATTTAGATTTTAATTGAAGAATCATAAATGCCAAAACCATGTCATGGTTATTCATTCAGAACACTTTGCCTTCTTGACTGTATGTTATTTAAAATGTATTATTATTTTTTTTGCATTTTGAAGGCATTTCAGTGGAGAACACTGAGGGAGATGTAGCCGCACCCAAAGATGTCACAGCTCTACTCACCCCACCCCTGGAAGACAACACCACTCACCCTTCCAATGGCAGACTGGCTCCTCAGTCCCCAACTCAGACACCCCCCTCCTCCCCGCCCACCTCCCCGCCTGGCGACCTCCCTCCCCTTTCTGATCGCCATGGTTACCGGTTCCGTTGCAGCAGGTGCAGCCTAGCGTTCCCCACTCAGGAGAAGCTCAAGCTGCACTGGCAGTACCATGCCATGAGGGCGGCGACAGAGTGCCCCCTCTGTTCTAGACAATGTCGCAGTCAGGAGGCCTTGCAGAGACATATGCAGAACACACACTCACAGCTGGACAACACACAGGGGCAGAATACACTCTTAGCACCTCACACTCCTCAATACATGGAGCATAATAAGAATTCAGTTCAACAAGATTTTAGTTTATCACCTCAAGTAGGTCAAGAAGCAGGAGAGGGTGAGGATGAAGAGATAGAGGAGGAAGCGCTAGGCACGGAGGGAAAGGAGGAACAAAAAGAAGAAAAATTTAAAGAGAAGGACATGGCTGGTGAAGTTGATGTAGATGAGGAGGATTTAACTGAGCCAGAGAAGGGGCCACATGAGGAGATTATATCAGAACCTACTTCCAGCTTGCTTGTCAAAAAGAGCTCTAACCCCACAATGGACCGCTATCTAGATCCAACCAGGCCCTATAAATGCACAATATGCTCTGAATCTTTCACCCAGAAAACCATTCTTCTAGTCCACTATAACTCTGTGTCCCATCTCCACCGGGCCAGACGAGCCCTGCAGGACTCTGGAACAACTGTTGCTGCCCCCGAGGCACCCCGTGGCCCAGATCCTAGGCCTTACAGATGCCGATTGTGTGGAGTGGGCTATAGCCAGAGCTCTACACTGGACATACATCTTCGCTCTGTCCTTCATCAGACTAGAGCTCGTGCTGCCCAGAACTCAGCTTCACAAACCCCAGCATCTAGTGTAGCTGCGCCAGTGTCAGTCCCCACTACTGCAACTCAAGCTGCTCAACTCACCAGAGAAGAAAAGAATTTGCCTTTCACTAAGAGGCCAGATGTAGCAAGCTCATCAACCTCTTTACTGTTAGGCGCTGGCTTAGCAGCAGAGACCCAGTCAACCCTCTCTAACCCAACCGACAGCCAGCAGGCTAAAAAGAGAGTGGCAGAACTTATAGCATCAAGAAACCAGCTAATGCTAATACAACAGCAGCAGATAGCCCAGGCTCAGGCACAGGCCCAAGCTCAGTTACAACAACACACAGCTCTGCTCCAGTCCCAATTGATGCAGCACCTTCCCTTAGGAACAGAAACTCTCCTTAAACAACACTTCCCCCTGGCACCAGACAACTTACTCTCTCTGCAGCAGCAATTTCTCCTGCCCTTTTACTTGCCAGGAGACATGAATCCTAACTCAGAGTTAGCTATTAAGAGCCTAGAACTTAGTCAGTTATTATCTGCCAACTCTATCCCAAGAGAACCGGTTAAGACAGAAGTTAAAAAGGAGTCCCAAACTCAAATAGAAGAAAAACAAACCCAGAGACAAAGTACAAATGCAACTGTGAGCCAACCAAAGGATCATGTGCAGAGTGAAGCCAAGGTTGAAGCTGGCTGCAGTGGATCCTCCATCAACCAGTCAGAAAGAGAACAGAGCAATTCTAGTCCTGTGGAAGAAAAAGAAGACAAGCCTTTCGCCACTGTTAAAAATGAGAGTCAGAAAGACGAAACCAATTCCTCCTCATTTAATCTTCTTGGATTGCAATGTCCTCCTCCCAGAGTGCCCTATGCAGCTGTGAATGGGGAGCCTCTTCGAGCCCTGCTGCAGAGTTATGGCTATGAATTGGCACTGCAATATATACAAAGTAGACATAGACACCAGCAGCAGATATCTACTCACGTGATACCAGATAAACAGGAGTGCTCTGATATCAACAAGATGGGGGTATGCTCAGAAGAAACAGTTGAGTTTAGTGGACTACAGGATGGAAGAATAGAAGGCTGTAACAATGATAACAAAGTAGTAGAGGGCAATGGAGAGATAGAATGTTTGCTACAGGAGAAAAAGCAGAAATATGAAGAAGCAGCAAACAAAGAAAAAGGATGTTGTGAAAAAGGAGAAAAGTGTAGAGACTGTGGCAAGTTTTTTTCAGATGCCTTGATTTTAAAAACCCACCGGGAGTACATTCATAGGAGGCTGTTTCCCACTCCTGCACTGGAGAGATTTTCCAGAGAATACAGGCTGCAGTATGACCAGATGTACCCTCTCACCCAGCCTAAATCTGGGGAGAACTCAAGTGCTTCAGCTACTGCCTCAGTGCCACCCTCAGAATCAGAGCCAGCACCGGAACCAGTTATGCCTCAAGTTAAAAGCCTTGCACCCTCACCTGGACCCTCATTTTCAGATCCTGTAAGCAAACCATGTCCTCCAGCTACAGATCCAACACCAACTGCTCCGGCACCTTCTCCTCCATTTCCTTCTCAAACTCAAGAATTTTCACAAGAGGCACCCATTCCGAGCACCTGTGCTACATCTACTTCTCAAACAACATCCCTAGCTAACTCCATATCTCTTACCTTACCTAAAATACCTATGCTTCCTCTTTCCTTGCCCCAGCTTCCCATGGGCCCTCTGTCTTTACCCAAGCTTCCCCTACCCCACATTCCGTTTCCCATGGACCTTCCTCTCCTCCCTCCAGTTGTAATGCAGTCTGTGGGTCTCCAGCCTCAATCTTGGTTGGACTCAAGTGTCAACCCTGAGTTGGCAAAACTCCAATCTCAACTCAACCCAGCACTGCTAGGACAACAGCCACAGCTCAGCCCGGCTTTGCTAGTCCAACAACATCAGATCAGCCCAGCTTTGCAAGGTCAGCCTCCACAGCTCAATCCTGCCCTGCTGGGTCAACCATCCCAATCCAGCCCCATCCAAACAGGACAGCAACCCCAAGTCAGCCCAACATTACTAGAACAACAGGGTAAGAGAACCCGAACACGAATCTCTGAGGAACAACTGACCGTTCTGAGGAAACACTTTGATATAAACAGCCTCCCTAGTGATGAAGAGATCAGTAAGATGTCTGCCCTGTCTGGTTTGCCTCATAAAGTCATCAAACACTGGTTTCGCAACACCCTATTTAAAGAGCGCCAGCGCGACAAGGATTCCCCTTACAACTTTAATAACCCCCCAACCACAGCCCTGGAGGAATCCAGAGAGGAAGTAGCACAAAACCAACCACTGACACTTTCCCCATGTTCACTGTCCCCAGGCCTTGCAGCCACCAGCTCTCCACAGCCCCAGACAACAGAGAGAGGAGAACCCCATAGAGGCCGACGCTCTTCCCGAACCCGCTTCACGGAGCAACAGTTGGAGACCCTTCAGGGGGTGTTTGAGGCTACTCCCTACCCTAGAGAGGAAGAATATGACAGGTTGTCTGCTATGTTGTCTCTCCCTAACAGAGTCATTGTTGTATGGTTCCAAAATGCTAGGCAGAGAGCCCGCAAAAATCAAGACCGTGGGACGGACAATGGATTAGAGGGAAAGAACCTGCTTGATAACATTAACAGACAGAGAAGTGGCTGCTACAAAAACGATGACGATAATGATGATGATGATAACAGCTGTGGGGACGGACAAGGTGAATCCCAGAATGAAAACTCCATGGATCTGACTTATGAGTATTACACCAACCCTGACTCACCTATTCCTGATTCTTCCTCTTACTGCACAGAAAGTGAGAATCTAACAGCTAAAGGTGAACCAATAGCTGTTACTAGGAAACAAGAAGATAAAACAATCCCTCCTCAGGCTAACAAGAGCCCAGCTCCTGTTCAAACTCACAACGGAATTTCAGATGCAGACATCCAGCGTAAAGAAATTGTTCAGGCCATAGAAACAGGTGCCTCTCCGCAACTTGAGTCCAGTCTACAGTCAGAAAGTACTCCAGAAAGACCCCAGCCTCATTCTTCCTCCTTTTCACAAAAAACTGTACCCAACATCGCGTCCACAGCTCATTCCACCCAGGGACGTACAAACAGCCCTCCTTCTGATCAAGCTGTTGATAAGCCTGCTGATATATCCCCCAACCTCCCTGCTGTTTCAGAGTCTGAAAAAAGCCACATTCGGCCTCCTGATGCCACCTCTGGCCTATCTGTTGAAACCCAGCCAAAAAAACATCTCCAACCCCAAGCCCAGGCTCAGTTCCAGTGTAGTCTCTGCCCAATGTCCTTGCCCTCATTCCAGCTGTGGCAGGAGCATCAGACCAGACACCTTCTGGCAGCGCAGTCCCAGGTCCAATTTCTCCACTCTGGCTTCACAGACAGAACCATGCCTTACATGATGCTCCACCCCAACCATACCCTGATGGCCAGTCAAATGCTTTCAGGCGCTATCTCCCAGATGCACCCTAATCCCACACATCCTATGATTTCACACTTAAACAGCATACAAATTAAGAACACACTCTCTGATCATTCAAGTAACACTCTCACTAGCCTCTCTCAAAGTTCCCTGTCTCCCATGAAACAGAGTTCAAAGCTTATGTCAGAGAGTAGTTTTGAAGGCCAAAGGGGCGGTAGAGAAATTGAGGAAGAGCACCGAAGGGACAAGCGTCAGAGAACCACCATTACCCCAGAACAACTTGAAGTGTTATATCAGCGCTACAGCATGGACTCTAACCCCACCAGAGGAGTCCTGGAAGGCATTGCACGAGATGTAGGCCTCACAAGACGTGTGGTTCAGGTATTTTATTGATATTTGTTGGTTTCAATATGTGTACTTTTTTTTTGAGAGACAGAAAGCAAGGCATAGAAAACTATTTAATGCTTTTGTGTATCTTTCCTTCACAGGTCTGGTTTCAGAATACACGAGCCAGAGAGAGAAAAGGACAGTTCCGGTCAATGGGGCCAGGATCTAGTTTCAGCTTGGGTTTGAACCACCTGCGCTGCCCATTCTGTAGGGCTCTCTTCAAAGTGAAGAGTGCTCTCGATGCTCATATGAGGTCACGCCACTGGGCAGAGGCTGAAAAAGCAGGGTACAACTTATCAATGAGTAATGGGTCCAATGGACAGATCGGGATGGCTCTGTCATCTGTCATGGACAGACCAGGCCCATCTGTCTCATCCAGCCTCCTCCAAAACCACGGCTATCTCATGATTAACAAAGAGTTAACTATGAAGCCACCGCTGACCTCTTTGTCTTCAACCACTGATCTGAACAACCCAGAAGAGGATGAAGACTATGAGGAAGACGATGAGGAGTACCCATGCGATGAAGGTTCCAGTATGGCTGACCAAGGGTCTCCCAGTCCTGAGGGATCTGGGGGTCCAAGCTCTGATTGGGGTGAGATGCAATGTCTGCAACAGCACCAACATCAGCAGCAGCGCCAAAGGACACAGATGAGCCACTTCCAGGTACTTCAGCTCAGAGACTTCTACAGGAGCCACCGTACCCCGAACCGACACGAGTGTGAGACACTGGGCCAGGAGTTGGGACTGCCTCACAGAGTGGTGCAGGTAAATATTTCATATATTCATAAATGATCAAATGCTGCTTGATAGGTATTTATTAAAGATTAAAAATTATATTTTCAGAACATTTAAGTCTTTAAAAGGTAATAGCTAATTTATTCATACAAATCTTTTTTGCAGGTGTGGTTCCAGAATGCCAGAGCCAAGGAGAAGAGGGCCAGGAGCCTCAGCTCTGACTCTGCAGAGAGGGAGCAGGCCGAGCTGTCCGCCGGGGCAGGGGAGAGAGACAGAGCTTAGAGATCCCTTTGCTTCTTTCTACTACATTCTCCCCAAAACCCTTCCTGCACCTGCTGTCGACCTCCAAACATATACCCTGTCCACTTTGCTGCCAAACCTGTAACCTGAACACCCCAAAGATGCTGAGCCACAGTGGCCCAAAGACAAACTCTCAACTGAAAGAAGAAGAGAGCCCAAACCAAGTCCTCTCTACCACAGCTTTCCTCTTTTCATAATGTTCTTAAACTCTTTCCTGCTCTGTCCTTTCTTGATGAAAAGAGCTCCTCTCCCTATTCCGTCAGACACCTTACTACAACCAAACACCACCTTGATAAAACCAACCAGATGCCACAGAGGCCAAAGAGCATTCTCCAAGTATGTGACCTCACTGCCCAGCTAGACCTGCAGTCTACCTCTCAGTCTGCATGACAGACTCACAGTGGGCCCTCCACCAGACAGTGCTAGATGACTAGCTGTGTAGCATGTAGTACCAGTCTGTAAGAGGCTGGAAAAGAAAATTGTCAAAGAGATTTTAGTGTAAATAGAGAGCTCCAAAAGATAAACTTGAAGAAAAACAAAGCAGTTAACAGTGGATGAAGAAGAAGTTAATGGAAAAAAACAAACAAAAAAAAAACGGAAAAATATCCTTGAAATAGACGGAGGTATTCGCATAGAGCTTTTGTAAAGACTGACTCAGATTCCAAAGCTCGTAACCAAAATTTTACATGTCTGTGGATTTAGTTTCAACATGTTTGTTTTCAATAACAAACTGCAGAGCTGACGTCTGTACAGTGAATGGGTGAAATCTGCAGCTGGCGAAAGTAAGCCGAGTACCAATAGACTGATACGGTGCCAGAATGCAGCTTCACCCTCCACAAGCCAATGATGAGTCTTCTGTTGTACATGTACACCTTCTATGTTCCTTTAGTGGATAACAGCCCAAATAGCACAGAACGTAAAGGCCAGTTTGTCCTGAATGGGGCAAACTATTTTTTATAGCACTCAACCATTATACTGTATATGAAAACTTTAACCAAACTCAAATTTACATTGTGTGTGTTTAGTAATAGTTTCTTAATATAAATCTTATGGATTGAGATAAACTGTCTTGCTTCGATATAATAGTGTCATGATTATGAAAAGATTATGACAGCTTTGATATGTTCCGGCAAGGTGACTTACTGCCTTTCCGTTCTATTTGAATATACCAATGGCTGACCAATGTTATGTGATTAATGTAAAGCTTTCTATGCTCAGGTCAACAGCTCAACATGCCTCCGCTTCAAATGTGATCTTAATACTGTACTTTTCTGTTTTTAAAGCAGAAGAGGCATGGTTTAACCTTGGACTAAGTATTAAAAGATATCTACAAAAACATCTGTATTTCAAAGATCTGAGCTTTTCACCTCTGAGTAATAGATTGTTACGAAACCTTATTGAAACTAAAGTGTTTAATAGTGTGAGGGGTAAATGTACAGTATTTAGCTTTTGTATGGTTGACTCAATACTTCATTGGATGATTGAGACATAGCTCCCTATTCCACTTACAGATAGGGAGCTACTGCGCAAAGCTGAGAAGAACTTCGGATGTTATTGATGTTATTTTTGTACACTTAATTTATTTTCCCTCTTTCTCCCTCCCTACCTACTTTCCTATTTTGCTCTCTACCTTTCTTCTTGTGTTCATTTGCAACCAGTCCTTATTCTAACTGTAATAATGATAATATAACAATAATAGCTAAACAATAATTAATGCTTTAAAACAAAAATCCAAAGACGTGATAATACTTTAACCATATGACCTACAAAAATAAGCGCTACTGTTTACTTGACGATGTATTGCTGTTTTTAAAGAAGGAAGGAGTCCCTATATCTAAGCTACTGTTTTCTGCCTCTCATAAGCACACTGGAGACTGTAACCAAAACCCCAAACTAGAGCCATGGCAGTCTGTAATATAGCGGTTAAAGAGTTTTACTTCTCTTGAGAAATGTTGCAGTTTATTTTTTTCTTTTTTACCATAGTGTTGAACTTCAGCCCTTAAGGATGTCCAGTTTGCTGCTAATGTACTGTAGTTTCTAACGATACTGTAGAAAGATGCATGCTCTGATCGCTTTACCACTAGGCTTTAATGACTACAAACTGTAATGATACCTGTGATGCTGTTGATAAACTGCTCCTCTGTTATTCTGTTGAAAACAAATGGATATGTGGGGCTCAATTCCATCAGGTTTGTTTTTCAGTATCTATTAATTAATACCCCTACTCAGAAGATAAAAATGGCTTTCGTAGTACCAGAAATATTTTTTCAAGCTTCCAGTTTTAGAGAAAACCTGCTTGGGGCATTAACTTCTCAATACTTATGGAGATACTGCATGGCTATTTGAAGGAGTTCAGCCCCAAACCTTCCACTGGTATGATGTCAGTCTTTCTGTGTTGTAATGTCTCTAGTACATTTGTCCAGCAAGAACAGCTTGGCTGAACTCAGACTGACATCAAAGCCAACTTTCCAAAGGATGTGGACTGACCAACTCTGTCATGTTTTGTTCTTAAACTAACCAATGTTTACGACAATACCAATGAGCTTTCTTCTGTACAGAAATGTGCATTCCAAATACCACAAAGGCAGTTTTTTGTATACTGATTATTTTGAATTTCATTTCTGTCGTATTCTCTTGAGCTTAGTGACTGTACATATTGGGGTCCTCTATGGTGAAGGGACTCTGTTATCCTTACTGTAGGTAAAACTATTCTTTTCATTTTTTTCTGGATATGTTGTTGCCATAGTGATGACCAAAAAGATACCTGTGATGTGCACCTGTCCTTATGTCCTGCTCCAGTGGTTTAGTGTGTCTCTATACTCTCCCTCCCCAAGTTCTCCCCTACTGGTGTGTGTTATTCTTCCTTTCCCTTCCCATACTCCACTGAGCTAAATAAAGTCTGCTTTGGTGCATGCTCTGGTCTCATCCCTTTGGTCTCACCAAGAGAAGCCATTTTGTGAATGTTGTGGTATGTGAATGTGTCTGCCTGTAATACGTGTTTGATATTCCAGGTTGTATGTGCGGTGGTGGTGTGTGACTAGCTGCAAGGCTTTTGATGTGCTCCGTGTGTGTGTGTGTGTGTGTGTGTAACACAGCAGTGTGTGGAAGGCGTTTGGTGAATGGAGCCATGACCTCTGGGGTCACTTCATTAATTACATCTGTGACATTCAGCCAGATGAGTTTCCTTTGTGACTAAATGATATGATGAATATTAACGACCTCGGATGAATTACACTGCTGCTTCTGCTGCTGCTGCTGATGATGATAATGTGTTTTACGACTCTAGGAGAGAGGGGAGTAAAAATTGCACACTACAGCACATTTAGGACACGCAGATTTTCATATGCAACATTTCAAAGACCACAGCGTAGTTTAGCAGAGCACATTTTATTATTTTGTTCTCCTGTGTAAAACTTTCCAGTGGTTGATGAGAGAACTTGCTAGAAAGGAAAAAGTGCAATTCTAGAGTGTGTTGTTCAGAGTCTTGAGCACAAACTGGTATCTGCTCCTTGTTCTCTAGCAGAAAGCCATTCATTTAACCATTACACATGAATGCGACAACACAGGAAACGTATCTGTGAAATAGTTCTATTCGGGGTTGCAGGGAACAGACAAACAGATACATAAGGGAGAACAATAGCAAAGTAAACACAGCAGAGGGCTTGAGATAGCTTCGTAGCTTATGATAGCCATCTTAGAAAGTCATCCTGATAAAGTGATCCCCCACCATTTCTCCTTCTCCCTGTCCTCCCCCTCTTAATCAAATGAGTACTGTGCAGCTGGTGGGGTTGCGGCAAAAAGGGGTACGAGTGTGTGTGCAGAGGAGGTGGAGGGGGGGCTTTGAGGGATGGCGTGAAATTATTGCCTGCTGGTGTATATGTGTCGCTGGGGGTAGTAGGCTAGAGT
>CAFUXE010001323.1:68575-81499 GCA_903364295.1 Serranus cabrilla
GATACATTTCAATCACTATGTGTGTGTGTGTGTGTGTGTGTGTGTGTTTGTGAAGGCGTGTTTGTGACGCTGTGTATATGCAGATAGATTACATCTATGTCCACATAAATATCATACAGCTTCTTTTAATCTAAAAAAATAGATCTAATTTTAGTTTTAAAATGTAAACATCACCACCCGCTGCCCAACTGTGTCCAGAAGATTGCTTCGGTATCTCCTACTGCTGATGCAGAGCTACACATTGTACATGGGTGCTTCCCACATTACACTCACTCACACACAGAGTAATCAGTAAATGTCTTTGAAGGAGAGTTTGTTCAGCACTTCATCAGGTATAAAGTGGTTTTTATTTGGAAATGTGGTCCCTATCCATCTTTTAAATGACTTTTTAATGGTCGTCACACCATCCTAATCAATCATGTGGCAGAGCTAGCCTGCAAGCGCAAATACACTCTATTTATAATTCCCACATTCTGCTGCAAAACTGACACTCTGTGCCTTCTTTGTACTGTAACGGAACAGAAAAATGAGTGAAATTGTATGTCTGATTTTGTGGAAACATTAGAAGGACTTCCTTCACCAATCTCCAGCATCCTAGTCGTGAGGTATCTTGTGTAATCTGTCTTTATATTATATCTGCGCTCTATAGACCTCTGTAGAATGGGTGGATAGAATAGCTTTATAAAACATTGCTGCTTATTGTCATTCTTGGGTGTCTCTACATTCAGGCCCACACTTTTTTTGTGACCCCATCACCATCCCCCTTCCACAGTGGCACCCCCCGTCGGCCCCCCTTTAGTACTTTACATCTATAATGAGATACAAATACGCATCAGCAGGACAGTGTCTACGCCACGCGTCACTGTGTGAATATTACTCACACTTATTAGCTGGATTATGTTAATCTTTACACTCTCTGCTCACAGACAACAGACTCCCCATGATATGGGGGTGGTCACGGCAGTAAGCGTGTGCTGTCGCGTGTGTTTGTGTGTGTATGTGTGTGTATGGCTCTATGTGTATGTTGGAGTGATTGCCATGTTGCCAAACTGATCTGCATGTGAAAGGGCGGTCTAATTACATCACTTATGCAAATGAGAAATGCACATATGCATGCACATACAAACACACCACTGACAGCTTACTACTAAGGTCAAAAAGACATTGTGAGCTATCCTCTTATTGACTAACACGGGGCAGCATCACCACCTGTCAGAGAAAAAGACTTGTCTTGACACAAAACAGAGAAGTCACAATGGATGTTTTGATACACTGCTTCAGATAAGTTAAAGAAAAGAGTGGATGGGTCAAGCTCACAGTAGACTAAAGCACTTAAACTGTTATTGGAAAATGTCCGACTGCATATCCACTGATTAGTCTTTTTTTCAGACTGAAACATTGATAGTATCCCTGTTGGAATGATTGATTGAGTCTGACACATTTTAATTACGCCCAAATTAAATGAATCGGCTGGCGGACTATAAAACATTGCTATTTAATAACGAGCCCCTCCATTTGCCTTTTTTTTTCTTGCTTCATCCAATCCCATTTTGGCTGCCTGCACCAAATAACCTCTCTCCATTTAATGATATGCAAATGAATTTTCATGAACCCCATGATCCCATGCGATGATTAAACTGAGATGACATTAGCTGCCATGCTGCTGCCACTGTCAGTGTTTCTGTCTGCCTCCTTTCTCTCTTCCTATCTCTGCCATCTTTCTTCGTATCCACGACAACGGCCAACTGGTGATATTAAGGGGTTCATTGTCACCATTCCCTTATGAATTTGCTTTGTGAGAGATGACATTCTGCGTATCCAGTGTTATTTCAGAGAAGTTTTTCCAGTGGCAACAGAGATGGAGCATCAGAGCAGGACATGTTGGTTCTCATACCACATGTGGTAGTAGTACACCGATGACATACACGCTACAACAATATGCAATTATTGTAACACAGCGACATCATATAGACGATTTTGGTAGCCTTCCACATCTCTTCATTTTCCACTTCCAGTGCTCCCCTCCCACCGTTCCGTTTCAGTCTGGATCCAGCTCCACCTCTGCTGTCGTTTATTGTACTCCATTTGCATAATGAAGCCCAGGCTTAATTAAGATCCCACTGGAGTCTGGAGCCAAGGATGAAGGAAAGAAGGACGAGAAGGAGGGGAGGGGGGATCCGGCGTTCCTTAGCTTATCCGCACGTGTCCAAATAGGAGGCACATTTAAGGGGGGAGTAAAGCGTTGACGAGCGATTAAATCGCTAATTATGATCGGCTGTTAGAATTAGTGTGTGGCTGTTAATTAGCTGCAGATGAGATGCCCAGACAGTTGCCCGCCCCTGACGACTGCAGCACCCTCCCTGACTGGCAATACAGAAACACAGCTTGACACCCCGGAGATGATGCCAACACATCCCTCCCTTTAACGCACACAGCAGTCTGAGGGGATATCCCTTTAAGAATGTCCCAGGTGTGCATGTGCAGGAAAGAGGCTCTTCATCATCCTTGTCCACCCACTCCCCCTGTTCTTCGTTAAGCACAAAATTCCACATCTTTTCTTCTTCTATATCCTTTATTCATTTTGCTCATTATTCCTCTTCTTTCACATTCTCTTCCTCTTCATAATGGAATGGTACGATCCCTTGTAGTTCTTTGTAATGGGCAGCAGCTTCCTTCCAGTGCAGCAGTTGGCACTGAGCAGGGTTGGCATTGAGGAAAGGGTTTTTGTCCCATACTCCTACCATAGTTGCATTTGGCTCTGGTTCAGACCTTCTGCCACTATTTTGTGCCCGCGTTTACGACACTTTTGTACAGCTTCTGGTGGCGCCCGTGATTGCCTCTCTGTTTGCGTTTGGCATGGTGCCATCTCTGTTTCTGGTCTCTCCCTTGAGGGGATGCCATCGCCAAAACATTTTAGGCATCCGAAATGTTCTGCTCACCGTATGGAGGTTTCTGTTTGCAAATGTGTGTTATGTTGGCTTGGCAGCGTGCCATCTTTCTCCCCGTGCCCTTGCCGCCCCTGAAAAGATGCCATCACAGAATCGCTGGCAACCGTTGCCTGGGCACCTCTTCTTGGCTTTGTTCAAGCAAACAAACGACGATTAGCAGCAAATCCTCAGAGGTGAGTCCTCTTGTCTTTGACTAAGACAGTTTTCCGCCGACCGCTTTGATCGCTTCGGGTATGCCACGGCTGCAGGCTGGCATGGTGCCCGCTGGCTGGCATGCACTGGCTGGCATGGTGCCCGCTGGCTGGCATGCACTGGCTGGCATGGAGAGAAAGAAAATTTGGAAAATGAATGGAATGCAGGATTTTCCGCCGACATTTTTCTTCGTATGATCAACGGTCATCACCGACTTACACCTTACATTTTCAAAGTATCATCCATTTCTCTCCTCAACATCCTTCTATGCTTCCCTCCATCCATCTACATCTGAGACATCCTGAATCTGCTGGCATCTTGCTCATTTCTATGCTCAGAAGTCCTCTGATATTTCCTATAGCTTCCTTTTCTCTGCCCGCTCGGCTGTTCGTTTCGCCCCATTGTGCCTGTGCCAAGGTGGCACCATGGTAGGAGTATGGAGGTCTGTTTCTCTTCCTCTTCCATTCTTATTCTCCTCGCCCCTTTACCCATGCCCATGCCCGCCCCCGCTCAAGTCCTGACTGGATGGCACTGTGCCAACCTGCCACCGCCATCGCTCTCATTTGTAGCTCATCCCTCCGTTGCCCTTCCCCCTGTCTCTACATTTCCATCCCTCTCTCTTCCTCTCATTTCATTCATCCACTTTCTGAATCATTTACCCTCTCTGTGTATATGAAATGATGTGTTTGTACATTTACACAACATTAGTTAACTGACACACATACAAGTTTTCATTCCTTAAATGCGCGTCGCAAATCGGCGGTGCTTGTTGTCATTTGGGAGACTTTTTTGGCACCTGAAGGAATGCTCTTCGTGACTGCCCTGTAGATAATTACCGCAGCAGTTACTTATTCCACTGAGACAAGAGGAGGAAGACGAAGAGAGCCCGGAGTTTGGATAAAGCTTGTGTTGTTTTAATTAACTTTTACCAACCCCCATCATGTGTGCTTCGTTTCACATCTTGAAGAGCCTTGTGCAGGTTGTGCTTATTCACGCACGCACTGAACAGCAAACCGATTGATCCATTTATCACTAAAATCGATTGCGAGCCATTGACCTCACCCACTTTACGAAGATGACCCTTGCTCCCTCGTTTTTTGTTATTTTCTCTCCTCTTTCAAATCTCTTGTGTCTAACAAAAGCTGCCAGTGGTGGTGAAGCTATTAAGCAAATACTCTCATTAGTACACAAAACATAATGAATATGTAAATGATGTGTGTAATTTATGCAAGGGCTGCGAGACTTGTTCTCTTTTCAGTCCTCCATTGTATTCACTCTATTTATATCCCCTTTCCTTAAAACTTCACACTCTTACGCCAGTTTTCCTCTTTTCTTAGACCACATCCTGTGAATTAATCCATTGGGGACTTGAGGTTTCACTATTGTCTCTTTTATTTTGTGTTTTTTTTTTACACATTTCTCCTTGCCTCTAACCGTGGTCTGTAGCTTCTAATAGTCTCTCAGAGTCTCTCTGTTTTTCTGTTTGCTTCTTTCTGCTCACAGCCTGTCCTCTCCAAAAACAAACCCCGCAGTGACGCATTAAATCAACAACTGAGTGTTTGAACAAGGTCTTTTCTTCCAGGAATATGAATACTGAATAATCCATCCACTAAATCACATTCACACTAGATTGTGTTGTATGCTGTGTTTTTTCCTTGTCCCTCTGTGACTGTGTTGATCTTAATGTGTGGTCCAAACTGTGGTAAATTGAAGCGTGTCCTGATAGACGGTGAGTAGCCTTGCTCCTGTCTAGGATAAACACCTATAATACTCTGGCTCCCTTGGCAATCACCATAGCAACAAACCATGGTACCCACGTGAGTTGCATAATAAGATGTTCTCCAAGACCACAGACCATAAAGCGGCGACAAACTAGACACCCGCAGCAATGAATGTGAATCAGAAAATACCCGTTCAAATGTCAAACTTCACCTCTGACTCATTCCACACCAATCTTTCCTATTTATCAATAGGCTTGCATCGCCTCACACGCTCTCAGGCGCTCATGCACCTTCTCTCCGTCTCTCCAGACCTTAACAGGTGCTGATGAGCCGCAGTCAATGATTGTAATGAGCTATCGATCACCGTGGGAAAACCGAGGGACAGAGAGGGGTGAGGGAGGTAGGGGGAACCAGAGGACACACACACAAACAGAAGGAGGTGGACTGCCAGAAAAAAAAAACTTCAAATGAACTAAATGGAGACAAGCTACCCTAGACAGGGTATCAATAGTTGCTTTAATCAAGTCCTTATCTCCTATTGTTCTGCTTAAAATAGAATATATGGGGAAGTGCTTTCTGCCAGCGCAGGTCGAAGGGAAGTGTTCAACTCAGAGCAGCTTCTGGACGGGCTGATCTGCTCAGGATGACCATGCAGACATGCTTGTCATGACCGAGTCCAGATGCCAGTGAATGGCACTGACGCAGTATCTCTATTTTCCTCTCTTTTTGTGCTGTGTGCATGAAGTGGAGGCAGACAGCTTTAGGGAAGGGGGAGGTGCGATGTGTGTGTGTGTGTCGTGTGTGTTGGCTGGCGTTTCAGATAATGAAATGCAGCAGGGAACAAAGAGCTGGGGGCCCCTATTCTCTGTGCTGCAGCTTCATTTTCACTCCCGTCAGTCTATGATTCTTCCATACCCTCTTTCTTGTGTACGTGTATGTGTGTGTGTTTATGTTTGTATGAGCGGTTTGTTGTGTGTACCAGTGTCCCCTCCTCCTCCTGTTAGTATTCTGCATGGCAGATCCCCCTAATGTAATAACTGTGTCTGCATGTCTAATTTACAGCAGGAGAGAGTAAATAGCCTGTGGTTAATTACAGTACGTGTGTGTGTGTATGTGTGTGTGTGTGTCTATGCATGTGTCTACATGCGCGTGGGTGTGTCAGAATGATTTATGAGTTGCAAATAGCTACACCAGTGGCCCGTTTCTCCTCACTTAGTTTTTAATCTGTCTTTCCATTAATTTTCCTGGAGACGTTATTATGGTTTTATAACAGTGTGCACGAGGATGCACATGTGAGTGCACGTATGTGTTAATGAGACAAAGGTGTGGACATTTTGTGAGGATCGAGGCTAGTTGAGCACCTGAGCTGTACTTTGCTTTTCCCTCTTTAGATTCCTCTTTCCATTCCTTACTTTCCTCTTTTCCGGTGCTTCATTCACTCTCTTCATTGAGAGCCACAATGAACACAGATCTTTATTGACAGTACACGGTAGAACATGGAAACAGCAGGTCAATCCGTTTAGCCCAAGGGCCGATACACCAATTCACCAATTTGTCAGTGTTAGTTTGAGAGAGAAAAGCAGCTAATCTCTCCTCTCTGCTCTCTATTGATCACACACTTAGACTCCACTTCTCTGTCTAAACACTATTGATTCTCTCTCTCTCTCAATCTCTTTCTCTCTCTCCCTCTCTTTCTGTCTTGCTCTCGCCACATACCACAGCTCTCAACACATCTCGCCTTCATAGGCAATGACTTCGTCCCATATAAAGGCCAGAATAATTGACACTGTATGTCCTTGTACATGAAACCCTGAGTCACATTTTAGGTGAATACACGAGAACATTTTAGCATGAACAAAATATGACTTTGAGTAATTTAATTAAGACAGCATTATAAATGGAACTTATCAACTGAACAAAGCATTGTAGAGTTTGGTCCACAAGTGTCACATATTATTGCTCCCTGCTGCGCATATTCAAAAGCTTATGCACGGTCTCATTAAAAAAATCAATTACTTAGCAACCCTTCTACAGCTTGAATACAGACCATGATTAAAAATTCACCGCTGGGTACACTGTCTCCTGGCTTTGTTTTTTCAGTCTCACATCACAGGGTGCACTTGAAAAGGACCACATTCCTGTCAAGATGAAGGCTATGCAAAAATTGTAGAATGATTTTCTTGAGGGAGATAACCCCCCTTCATTTTTCCGTCAGTTCAAATTGAACCAGAGATCTCTATTTGATTGGATTTAGCTTGTGTGGGCCCTTGTCATGACAAATTTTAGTTGAGATGTACAATTTGGTAGAGGAGTGATTACACTGTAGATGAGAAGATGAAACAGTGAGGGAGAGAAAAGGAGAGAAACCTATGACAAAAAGAGGTTTTCCTGTAGCTTTTATCTTAACTATATCCCTCTACCCTGATTTCAAATTATGAAATGTAAACAAGGGATCCCAACTGTTAACTCAGATGTTGTTTAAAAAAAAAAGAAAAGCCAGGCCCCAATGGGTCCACTATCCTCCCTGCATACCTCCTATTTATTAGACTTGTCCACCCCCTACTGGAGATAAAAACACATTACAAACCTTTAGCATCTGTGGTTACAAAACACCAACACATGGCTTGTGTAACTCAAAATCAGCTGTTTGGTAACTGGTACTGAGGGGTAGGTTTAGGACGTGGATGTGCTACATACTGGAGTGTATTCAGACTTATAATTATTATTGCATTTTATATCTATAGTTAATCATTACCTTACGCTTGAAGATGCCTCCTTCCGCGGCTGCAGATGAAGACAGTAAAGCCTTGGTGAGAAGGACGTTAAGGGAAGTGCTGATGGGTCGAGAGGATCCGGAGGGGTTCTTTGCGATGTGTGTGTCGGCTCTCGGGAACCAGCAGACCCGCTCACAGTTCATGTCCCTGATCCAGCCCCTGTCCACGGCCAACAGCTCCCTGCACTCCATCCTCACCTCCATCTACGAAGAGTATTTTTCTGAGGTCAGTAGTTGTTTGAAAACACCTGAAGTATAACTAAAATGTTTGAAAACTTGTTAATATCTAGGTTAATAAGTGATTCAAAGCTACTAATGAATGAACTAAATGAAAAAACACTTCAAGAAATAGCTCGATTTATTTACTGTCTTACCCTTTTAGCGATTTTCGACCACTTCGAGAGGCTAAAAGACTCCAAATTAGCCAAACTTGTGTGTGAAGGCAACATGGCTAATGTGTTAGCAAATAACACGCTGTGCCAGGTAACTAGCTAGCTAAGCGTTAATTACAATAAGTTGACATCAGCTGAAAAAAGGGCAAAATTTTAAGTTCCACATAAATCTGGCATCTTAGCCCCTTTTCTCTACCAGCTCCCACTAAGAACAGCTTACTCGTAGCTGGCTAAGTATGACAATAACTTCACCAGTCAAGTTACCTGAAGTTACTTTGCGACGTTACGAGGCTCCTGTTCTTCAGAGATGTCAGGAAAAGTTAGCTTGTGTTGAGCTCCTGTGCTGGGAGCAGCTGCCCGCATGTCTTGGCTTTCTCGGACCAAATACTAGTAAAAAAGTCAAATTACTTTACAGATAATTTATGTAAAAAAAATAATAAGTTTACAAAATATAATTAAGTCATTCCACCACTTATTATAACAATCAAAAAAATAATAATAGTGTAAGCCTACCTCGAAGCAGTGTCCTTACAATATAATTTGAAAAAATAAAAACATTAATTCATCCATATCTAATCAGCCGGATACCCAGGTGTTTTCACTTATAGGAATAAAAATGGCAAAGGTTGTTCTCAGCTATAATCAGCTTTGATAAATGAAAACACCTGTGTGGCTGTATGAGGGCTGTGTAGGGCTTTGAACATAAAACAAGCATTAAGAAATTTCAAGTTGACACTTTTGACAGCAGCATTGAGAGTCCAAAATAAAATAATAAATACAAGCATGTTTATTTGTCGCATACACAATCAATCATAGTAGTTTCTTTGTGCCTAGCTTAAGAGAGATACTCACCAATAGACAGATATTTTCCCTATTTTCTGTTGGTGTTATATCACAGAGCATACAGTGCAAACTTCTTGATAGTTTTAACGGTGGCAAGAGCTTGTAATTATTTGCAAATGTTTCAAATTTGTAAATAAGATTTGTCATCTCAACAACAATGATTTGTTATAACAGTAACAATAATGGCTTGTCTTAATTATATTGTAGACTGAAGATGATGAGCTGGAACGTGCATTGGCTCTCTCTCTACTGGAAATGAAAGATAACCAGCTGTCAACTCCCTGCCAAGAGTCACGATTACAGCAACCTGGAGACAGACCGAATCAGAGAAGCTCCTTTCATCTGAGTAGCCACAACCAAGAAGCAGATGTAGCTGGCAGGAGAAAAAACACCAACTTATCAACTGGACCCTGGGGCAAGGTGAGCCCACCACAGACAACCAGAGAAACTGAGCTTCAGCAAAACACACATGTTGAGAAATATAATAGGGAGACACCAGGGACAACTCAGCCAGAGTGTGTCTCCAGACTGTCTGGCTCATTTTCCAAGCAAGACACGGTTAAAGGTGACCAAATGATGGATGAGGAAGATTTAAATCAATCGGAGAAACCAAAGCGCTCTAAGAACAGACGACAGCGGCGTAAAGGTGCTGGCCAGCAGGTTGTAGGTCTGCCCTGTTCTCCATCAGCACAGCCACCAGTACTGCTGTGGTTCAGGAGGGACTTGCGACTTAGGGACAACCCTGCTATCATTGGCTCAGTGGAGGTTGGTGCACCTGTCATCCCTGTTTTCATCTGGAGCCCTGAAGAGGAGGAGGGACCCGGGGTCACAGTGGCTGTTGGGGGAGCTTGTAAGTAGACAGAGGAAATAGTGATAATTGGCAATCTTTGTCAAAACATTATGTGTGCCAAAAAGTACACCTCAGTACACTTAATATATAAATGAAGCGTAAAGTAGTGAAGTCAACCTTATTACTATTTACATGCAAGTCTCCTGGCTGTAATGAAATCCCATCTTTTCTTTTCTTTTCACAGGTAAATACTGGCTTCATCAAGCATTGTCTTGTTTCTCTTCATCTCTCGAGCACATTGGCAGCCACCTAGTTTACCTTCAAGCAAATGGATCTTCTCTGCATACATTAAAGGAGCTAGTAAAGGAGACAGGGGCAAGAACTGTCTTGGCTAATGCCCTCTATGAGCCCTGGCTGAAGGAGAGGGATGATGTGGTGGTGTCAGCCCTTCAAACAGATGGTGTTGAATGCAGGATGTACCACTCGTACTGTCTGAGAGACCCTTACTCCGTCAGCACGGAGGGTGTGGGACTCAGAGGTTAGTCACAATATGATACATTTGGTGCACCGAGCTTGCTTGAATATTTATGGTAAATATCAAAGCTTAAAATATGTATTCCTATCTTTTTATTTCTTTTGATTTAGGAATAGGTTCAGTGTCTCACTTCATGAGCTGCTGTAGACAGAACCCAGGGTCTGGGTTAGGGGTCCCCCTGGACCCTCCTGCATCTCTCCCCACACCTGCCAACTGGCCTCAGGGTGTCTCTTTGGACAAGTTAGGCCTGGCACGCATGCCCCACAGGAAGGATGGCACAATGGTCAGTAACCACAGCAGAGAGTCCCTGTAGGCTCAAGCTATAGCCCAAAACACTATTAGGTTGGATCATGAAGTCCTCAATGTTTTCTTGTGTTTATTTTGGCATTCAGATCGACTGGGCAGCTAACATCCGCAAGTCCTGGGATTTCAGTGAAGACGGAGCATGTGCCCGGCTAGAAGCTTTTCTGAGTGATGGTGAGACACCTAACATGCACATTGTATACATATCATACACCGTAGAAGAGTATCATTTATCTAACAGCATCTTGTGATTCTTCCATGTGTCCTAGGTGTGTATAGATATGAAAAGGAGTCAGGCAGGGCAGATGCCCCAAATACCAGCTGTCTGTCTCCCTACCTTCACTTTGGTCAGCTCAGCCCACGCTGGCTGTTGTGGGATGCCAAAGAGGCACGCTGTCGACCCCCAAAGTTCCAACGCAAACTGGCATGGAGAGATTTGGCTTATTGGCAGCTGACATTGTTTCCTGATCTCCCCTGGGAATCCCTCAGACCTCCATACAAGGTAGAAATTGGCTATTTGTTGCCACATGAACTTATATTATAAGTGCTACTCATACATGCAAAGAAAGAAATATATTGTTATTCATCCACTGACATTTGCAGGCTCTGCGGTGGAGCAGTGATCGTGGCCACCTGAAGGCCTGGCAGCGAGGGCGAACAGGGTACCCACTGGTGGACGCAGCCATGAGGCAGCTGTGGCTGACAGGCTGGATGAACAACTACATGAGACATGTGGTGGCATCTTTTCTCATCGCCTATCTCTACCTGCCCTGGCAAGAAGGCTACCGCTGGTTCCAGGTGAGACGTGCATGCACACATGCAATCACACAGATATCATTAAGCAGCAATACACAATGTGATGAGTACTATTACTGACTGTATTGACCATTTTAGGACACCCTAGTGGATGCAGATGTTGCCATAGATGCTATGATGTGGCAGAATGGGGGCATGTGTGGTCTGGACCACTGGAACTTTGTCATGCACCCCGTCGACGCAGCAATGACCTGCGACCCCTACGGCAGCTATGTCAGGAAATGGTGTCCTGAACTTGCAGATCTGCCTGATGAGCTTATTCACAAACCATGGAAATGTCCCCCGTCCATGCTTCGACGTGCTGGTAAGGATATTTTCATGCTCAGTGAAAGAAACAAGTTTTGTTTTGAAACGTGCAGTGTACAGTGCCAGGTAAATATACAAATCTTCTTTCCTTGCTATCCTAACTGTTTAGGTGTGGTGTTTGGCCAGACGTATCCTGAGCGCATAGTTACCGACCTGGAGGAGCGGAGGAATCATTCTCTGCAAGATGTAGCTCTGGTGCGGAAAGAGTATGGAAAATATGTGGACAAGCGCTCAGGCTGTGACTTGGTGCCTCTGCCTCCACGCCTCGTCTCCGAGGCTCTGGGCTTATCACGCATGGACGGCGGTGTGGTGACAGAAGGGAAGCAGTTCCTGTTGCCGGTTATCACCCGCATGGAATTCAAACACCAGCTGGAAGATCCAGATGCAGATGCTGCCTCGAATCCCTACAATGCTGTTCTTAAAGGATACGTGAGCCGCAAGAGGGATGAGACCATTGCCTTCCTTAATGAGAAAGACTTTACTGCCAGTGTGATGAATGAGGGAGTTCAGAGAAGGGAGAGGCTGGAGAGCAATTATCGCAGAATTGAGGGACTCCCTCGGCCTCCTGCACCTCGGGGCAGAGCCAGGCGAACTCCAACAGCCAAGGACAGGTTTTCTATAGTACCGAGTGGGGCGGTCTCTTCACTCAGGTGACCCAGAGATCAAGACTAAGAGTTTACAGGTTCTAAGTGACCAGACTGTCACTAGCCGTACAATTATGTTTAAGTGCAAAGATGAAGAACAAAATCTTTGCTGGATTTAGCTCCTGTCTACTAAACCCATCCTCCTGAAAAAGCCCAATCTGCTTTGATTGGCTTGAAAAAAAAACAATGGCACACCTTAGGCAAGGAGGCTGAAAAGAGGAGAAGTAGTGGGGTTAATTGGCGTCATACAAATGGGGTACATTACAACATGGGCGCAGTGTAACTGGAGCTGCGATTTTGGTCCTGGCAGACGGCACTAGAATTGAAGGGGTGGTTTCTGCTTTTTGGGTGCGCCCAACCTGACAGGACCAAAGAGTTCCATGATCCTGCACCACCTGTTGAGCCCTTTTGGCAAGTGCGGGCAAGATTTTACAGTGTTTGTGTAATGGCCAAATTATATTATTTTTACCCTTCACCTTTGCAAAGTTTCAGGTGGAAACACTCAGATGTTGTTGAATTCCATGTTTCTAACTATTTTTTCATAATGCCCCCTCTGTATTTTAAACACATAAATCTAAAGTATACATGCTTTGTAGTTTTTGAGTTTTAAGTGGGTGAAAAGGCATTTGGTGCATCTCAGAAGGTCATTTTCAAAATAGAG
>CAFUXE010001323.1:82026-112238 GCA_903364295.1 Serranus cabrilla
ATTTTAAACACATAAATCTGAAGTATACATGCATTGTAGTTTTTGAGTTTTAAGTGGGTGAAAAC
Source organism: Serranus cabrilla (assembly GCA_903364295.1). NCBI lineage: Eukaryota > Metazoa > Chordata > Actinopteri > Perciformes > Serranidae > Serranus > Serranus cabrilla. The sequence goes on from CAFUXE010001323.1 coordinate 82,092, forward strand.
ACCTTTTGTGCATCTCAGAAGGTCATTTTCAAAATAGAGGACCATTGTTAGTGAATTTTGGTTGAGGGCTACAGTACCTTTTTTTTGTATATACATTTGTGTAATATGTGATCATTTAAGTGTGGAAATGTGTGTGGTGGGTTGACTGAAACTGTGTTAAGTGATGCAAATTACTATGCAAACAGTATTCATATTATGCGCTGGTTGAATAAAGAGTTTAACATATCTGTGTAAAGATCCTGTGTAGTTACATGAGTGAAATGACAAGGGGTATCTAAAAAAAAAAAATAGAAACCACAATGTCTGAGGAATTGTTTATTTTCTAATATACAGGTCCCATGTCTACAGTTTAGCTTTTATACATGCAGTGTAGACCAACATTATTATTAATACCATAAAGACCAAAGTGCTTCTAACAATGTCCTACAACAGAAACTCGAGTTTTCTTTTTACTGAAATGTTTGTACACTGTTCTACTGACCGAGTCTCAGTCTCTTCTGTTTGGGGATTTGAGGCCGCAACAACTCAACATTGGATGTGAAGTCAGTGCAGACTGACCTGTCCCCTAAAGTCAGTCTTTAACAGTAGATAAAGGATTCCTAATGTTCACAGCTCTACAACACTGGCAGGTCAGCAGTCTGGGGCTTTTGAGCTCCACAGGTGGAATGCTAAGCAAAGCGTTGTGGTTCACACAGGCACAACTTATGCATCTCCCTGCCAGTGGTGTTTGAAAAGAAGAAAGTGATCATAGCACTTTTAACGAGGTGTTAGGTTAGTCCTCAATGGAGCGGATGTATCTCTCATAGGCTGCTTCGTCCATTAGAGCATCAAGCTCCTTAGGGTTGCCAATGGTCATCTTCATCAGCCAACCTATGTTGAACAGGTTGAAGTATGGTTAAACTCAGAGGGAACTTATCCGTTTTTTTATTTTTTTTTGCATAATTAAGCCCATTTAGCACAAGTCTCATATTTCTTACATCTCTTCCACTGTTTTCCAAATAATTCCTTTCCAGGCAGCCATTAACTTCCTTTGTTCATTACAGTATGAAAATCTATTTGTTTAAGTCTGCTTGAGTCAGGCACTCCATCATAGTGCACATTATTAGCCTTTATTATTTGTTTATTTATATTTTAAATGAAAGTGATGTAAAAATTTGGTGTTTAGAATTTTAATATTGGAATGAATGTAAAACACTGGTATAGCATTGAAAATGGTAGGCAGCAATGTGCTACAAAGGTTAGCATAGGTACAAATTGTGCATGGCACAAGTCATCAATTCTTAAACAGGCTTCATCTCCATAATGCCAGCGGCTGCCTTCTATGTTATGTTATGTTGCATTACTGCCATCTACTGTCCAAAACATTATAAAGCAAGTTAACAGTTTCCTTTATTTTTTGCAAACATTCCAATACATATCTATAAGACCAAAGTAATAGTTATTATAAAGTAAATAATGACTGTTTTCAATGTATGAAATGTACTGGACTGATGTTATTTTGGTAAAATATCCTACAACTTTGCTCCTGTTTAAGCTCTCACATTAGCCTAAAGCATATTTTACTTCTTCCACTTTCCTTGCATTCATCAGATAAAGGAAAGATGTACATGGACTCGACAACATATTTGATGAATGTGCTTACCATCTTTGTAGCAAGATTTGTTGACCAGCCCAGGGTTGTCTGCCAGAAGTGTATTGACCTCTACAACTTCACCAGTTAAAGGGGAATAGAGCTCACTGGCAGCCTTTACACTCTCCAGAGCTCCAAACTCATCTGTAGCAGCAGATGTTAGAAACAAGGGCATTTACAAAGTTAGATCATTTCAGAAGTATGGCAACTATACAGAAGGCACAGGGAGAAACTGCTAAGTTATACTGTCCTTAATTAAGGTAGGTTTTTTGTGAACTTATGTATGAATTCATTTTACAACCAAATTATTTTTTTCTTTAAATTATGGCTGGAAAGTAGCCGAGCAATTTTTACTTTCTCAACAAAAATGTGTCTGAGGGAAAGGGATGTTGCTCTTGCTTTAAATCATATGTGGACCTATAAAAATTCAAAATAGCACATTAAAATATTGAGATTTTGTTTCAGGTTTTTTCCCTTTAACTATGAGGCCAAATAACCTAAAGTTCTTCTGCAAGTTGTGTTTGATGCCCTTGAGTTAAACTGAAACAAGACTGATTTTAATGTGACAAAGAAAAACACAGGAAATCAAGTTTTCCTGTGCATTAAAAGTAAGCATAGCAATCTTACTGTCATAAAGTATTAATTCCAGTGATACTGACAAAATCAGATAATCAGTTTTACCAAGTTGATCTAAATAGAGGAATCAGTTTGTCTTGCTAACTAATCAGGTACCATAAAAAAATGGTGATCAAGATCACCAGGAAACAAGACTTAAACTGCAACTCAATATTAAATATATCAAATATCAAATCAATACATGTTTGTTATAAAAGTATCACTAACTATAGAGCAACACTAGGTCATTTTTCTGAACAATGCCAAGGAGTGAGATGCATGTGATCAAGCTTTACTCTTTCATATTAGAACTTTACAAATGTTTCTTGTAATATTAGCCCGAACTAAACTCTCCTGAACTTCATACCTTGCTGAGCCAGCTGTGTTCCCACCTCTGGCAGTCCACAGTAAACTACATCTCCCAGAGCCTCCTGCAAAAGGCAGAAAGCAAGGTCAAAAGGCAGTTGCAAAATATTTACTATTCGTGTGTGCTTAAGCATGTGCACGTGTACGTGTGTATGCCTGTCTATGTGCGCGCACGGTGGGAGAACTTACTTGCGCAAACTTGCTGATACCGACAGTCCCAATTCCGTCCTCTTCCACTCGGATCCATTCGTGCTTGTCTGTGAATTTAAGTGCTGCAAGATAAAACAACACACTTAGAACACAAAGAGCCTCCCACTAGAAGAGTTTGATGTATTGTGTAAACCATGACAACCAGAATAAAAACAGACAAACATGTACGAGCATCGTCGGCTGTAGTGTCCTTTTCTTTAGCTTATGTTACCCTCTAGCTACCGAAAATGTTAGCTAACATGCTACAATAAAACACATCCACGGAAGAATACCTGCTGTTAATCGACTAGAAGTGGCTAGCGTTCTCCCAAAATAGGGGTTAGAAGCCAGCCGCAACGGTGAAAGCGTTCCCGAGCGGGTAAGTGAAGGCAAAACTGTAAAAAAGTTGGAAGACAAGGAGCGGAATAGCCCACAGGCGGCCATCTTTGTCGCTTACTGATGAGAGCATGGGTCGAATTCTTCTTCGTGGATATTAGAGGCATCAGAAACGCTTCACTGCCCTCCGCTGATCTTTTTACTTAAACGTAAGAGCTATTTAGTCACATTCATTCATATTATGTAGTCATTTTTAGTTGTATCCTTCTATTATTCTAAAAGGGCCATTGTATTTTTTTTTTTATGAATTTGAGAGCTATGGCATAAGAAAGAAAGTCATATATCATACACATATCTTTAATTCTCATACACTTTAATTTATGTTTATGAAGTTTTCTAGAAGTCCTCTTTGCTACTGTCCATTTTTGGTGACTTTTGGGCAAAGCTGTTTATATTTGAGGTTTATTGACAGCTGTCATCCTTGCAATAGTGCCATTTTCTGGTATTGGTTGCATGAAGTGTGAAGAACATTAGTCTACTTTTATTATGTTTTTCACTAAATACTTCATTCCCATTTCTCCTTTTTTTCCTTCTCTTAATTTATTTACTACATGATCCAGATGTCAGTGTATTAATATTAATAAAAAATATCCTTTCCTGGCATAACTACAGTTTTACCAGGCAACCCTTTTAACTCTCCCAAACCTTTCTCCTCCTTTTCAGACCAATTATTAGAACCGTGTGCTTTAGACAGGCTTCTCTATTGCTTTTTCATCACGTTCCATCTAGAAAATATAGACTATTAGAGAGACAACAGATCAGACTCCAGTAGCACACAAAACAAAGAAAAATAAATGGAACGTGTTAAAATTATGTTTATTTAAAAGAAGATTCTGGAGAAGAACACAGGGTTATGCTGTTATAAATGTGCTTCTTCCCATCACAATAATAGCCATCATCTCTTGGACACCAAAATTTTAGATGTTTTTATGTGATATATAAATAACCACTTCATGTGCACTTTAACCTCCAAAGTTATCACAGTTTCTCACATTGTGTAACCAGTTTGGAATGTGTAATGGTAACGGGTACGTAGGCTGGTTAAACTGCAGATAACAGCCTTTCTAATTCAGATTCACTTATTTAAATGATCGGTCTGCACATCGATGGCTCCTTTGTAAATAAAGACAAAATACTGCAGTGATCAGTTATGTTTTGTGACAGGTGGCGGATGTGTTTACTTCCTACCAAGTCCTTTGTTTATAAAAACACACAAAGACTGATAAGACAGGGCTCAAGGCTTATTCTTATTGACCACCCTAACAAAAACTTAAATTATTTATTTATTAAGTAACACTTTTATTCATACAAAACAACAGAATATATAAAGAAAAGGTCACTCTCATGCCTGGGAGTTCTACTATTGCTCAAAATTGCATTAGCTGAGGAAATGGCATGTTTGGAATTTAAAAAATAATAATAAAGCAAACGTTGAGTGTTTCACACAACCATACACTCCCTTTGTCCTGTTCTGGCTTCATAAACTATGCTGTAAAACAAACTAAAATACAAGAACGACTAAAAAGTGTCCTCCCCTATACCTGGGCTAAAAGCTACAAACATAAATAACAAAAGCACATTTGTTTGGCTTTTACATTACACAGCTTCAAGAGTCCATCCAGTGTCCACTTTTCCTTATTTGATTCTGAAGATGAGAACAAAAAAACAACAACAACGATAACAACATTGATAACAGTAAAGAGAAACGACAGCTTGCTGTGGAGAGAGGAGTGGAAACAGAGGGGATGAAAACTCCTGTGGGTGTGTGTGTGTTTGGTTGTTTTCTCCATCAGAGCTCATTGGAAGCTTGCTCGCCCTCTTTGAAAGGCGTTTTAACATGTAACATGTCTGTGTTAGGTCCCTCCTGCAGGGGGTGCTGTGTGCTGCTGGATGGGTGCGAGGAGCAGAGGTGAGCAGAGGTGAGTACTGGCGGTCCGTGGCAGGCAGACAGAGGGGGTCTTTAGTCTGTAAAGTCTCTCTCCTCACTGCGGGAAGGAACAGCTATGTTGGGAAAGCCAGGAAGTTCACCACCATGCACCAAAGACAACACACTCTCTCTTTTGTACACACACTCCTGACGTCTCCGTGCTCACAAACACGCGCACAATCAGCCAGACCCAGACACCCCTGCTGGTTTTTAGGTGGTCCGTTCCTCCCCATCCGTCTCCTGCTTGGTCCTGCGCAGGTTGCTCTTCATCTTCACAAACTCGGGGGTGTTTTCCTGTTCCTCATCAATTTTCTGTTGCTCCAGCTCCAACTGCAGGGACACACACATAGGCAAATTCAGATATAACAAGTTATAAAGGTGATTGTCTGTTGATAGCATCTAAATGAAGCCTTGTTTCAACTACTAAGTGCCATCTAAGTGCTACAGTGACATTTTATACTTGAAATCATTTACCTGCTCTAGTTTCTGTTGTCTTTTCATGAGCTCTATTTCCAGGTCGCTCCTCTTCTTGTGGGCTTCCTGCTCCTCCTTCTGAGCCTTGAGAACTTGCTCCCTCTTTCTCTTCTCCAGAACCTTCTGCAGCTCTGGTTTGTTCTGAGGAGCGAGACCCCTGTGTGCAGAATCAGTGAGACAGCATGTTAAAGCTTAATGTCCAACCTCTGATGACACTACATAGCACCACTCTGAGGGAGATAAGCTTTTTCACATTCATACATAACGGATGATGACCGTGACCTGATTCTTGTTTGACGTGCAGATCTGTATTAGATGTTCTGGATTAAACATGTCAGCCGTGTTTCAGGAAAGTTTTGATTTTGAGCCCAAACACAGATTGTTCCACATTTCTGTGCATGTGCTGGTAGCCGGCATTAAAACTGATTTTGGAAAAGAGGATTGAGAAACCAAAGGGCCTTTTCTGATTTTCTTTCCCTTTTCTAAGCACCAGAAAATCAATCCCAATATATGAACCCATACTTCTGATTTATTCCTCACATTGAAGCTCTCTTTGGTGCATTCAGTGTCGACTTCTCTTATTTTTCTCTTCACAGAAAATTACAGGAAAACATGAAAGAAATTAAAGAGAACTTTGCTGCACGAGGCTCATTATTACACAACTGCATGTGTTTGTGCAGGAACATTCAAAAAGGGACGTCTTAGTGAAGTGTGAGTGTGTCTGGTGAAGAAGAGCAAAAATACCAAATGTTATATAATGCTCCAAACTCTTCCAAATTACGAGAGAGAAGGGTGGGGGCGCAGGATGAGCCTTGGGAGGAGGGTTACTTAAGACAGAGGGGAACAGAGATGAGTTGGAGTCAGCTAAGAAAGGCAGAAGCCAATAAACAACAAAAGCTCACAAAGGATTAGGGAGGCACAATAAAGTGCCACACAGGAGAGAAAAAATACAGAGCAGTAAAAGTGGCCGAGGTTATCCGTTGGTAAAAAGAAAAAATCCATTCTAAATGCTCTTGATGAATTGATTAAAGCAATTTGTATAACATGGTTTTTAAATTGAATTACTCTCTTCGTGGTTGCTCGTTTTTCCGTCGCCATGAAAGTCTGACTCAGCACAGGCTGCTGCTCAAAGAAAACACCTGACTGCAGTTCGGCAACAACAGGGTCTTAATTAAATGCATTATTAAATCCTGACGATTGCATAACCGAGCCCACGGTGTTCCGAGAAGGAGTGGGAGTTAATTTACAACAAGGCACTACTTTATCTCAAGTCCCTGCTGCAGTTAAATGCCGTGGTTTTGTCACAGTGAGGGTCTTATGACAGCACTGAAAGACGACGTCGGGTCGGGCTGTTTTTGAACACCACGTGCAGAAATGGAGCAGGGTCAAGGTCGCTTTAAGCAATAAGACAGGCTGTAAAGATGCTTACTCCTCTCTCCTTTCACTGTTGGCAGTGTTTACATAATCACTGACCCTCCTATCCATGACCCCCTTCCATGAGGGCACACCCTCTAACAGACTAGGAAGAATGTGAGTTCACACATCAGTACCTCCATCTGCTAAAACGCTTCACCAGTCTTGGTGGCTGAAGTTCTGAAATTCCTTTCTATGTATGCATGTGTTTGTGTGCATGTGCTTGTGTGTGTGTGTGTGTGGGAAGGGTCACCGCAGCTAAGGTAGCAGAGGCAGAAAAAGGCCCACAGCTAGAGACTGTTTTGTAATCTTGATTACATAACACGTTTTTTTCTCCTCTTCATGCAGCCAATCCATCCATCCATGCATCCATCCACCCACCCCACCCTCCCCACTCTCATCAGTGTGACTAATCCACTATGCAGGCAAGCTTTCTATACTTTCAGTACACGACAGAAAGCCCAATCATAACAAGTATATCCCCCCAAAAGCCCACTAGAATTATCTCACAGACTTCTACTGATACTCCAGGACATTCTCCGTCTAGACGAATACAAACAATATTCTGCAGCATTTTTTTCCCTCATATTTTTTTATTACATTTCTTCTATATCCTGCCCCCCCCCCGGCCTCTTCCCCATCGTTCATTAATGCACGACCTCCATCACTACAAAAGCACCTCACTCTTTGACCCGTGCAGGACAGAGCAGTGCTGCTGTGATGTAACAGCTGTCAACAGCATGTGTGTTTACGTAGCTATTAATAGCTCAGGCACAAAGCCGCCGCCACCGTTTGGTGAGAGAAAATACAAACATTTAGTGTCAAAAGGATGATCACAGGCCGCGGCATGCGTGCATATTCACACAGCGACAAGGATGCTCTTAAACAGCCTGCATTAAATCCCCTGATGTATGATCCAGTGTTAATATCAGTCGCCAGGTTTATCCTGTGCAGTATATCTGTGTGACCTTTACATAACCAATTTTTGACACACTAATGCACTTGGGGTTTTATATAATAGCTTGCTATGAAAGTTTTATACCCTGAGCTTTACATAATATCGCTGCTGGAGGTTGGGGGCACCAGTGAAGTTAAGTCAAGTCAAGTGACACACTGCAGAAGCATCAGTACAGTCTGCGTGGATACTATCAGACCAATTACAAGAGAGTAGCAGGGTTACGGTATTAACTCAGCCTCCATTAGAAAACCAAATTAGCCTGACTCTGACGTCAACGTCATTCAGTTAATTAATAAACTATTATCTCCATTCATGGGCTTAAAATTCAACACTGATCTGGTCTGATATCATGACTGATTGACTAAAATATGAATCCCTTCCTTCAAAGTAAAAAGACATTTCTATGTGTATTTATGAGGAATCACATAAAGACACTGAAGGTGTATTTTTCTATCTTCTGACCTCTTCTGGTTCATGAGCAGCTCTCGGTGCAGGTCTTGGTGGTTGCGGGAGTTCTTGACCGGGTTGATCAGCTTCTTGGGTTTGATGAGCTCATCACAGTCCCCATCCAGGTAGTCGGGCTCCGCCATGACACTCCTCCCTGGTGACAGCGACAGACCAGGGTCACACGGATCTGAATCGACAGAAGCAAATGAAACGGACTTTCAACTACTTAGTCACTATGACATGGGTTCGGATGCAACAATATAAAGTTGTCATGACATATAAATATATAAATATACGAGTAAAAAAAGTGAAACAATACTAAAAAAATGAAAGTCAGAAAAAATAGGAGCATTTTTTCTTTCTTTTTTTTAATTAATTTGACACACACCAACAAATTAGCATGAAGTTAATAGTATTTAATGTTGGCCAGGCTTGGGTTGATAAATAGCTTTGGCACTTTCAATACTATCCAATATATGGTAAGTAAGATAAGTAACATAAACTGTATCAAAGTTTCCATACTTTTGACAAAATGACTTACAAAAATACAGTGGTGACAGAAATGTTCAAATCAGCCTGTCTGCACAGACAGCACAGCACAACTCCAGGATCCATTATTCCTCCTTTCAAACTGTGATATGAGCGTCTGCCCAATCCTCTGGCACAAGCTCAGAGGTTTTGAATCATCTCTATAGTGATAGAAAGTCTCAGAGCAGGAATTACACAATTGTTCACACTGAGCAAAGAGGAACATTTTATTCTCGTCTGAAGCCATATGCTATAAAGACAGGAGTCCGATCAGTGCTGGCAATACCTTTCAGGCACATAGTTATGTAAATATTTCAGTGGCTCATAGATTATTAACCCAAAGGTTCAATACTCTGCATTCCATGACCTTAAAAAAATCGAAGTGAATTCTATACATGACACATGAATATGGATACAATGTCTTAACACATGAAAGACTATACAGGGGCTGCAAAGTAGGTCTACAGTGAGGATTATTCCAGTATTATAATAGTGCTGTGCTGATGTGTTTATTACTGATATGTTGGTATAATCAATAAAATACATGTTTTGTTTTCATTACTGTATACCCGCTTTTGCAGCCCTCTGTATATTATGTACTTCACAGTTATGGTACACACAGTATTTAGAAATTAAACCAGCTCATGATCTACCATCTCGTGACCAAAGGGTCATCTATCAGGCCATTTAAAAAGCAGAGATAAAACTAAGTAACATGCAGCGAGTTTGACCAATGTTAATAACAGAGTACATACAACAACACCACAGTAAGTTACTTCTGTGGCAGCTAAGTGCCCTTAAATCCGACTGACGGCTCACGTGCTCCATGTGAAACACTGAACAACCAGGAATTTTCAAATTAACACATTATCACATAAAAGTTTGGAACTAATCAGATGAATTAACAACAGAATAATATTGGACTACAAAAAGACATTTCCAGCACATTAAAGATTAAAACAGCACGTACTTCACTTTTATCTCCCATTAAAAAAAATCATTAATTTTGGCTTTACTCACCCTGCAGATGAGGAAAGACGGGGTATCTGAACATTGTCGCCATCTTTGCTATTTTTATGTATTTTCCAGAAGAAGCTATTAAAACTCGCGGTCCTGTTTATCTGTATGCTGCAGAGCCTCACACAGGAGAGATGCTTTGTCCTGCACAGCTGTCTGCTACTGAGCTGGTTGGATTTCAAAGTCTGTTTTATAGCTTCGCTGACACACACGCACTATCTCTCTCTCTCTCTCTCTCTATCTGCTCCCTCCCTCACCTACTCCCTCCCACTCACTTCCAACGTACATCTTTAAGAAGAGTTTATAACCTATTTCTAAAGATTTTTCACTCATGATTAACAAACATTCTCACTGTACAGGACCTAATGGTATTTTTATCCTGTCTGTAAAATATGCCTATATTGACTTGGCATCAAAACGTCTTTTAAAATAGCAGTAAATATGTATAATAGTTCACAAAACGTGTTGATATTAAATGACAAAGTCACTTGCATTCCTCCTCTCACAGTCTGAGGAATGACTCAGATTTATCAACAATCACGTTCTGTTCTCAAATGCCTGTGCGTGACTCGCTCTCTGCAACCAAGAGACAGAAACATGGTGTGATGTTTTTAGAACCTGAGCGGGCCAATCACATTCATCAGTGGTACCAAAGATGCGTTGGTTTTCCTGCACGTGGTAGACACAGAGGTGGGGGAGTGTGTCCTCAGAATCAAAACATACAAGGGTTGGTGCAATGAGTTTGAATCACCACTAGAGGTCGGTATTCCTTTTGCAATGCACAAACTAAACCATGTCAGTTACATAACAAAGAAGCCTAAGATAAACATGGTTTGTGGCTGCACGCCGCAGAACAAAGAAGCAGGAATACCACATAATAAATACGCTTGATGGACACAGTGGAGTATGTTGACAAATGCAAATACTGCTTTTTCCAGTTGGTTGTGATCTCCAGTCATAGTGACGGGTAATCCCTTCTGATCCCAGATTAAAAATTGCGTTTACTAAACTCATGTGGTCAACAAAAATCTTAATATGTATACAGTAAATTCATAAAACCATCATCTTTAGTAAAACAAGTTTGGAAAGAAATATTCATGAATCATTTTCTTAAAATTAAGAGATTTTACCAGTTTGGTGGACAAGATTTTCATCTCCATGCTCCATCGCTGGCTATAATGTTTTCTTTTCATGAACATGCCAGACACAGTACTTTTTGTGACACAGCCAGAACATGGTGACACTGTTTGTGCATGCGAGATGGCAGAGGTGGGCAGAACAGCTTGTGGCTGTAATCAGGGGCTGCGTGTGAGCACACACGTGCTGTGTACATCAAAGGCGGTTTGTGTTCATGCCGGTAGTAGGGGGTAGAGGAACTTACAGACTGGCAGTGTTGTCAAAGTGTCCGTTAGTTTAACACATCTGCTCCTACTTCCTCTGTGCCCCAAGGGAGAGGGGAAGTGACATAGGGAGTTCAAAAGGAACCTGCAACCCCAAATTGGAGCCCTGGAGCCTCTTAAATTCTGCTTTATCACTGCTAGTTCTGCATGCTATGTTTAATGCCCCTTCTGGTTTTACTCAAGTGCTATGAAAGACAACATGTTTCACTATCAGTTAAAAGTCCAACACCTAAAGAGCAATATACTGTACAGTAGATAACTGAGTGTTGGTCAGATAAAGACCTGCATTTCATGCATAGTTGTGCTCAATGTTGGTCCCTCTATAGGTGTTGCAATATTACAGTGTTTTGCAACAGCCACTTTAACACATACTGTAGACTGTAGGCCCACGTTACCCACTGATTTGTGGATTACTGTTTTGAAGCATCAAATTTAGCATTTTGGCCTTCACCATCTTGGTTTTTGTCTGTTGATGATGCTAAATAGGACCATATTTGACAAAATGAACATCATGCTGTATCGAAGAAGCCTTGAAACAGGAGACACAACACATAAAGCAAGAATTAGGGTTATTTTCTCATAGACTTTGATACAATTGGACAACCTCTAGGCAGGCAGTGGAGTCGCCCCCTGCTGGCCAAAGAATGCAGGTTTAGGGCACATCCACATCGGCTTCACTTTTCAGACCTTGAAGCTACATCCCACTGCTTTTATACAGTCTAGGGTTCACATCTGTGACATTGTAAAACAAACTTGTACTATAGATGCAACACTCCACGCATGCCAATGTTAGGATTAACGGTACACTGTTTTCGGGACAACACTTCCTGCTGTTCCAGGAATGCTATTAAAATGGTTTGTTTATTCGTTTTGGAAACACACCCTTACAGCTCAGACAACATCCAAACACACACTCCTCGATAATAGGCCTCCAAAAAGCCCTTAATTACTAAGATGTCCATAAGATACGGTTCAGCATTTATGATTCAAAATGCCCAAGCATTAAGGGATAAATGAGAAGAAAGTTGGTGAAACAATGGAAAAAAAGGAGAAAATCTGGGTCAGAGGAGATTCTAGGATAGGAGAAGAGGGAGTTGGCGAATCAATTTCTCTCTGTCATCCTCATGACCGTATGACTGTGATCTCATATGGTGAAATGTCACATTGTTGAATCAGCCAGCTACAGGAAGTGTCTGATCAACCATGGAAGGAAAAACGCTAAAAGAAAGCAGAGAAAAATAGCACAGAAGCCACATATATTTTAAATAATATGCCACTAACACCCCGCTCACACAGACTTTTCTTTGGTATGAATCTGAAAAGAAAAAGTGTGTTTGGCATCTTTTTCTTACGGTTTTTAATCAGAGGAAGTAATTGGATAAATGTGTTTGATAGAGGTGTTTGCAGTAGTGAAAGTGTGTGTGTGAAAGTGTAGCCCACAGTGGCAGGTTGCATTAGAGCTGATGGAATGATAAGTGAAGGATAAGAGCGCCTGCACTGTGCCAACTGATTGCATCACCGCGGCCTGCTCGGCTATATGAGCACGCACAAAGACATGCATTCATAACACAGACTCATTTCTCAATTTCCCCCTCAACTGTCATCTTCTCCAAGTCGCCATGGAGACCTGCCATCACCCACACTGCATTTGGTGACACAGCATTCAAGCGCAGGAAGGAAATGCTGCCAACTAATGCTTAAGCCCTCCAAAGGGCATCGCTGAAGAAACTTTCAACAGACAAAATGTGTAATGTGAAAGGTGTCTCCTAGTGTGGAGAACTAGAAACGTACTCTGGGATCACAGACCTCCGTCATGGCCAATCATGCCCCCTCACAAAGTCACATGCTCCTCCGATCGTCCCATTTCTCAAGTTTGGAAGTCATTCTTCCAACTTTGGTGTGTTCACAAGCTTTAAGTTGTAATGCAAAAACAACATGGACACTACAATTTCTTGTATTTTTAAACGGTACTTTGATATCAATTTCCAGTATTTGCACAACAACAAAGAGCAAAGGAAACAGATCAGGTGAACATAATTTCACCAACTTTCCGAGTTGTTGTTCTGAATATTTACAGTGAAAAATCCTAGAAAACTGTATCCTACATACCCAACACCAAGCAAGGCGGACAAAGTCAGCAACAAGCTGCTAAAGAAAGTGGAGCATTTAGCAGCCAGATACACAATATTTCTCAGGAGTAAAGAAACCAAAAACAAAGCCAAAAGAGAGTTAATACTAGACTTCCATTCCATTTACAAGTACATCATTTCCTAGAAACATCTATGCATGGAAAGTATTCCTCCTTGTCTAACAGTGAAGAGCACAGATGGGCAGAAAGACTAATGATGGGGGACTGGGTCGGAGAACCTAAATTGGCCATTATCAGCGCTTCTCTTTCGTTTTACCGCTAAAAAGCAGACAAGTCATACTGTGAATACTACAGGGAAGTAGAGCAGTTACAAGAAGTAGATTGTTACTGACAGGGAAGATAAGGAAGAGGTCTATAACTTTATGTTGGAAGCCAAGTTGTACAGACATTATGTCTCAAAAGTCAACAGTGGCCTTCTTCCTGCTGCCTGCCTTGAAAGACAGAGAAAACGAAGGCAGGGAGCAGCTGGTGGCCGGCTTCACCATCTGACCCTCCTGTCCTCCTCCAGGATACAGGCACGAACCACCAGAGCTCTGCACAGACTGGGGCTGGGCCCTTAACTGTCATTGGTGGTGAACACATGGCTGACCACACCCACTTCATCATCAGCCAGCCAGGATTTGTTTTCCACAGTATCCTGCACAAAGGTACACAGGGGTCAGGCTTATGAAAAAGGATTGATCAGCATTTTAGCATCCGGTTTGATATGCGCTGATCATGGACACTGACATCAAACATGAAAAAGGAAGCAGAGCCAAAGTCTAGTCTTTTTTCTAGGAAGCTTAAGAGCGATAAATTGGGGGGAAAAACACTAAACTGGACTTATGTAACCCACAATTCTGGCCTGTTTTCTTGATATTAGGTTCAGTTTTGGTGAGTTGGAATGCCAAAATAATCTGCATATACTAAATCATACATATTGATTCTGATATGCAGAGGAAAAACAAGATCAGCTGACTTTGAATCATAGAATAATGCCATGAAACACTGAAAAATAATATGCAACATTTTCTAGAAACTTCATCTACCATCCGCTCTCTTGTTCCTATATCTCCGTCTTGTCCTATATAGTTCTTCTTGTCCGCTCTCTCTTTATTTTGGCCAGATCCTGTCTATTCCACTCACAGATGGGAGGTCCACCCCTCAGGGGAAATTGCGTCATCAATACCCCTAAAGCAACCCCCACACCCCGTTCCTTCTCTCTCTCTCACACACAAACAGCCTATCCCCCCTCACTGCATGTTACAAGCTGGACAGATCTGAGTGTGCATCTCTTAGCCTGTCTGTTAATGAAGCGGCCATTCAGCCAGAAATAGGGGAGGCCCTAATTAAAACACACAGATAGATGAGGGTTTAACTGACAGCTGTGGGGGGAAGGGGGAGGGAGAGCAGGGGTGTGTGTGTGAGAGAGGGAAAGTGACAGAGAAAGTGAAGGAGAAGCGGAGAGTTGCGACAATGAGCTCATTTCCCGGACAGGCCCCGTATACGTACGTGCTCATTTACAAGCCTCCCATGTGACGACACATAAATCATGGTGGGCAGCACGGTGACGTGCATGTGCACATGTTTCCAGAGCACCGTATCAAACAATGGAAACACATTTTCCTGTCACTTGCAACTACAAACGCATTCAAAGTCAGTATCAACTAAAAAAAGCCCACATACCCACAGCATTTGTTTTCAGTCTAGTACTGTGTGTGTATGTGTAAGCAAAACGATGTGTGGGTTTCCCTCAGGAAAAACTGAACTGGCTGTGCTTGCCAAAGAAAAAAAGCAGCCAGTAAGATAAGAAAAGAACATTTTTCTGTCTGTGCACAAAGTTAGCGCAAACTTCAGCTCTTGCTATTGCTGTTAATAGTTTGAGGAAATAGCTACAATTTTTAATTTCAGCAAGGCTACATACGGTGACAGCGTGAAATAAAAATGCATACAACGTGTGGTTAAAGAAGACTGAATTCTGAGACGAACTGAAGGAAAAACAAAGAAAGACAGATGCAAGAGGGAAACGTTTCCTCAAAAGTATGCTTGGGAGTTTTGGGGGTTGAGATCTGTTTTGTATTTCCTGCCTTGGAGTGGGGGTCTGGAGCAGAAGAGAAGAGGAGCTGGGGAATTCTGGGGCCTCAACGTGTTCTGACCTCCGAGAAGCACCCACCCTGCTCCCACAATACGATGATGTCACTAGGGAGACGCAGGGGTATGGGAATTTACAATCAGGGTTTTAGGGTTCATAAAACACAGATGCGCACCCATGCACAAACACCCACACAATGAAAGGATAATATAACATGCAGCGCATCATGTGAGGGAGGCGTGAGCTGCTGGGCTTTAGATACGCAGTGCTGTATGTGTGTGTGTGTGGATTCTAAAAGCCCTGATGTCATTAAGGGAGTATTGGGCAGCTGTATAGACTGTCATGATGAAAAGTAAACACCCAAAGTCATTACAACGCCCAGCAGCCAAGAGTAATATTCATACAAAAACATCTGAATGACTCCAACGCTCTCCTCCTAACTTCGTTCTCATCTCTCTGGCCACCCAGTGTTTACTGTAAAAACCTTTATTTTGTCTTCACTTGCAGTTTGAGTAATTTCATTAACTTTTTTTCCTGGTAGACCTGGACTGATAAAACCTAGCCTGGTATTAGCTCATTGCAGATAAACTGGTGTTGGCACACATACAGTATAAATATCTCTGCTATTTTTGCGATAGTCTAGAAACAGTGTCGCCATTTCAAAGTTTTCTTTTTAAAACAAGTTCAAGATAGTCGGGTGATATGTTGTTTTTGTATCCTGTTGTATTTTCTATTGAAATCAGCTTTTCTAAGTTCTCATGCAAATGGAAGTCTAAACTCTCCCATCACACAAAGGCCAAATACATAGTCATTTTGGATAAAAAGCTAAAATAGAGGAACTTTTACACGTCTACTTCTCATGTCTATGTTTTGCACAAGCAAGTTCTTGTTCTCCATTTTGAAAAAAGCGAACCTCAAGCACATTTATCACTTTGGCAACAATTATATGTACTATGTTAATGTCATTCTGGGTCTGATTGGAATCTCAGTGTAGTGATCTCGGCTTGGAATCGGTCATCTCTTGTGGCTGTAGTTCTTCAAATCCGTGTCTGTGTTACTTTCCATCCCTTTTCGTGTCTTGCATTTGCGGGACAACCACAGCGGCTGCATTTGGTCTTGTCTGATTATAATGTGAGCTCCACTGCTTCCCTATCTGGCTGAGTTGATTGCAATACAAGCAAGTCTCAAGATCTGCCTGTTGACATGCCCCAAATGTGTTTGGATGAAGAGTAACTGACATCTGCTTTTGTTAAAACCATGTTACTCAAACAAGTACAAATTGATCTTGTTAATCTGTGATCTCTCCTTTTGAATTTAACACATGCCTGTACTGGCAGTCTGTGTCCAACACTGACTGAAGTTATTTATTGCGGTGGCTCATGCACTGCGCTGTTGCCACACGTTGTGAGCCCTGGGCTGAGGTAGATTACAGGATGAATGGGGTGGATTGAAAAGGCACAGACACCACTTTTGAGTCACGCTGTGGGAATGTGATGAACCTGCAAAGTGATTATTGCTCCGGGCACAGCATATACATGTAGGGGCACAAACACACACATAGCCAGAGACCTATATTCCTACACTGACATCTCTGAGTGGCAGAAACATGTGGATGCACGCGATGTGCACTTTTCTTTAAAAGGTTAAAATCAGAGTGCTTACTCAAGCCAATTTCTGAACACATGTCCAGGGTAATTGTTGAGGGGGTATAGTTTGGGGTCACACCTGTCAGTCAAAAACAAAAGGCTGCTCTATACTCTCTCACAGCTGACACGGACACATGGTCCTGGTCCTGTATGTATATGTATAGGCAGAACAGGTGGGCTGAGACATATGCACAGGCAGATTTGCTACATAGACACACCCTGTGAAGACAAATTACAGACAGAGCACGAGCATGTTTCATGTGGCTCCTCCTCACTGAGATGTAAACATGTGCTCCATATACTGCACTTCCCTCACACCCTGATAAATGCAGATCCAATATCAGTCTCCTTAGTGGTGTAAAAGCTATATAGTTAAAAACCCACAGCCTGTTTCTGTCTGGCTCAGCAGTGTGAAGTGCCGTTCAGTCATAAAGGAGGAGTCTTTGTTATGGCTCTGCTGTCTGTTCCAGTTCCAGATTCAAAGCTTTGTGCTTTACTGCTGCTTTTTCCTTATGGAGCAGAGTTACGCCCCTCCTCACCGTCTACTGGCTGAGCCCAGCTGGGAGCTCAAATCTCATTGGCTGGGGGGCACACTGGGGAGGATTTGGGAGGATCTCCTTTGTTTACATGCTAGTAGAGAAAACCCCAATAACAACTGTTACCTTGGGCAACCAGACAATCTACAGTTAGCCAGACAGACACACACACAGGGGTGCAAGCTGATCGTGCACGCACACACATGTTTAATGAGGTAACCAGGTGTCCAAAAGCAGGCCAAATGAAGAGTCTTTGTTCTGTCTGATTCTTTGCTTTATGCTTGACATAACTCAAAATACACAGTATGCCCTATGCATGCATATTCTTAGTTGGGATAGTAGGCAATCATGTGGTTTCATTGTCTCGTGAAACTTTCCAAAGCCTGTATACATTCAGAAAGCTCTGTTGGCTTCAGGCTGAGTCAGAAAGAAGCGGCTTTGTTCTTCGTGGGCATATGTTCCTGTTTGTGTTTGTAATAAGACAGGATCATATATCTTGATACTGACTTACAAAGAGCTTAATCCAATTCATGCTGCTCAGACCTCCAAATCTCTCTATACTCAACCTAACAAGCTGCAACAAGGAAGGCATTTAAAGTCTGTGTGTGTGCGTTTGTGTGTGTCATCCATTCTCCAAGACGACGCAAAGTGGTCAGCACAGTAATGGTTCTTTATTGTGATTGAAGCTCCAGCATAACAGCAGGAAAATCAATGGGATTCTTTGAGAAGCTGAGTCTCTATAGGTGTGTATGTGCCTCTCTGATTCAGCCTTTGATACGCCTATACATCTTATCTTAAATCAACATTAATTCCGAGCCTGCTCAAGTCAATTCTGTAACTTGACTGTCTGAAAGCGACACCCACCTCCACCAATAACACACTCCCACAACACAGGCACAAACACATCTGCACACAAACCCCACCACCCATCCCACACCAGCTCTCTCTCAGGAAACTCAATACCTGAATCGTGACATCATAATCTAAAACCATGGCAACAAAACCACAGCACAGTGTAAACAGATCCTTTGTCCTGTTGTAGGAATCTGTGATTGCATCACTTGTGTTTTCATTGCATCATTATAATTCATTCAGCCTGCATGGAGAGGGGCTGTACAGCATCTAGGGTCTGTCAAAACTAGCAAAACAGATTATAAAACCAGCACCAAAAAGCAGAGATTTGCTGTTTTTGCTGTCTATTTAGAAATCAACTCACTTGACCATGTTGGCGAGATTAATAAATGCTCCCTAATAATGCCAATGCTCATTCGAGGCTGCAGTACTGACTGAAATGTCTTGATAGCATGGTACATTAGTGCCAATAGTTAGCACCTAATGCATTTTCAGGTCTTCTTCTCAGGAAATGTTTAGTTGAGGTGGCACACCACCCAGATCCTATTTCACATATGATATTGTTTTGCAGAGATGGTCTCATCCTTGTTCTACACATCCTGTCTGCTTTAGCTAGCACATAAGCCTTAACACATTGAGCTGTATGGCGCTTGCTGTGTGAAATAGCACCTAAAAGTCTTCGGGTCCTATCTTACACCCGGCATTAAGCGGCGCACGGTGCAACTTTCATTGCTAGTTTCAGACCAACACAGTAGTTGCACCCATGGCAGAGTTGGTCCTAAAAAGAGGTGGAGTCACATGTGTTGTTGGCACATGGCTATTTTGAGGCAGCATTTGGCCTAAAGTCAAAGACACTGTATTTCCCTGCTATTTAAAGGGCACATTATTCAGATATTAAAATGTGCTGACATAGACAAGATCACAATGTGTTTACTCTTCGCTTGTTACACACAAAGTTAAGTGCAACAGTCCTCCTCCTCAGTTAAATAGGTTAACAGTTACATTTACGGTTACGGTTACATTTGCTCATATGCAGTCAAATGGAGTTTTCGATGGGAGAGAGGCAGAAAACGGGAAGCTTCTCCAACTTGCCGGCATTACCAAACTTTAAAATGGAACGGGAGATGACACTGATTGGTTTAATTCATGTCACACCCAAAACACACTAAAGAGACAAAATACATCCTCTTTGTCCCTTGTGCCAAACTTTGCACCCAGATAATGCGCCTTTTAATGAGCAAAAGTGGGGTCGGAGATGCCCTAAATGTACTTGCGCCATGCACTTTAGACCACGCGCCACAGATTGCATAAATGGGCCAGTTTTTCTGATGGTTGAAAGTGTCTTAATTATGATCCACTTTCAAACACTGAGGGAAACCCTGGGACCCGTCTACATATCCCTATTCTAATTCATTAAAGTCCTAACTTTTCCAATTGTACATTGTCTGAACTCTGGCTTGGCTTGCATGGGTTTTTGTGTAAAGACTTTTTTTGTTTTTTAATTAAGAAATACAAGGACAGCATAATTATTGAAAATGTGTATGACTACAGACAATACCCAGCCAAAGGCTCATTTTAAATCACGGAAAAGGGAACAAAACCCTGCACAAAGTATCCCTGCAGGCTGAAACTGGACAGAGTGGAGACATGTTTGCTAAAACCACGAGCACTCCACTCTTAAAACAGAGACCCTCTGAAACCTCACTCTATGTTTACATGGCTCATTACAAGGGAAAGACGTAAAAACATTTGCTACAAGGTAGTCTTTCACCAATAGCAAACAGAATGTCTTGTAACTGAGCCTGGTCATGAAACACACGAGCTCACACAGACACACAATAACACTGTGTCTCGTGCAGTGTGGATCTAAAGGATCAGCACGTTCTGCTGAGTAATGAAGATTTTGTGCCCACAGACAGACCAGCAGTACTGTGGGAGATAATACTGTCAACACACATGCGGTTGCCAGTTACCCCTCCTGGGCACACACCCATTCCTGACCCAAATACCTTGCTTTTCTTGAGGTCAGGTTGAGTCCTTGACATGGACTCAGATTCTATAATGATACATTTGAGAAACGCACAAGAACCACTAATGGACACATGCTATTATAGAATGGAAACTTAGACATTTCATTCACATATTTAAATTCCTTCGAGTGCAATAATAATGGACCAGAGAGCATTCCAGTTGTAACATCAACCACACACACACACACACATGCAGTGACAGCATCAGCCCTTACGGGAAACACAAGACAGCAAGCGTAAGAGAAACAGGAGAGAGAGGAGGGAAGAAGGGGGTTCAAAGATCAGAAAACAGATGTAAATCGTTTAGCAAACTCCCCTCTAAATGACTAACACATGTGCAAGAAACTTTCCCCTCCCTGAAAACACACGCTCACCCACACTCTTGAAAGCTCTGCACCTAGATAGTTTAAGGAACCCATTCATACCACCTGCTTTTGTCACTTCATCTAGAACACATCTGATGAATCTGAGTGAAACTACTTCACATGTTAAAGCTGCTCAGTGGTATTTGCCGGGCAGCTATTCCGCCTCCACCCAGCAAACACACACATGGGCTCGAGTCGGGTTTGTTTAACGTCCTGTTAAAGTTTGACAGCAGCTCTTAAGCTTTTTAACCAAACATTAGGCACTGTGACAAATAAGCCACAATCAGTTTAAGACTTATTGCCTTATCCAAAAAGATAACACATGCACCTCTTCACATGACAGTTGCTGTATGAGGCAGATGACAGCAGGCCAGTGTGTCAGCTCTGAGTGGGGCCATGTGCTTTGACACAGAAGGCTGCAGTCATTGCTGTGATATTACACACACAGTCTTACTCACACATGATGAATTCAGATACAGGTCATCCAAAAAAATATGGTCTCTTCTGATGATGTTTGTCTTCCAAATGGGCTTTGTTTTAACATTACATTGCCCTCTATGGTGGCATATAAGAGAAAAACATAGCTTAAAAAAAAACAGCAAATCTTATGTTGTACAGATTATAAAGCCTCTGTGGCAATCATGGAACAGATTAATAATATTAATTTTAAAAACAATAATAATTCTGTATTCCTTAAGAATTGTATTCAGACATTGCTAACTGTACTAACACATGTGAACATATGCAACCATAACATCTTCTCCCAACACGTCAGACACACTGGAAATAACTAACACTGATTTTCTTCTTCTACTATTCTTCTCCCAAGGTACAAAGTATCAACTGCCATGAATTGTATCAGTGTGTGCCACAAAGTAAACGTAACTGTAGTCTGTACATGCTGTACAACCACCTCAACGTGTTTGTTCTTGACTGTCCCGTCGGCTACAGTCATGCGCGGCAACAAAAGGAGACAATGAAACAAGAGTTTGTGTTTTGCAATCTCATTCTCTCTCTCCTCGGTCTTATCGTTTCCTCGTTACTTTCTAGTTTTTTTAAAAACCTTAAACCTGCTGCTTCAGCCGTCGGGAGCAGACACAGCAGTTAAAACGTGCTGCTTTTGTTAGTGCGCTCGTGAAACAACCTCATGAAAAAAAGAAAAAGAAAAAAAGCAGCAGACACACACATACACACCTACCTCAAAGTCAATCCCGACGCGACTTCTCCAACTCGAGTTGTTTAATATTAAAAAAGACAAAGTGGTTCAGGCCACATCAGTGCGTCTCCGGATCACTTCTTGAGGCTTGAGGTGTGTCAACGAGACTCTGCTTTTGTAAACTGCTCTGTAGCTGTAGCGCACACACACACATTCACTCAGTCAGGACCCATTGAAAATGTAAATTTAAGCTGGGTGGGAGGGATGGAATGACGTCACGCAAGGGCTCCTCCCCCTCTGTCTTCATCTGCTCTCTGAAGAGTGGGGACTCCTCGAGCGCAGGGCGGGGCGTGGATGGAGGGGCGCGCGCACCCGAACACGAGCACTCACTCAAACAGTATTTGTTTTTTTTAAAACAGCATCCAGTTCAGCCTAACAGAAAAGTGTTAAAGCCTGTGCTAAGTTACTTGTTTTTTTGTGAAGACATTTGTATTTTATCTGTTCTTTAAAGAAATAAATGTAATGTATTTAATATTCATAGAAATTAATCACCAGGTTTCATGAAACCTTAGTATAAGAGGTAAAAATGAAACACCAAAGTAGGGTTTACAATTTGTACTACCTTGTCATTTGCAAATGCCTTCATCATTTCAAGTATCAATTGTAAAAAAATATTTATATATATGTTTGTAGAAAGTGTATTGTAATGAAGTGTGATGAACCCACAGATGCAGGTATCGCCCAGCTGCCATTCTCTTCAGCTCTGCAAAGTCTTTTAGCATCTTGGTTTTATGGCCCACAACCTTTAGAGTCACTCTCATTGCCCTCATGACCCACAATTACACCTGCAGTTGTTGTAGGTCACACAGCTTTGATAAAACCACAGTACCTCCAGCCCCAAACAACAAGTCAGAATTAGCAAGCCTGTGAACACAGTGCAGCAATTAGTAGCGAAAGAAAAGCTTTTTCTCTGAGCATATGAAGACCCAGAAGGTATAAACACAACTCTAAATGAAAGCTAAGCTGCTCTGTCTGCTGGACATGATAAGATCTTTATATCATTGTTATATTTGTGGCTTGAGGCGTTGACCCCAGGTGACCCTTCCCCCTCACCCACCAAAATAAAATAAAATAAAGTAAAATAAATACAATGAAATAAAATAAAATAAAATAAAACAATAAATATCTAAATAAACATTCCTGTATCATCTTGTATAAAGTGAAATATGCAAAACAATGACTTTGAATTCTTTGGCAGCATCATTCTATCAGTGAAAATCTTCCAAAGTACATCCTGAATATTTGGTGTCTTCAGTAAGTCCTTATTTAAATGTATTCTGCGGGTTCAAACAATGTTTTCCTGCACGACATTTGTATATACTTGAGAATATACTGTCTCTCAAAAATGATGTTTGTTTTTTCTTTGAGATCTTGAAGGTGAAGTTTGCAGCACTCTCTCAGGAAGACCTTTTGATCATTCTTCACTTTGATTACAACAAATCAGTCTGCTGCCTGTTATTGTTGCAGACTGGATATCCCTAGCATTCTCTGTGATGAAGAGTAATCTGCTTACTGATGAAGGGTCTGAAGATCTGCTTATCCACCACCCTTCTGCTAAATCGTCTCACTGAGCCCCCTGGTTCATGGTCGTTCACACTGCCCTGCTTATTTCAGGGGTTCAGTCTCTGTTACATAAAGATCTCAGTTGCTGGTTATAATTGCCAGAGCAGGCTTACTGGAAATGACAAAAAGAACAGAAAACGACCCAAGGGTTGGGTTTTGAAATCTAAACATGTGGGAGGTGGGGGCGTCGGAGAAGAAAAACATTCCTCAAGACCTTCTCATAATTTAAGAGAAGGGTGACTAAGAGTGTTGCGTGGAACAATAGGATGAGTCATGAGAGGGTCGCCTCTGACAGAGAGGACACTCCCTCTGGAGACCACCAAAATCAAAGCTCCCACCATGCAGGAAACAGATGTGTATGCATGTGAGTGTAGAGAGTAAAAGCTGTTGCAGAAACCCAACAATCTATCACTTGCCTTACAAGCCTTCCTCACAATGCTAGTTCATGTGTATTTTTAGTTTGTTTAAAGGAATAGTTCAATTTTGGAAACTGTACTCATAGCTAGAGCAAGAAGCTGGTTAGCTTAGTTTAGCTTAGCATAAAGACTAAAAACAGGGGGAAACACCTAGCCTGGCTCTCTGTAGCTCACTTATTAATACATTTTATATTGGTATTTTACTAATTACAAAAACCTAAACATAAGTTTTATTCCCAACATGTGGAACTATTCATTAAGTTTAAAACCTTATCCTAACCTAATAATATATCAAACCTGTTATCATGGACTATTTTGTCTCAGTAAAACAAACACTTTCACCAAAATTTAAACTCATGTCAAATGTATAACCTTTACCACTATAGGAAGAAAGTACTTCCTCACTGCCATGGCAACAGGCCTGTGTTTGTGAAGCAACTTCTCCAGAGATGAGTGGAGATATTGCATCTGTCAGTGGTTTCCGTTGAAGTTTCATACTTCTACTTCCTATCAACCACAACTGAGATGGAGCGATTGAACGGGACAGTTACATTACTGAGACACGCCCAAATAGTGGTTTAAAAAAAACCCCTTTTTACCGCTCTAGAAAAGACACAAAATTCCGTTAAAAACCACTGAGCTCTTAACCCTGAATACACACTTGCTGTTATGCATGCGCACAATGATGGCTCAAAAAACGTCAATATGTCCCTTGACTGACCTGTGTGGACACATGTCAACACGTAGTCCATCGTGCTGAATACATCCTTTTACCATAAATAAAGCCCGACTGGGTGAAGCAGACAGGTTTGGACCCTGAAGGTCACGCTGTTGCCTCTTCCTGTGTGTACAGTCAATGGGGGTTTCCTCCCTCAGTGTCACTGCCTGGAAGTGGACAGCTTCACTGCCCCCTCCTCTATCTGACACTGCTGCTATCTGAAGTCTAATTTCTGGGACAGATGTTTCTCTTATCGTCCCAGGGTTTCCCACAGTTCTTGTGTGTGCACGTGTGTATGTAGGTTTAGATGTGAGGCCCCTTGTTTTTTCTTTGTCAGGCCTCCAAGGGCCTCCACTTTAAACAGGATATGGCAGTTATCCGAAAAACTCTGGTGACAGAGAAGCTTTCCTGTAAGGGAGGTCTTAAGGCTGACAATAGTGAATGACAAAAATCTGGTTATTTCTCTGGTTGAGACGTAAATATTACAGATCTATAAGGTATCATTTTGGTGTCTATTTTTGCTCAAATGGACACAAAATGACATACAATAGGATTTTAAAATGCACAAAAAGAAAGTCATTTATTTACGGCTGCTGTTCTGAAGAATGTAAAGCCACAGTCAACATCACACCAGCACAGGGAAAGAGTAGATGGTAAATAACTGCATGTAATTGTAGTGTACACATAAACACCACCCTCGTGTGTGACCTACTTCTGAATAACTGGGGGTTTACACCAGCTGTACACTCACCATATGCTGTAGCAGTTTATGTTCAAGAGCTCTTTGGTTAAATTTGAGATACTTGTTGCAATAGTCAGTCCTTCTCTTTAAACAACAAGCAACCATTTTCTTCTCTTTCTCGTCCCAAACAGACCTAATGCATTCTTTCCACTCTGTTTTCTCCCTCATGTCTGACCCAGCAACAGTTGAGCATATAACCACAAGAAAAACCACAAGAAAAAAGCAATATTCCACATTTATGACATGTTTTGGAAGAAATTGCCAATTAGGTCACTGTAAGCGACTCTATGAGCTGTGTGCACATTATAAAGAGGGTGTGTGCCGGCTGTTTGTGCAGCTTTAATAAAGCTTTTTAATAAAATCTCGGTGACACTCCCACTGTCAGCCTGTCTGTCTCTGAGATGTGCTCACCAGTTCTTGGGGTAACGTAATGCATTCTGCTTTCCCTGTCTGTCCCTCTTTTTCCCTGTGAGTGTTCAGCCAAAGTTCAGCTAATTCAATCACTGCTGGATGACTCACACCACAGTGTCCCTTTCTGCACAGATGCACAGACACACACACACACACATGCACCATGATGCCAGGCTGGATGAGGTTTGTGAGGTCAGTGCTGCGTCAGCCTCTCAGCGCACTTGTGAAATAATCTCTTGTTCCCTGGCTTCATTACCCACTCTCCCCGTCTCTGTTTTTATCAGCAAATGCACTGTCATGCTTTTTCATTTTCTCTTTTATTGATATTCTCTGTCATTCACTATTTTCTTGCCTGCATTCCCGATTTTATTGACGCCTCTTTTCCATACAAACACAGACTAGACTGCCTTTTCCTTTTATTTGTCTGTTACCACACATTCCCAACAGTCTTATACTGAGAATTTCATCAACAAATTCCTTTCTGTTCAAATGAAGAACGGCTCACTGGAGCATAACTGACAGACTGCATGCCATTTCCCGTATTAACATGCCTGCGTGTGTGTCTGTGTTTGCATGTGTTTGAATGTCATGCATGCAAGCGCATGCAAAAAGATCCGGATACAGTCATTTAACTGCAGTCCTTGGATGTTTGTCGCAAAGACTGTTATTACTGGTCAAGCCACCCAGATTTATTGAGCTTTACAGTACAGAGCATTTCCACTTAGCCTAATGACTGCCAGCAGGAATGAGAGCAGATGGCTCTGTTACAGTACAGTAAGGGTGAAATTTCCAGTACTGTCTTTTTTTTTTATCACTCCCACCACAGACACACTAAGTTTGAATTTGTCTGGGATATGAATCTTTGCCGGACACTCAAGAAGTGATACACCACACATGCTCAAACCATCAGGAACACTTAGTTTTTTCATGGATACACAAATGAAGTAATTCATTATCCCCTGTACATTTTGTATATACAGGCACAAAGAACTTGTGCACACATGCAGTACAAACAAACTCAAGTCCTCCCTCACAGCACTGACATGAGATTACGTGGATCTTTGTATGCCATTCATACGAGTTAATCATAAACTGCGAAGAAACAAAACCAGCACAAAGGATAAAGTTTGAATGTGGGAGGTGAGCTGGCCTGGGTCAACTCCTACAGGAGACACATGAGAACTAAGTATTCCTCTCTCTGTCCGTCCATCGTCTGTCTTTCTGTCTGTCCGCCTGTCTGCTTGTTTGTGCGAATAAGCTGAATAAGCAGGATTTCCAACACAGAGAGCAGGAAGGCCCTTCCAACAACACACACACACACACACCACGGCTGCAGGAAATCAAGGTCAGTGTGACAATAGTGTGTGTCGGAGAGAGAGACAGAGGAGCTTCTGTACTTACATTACCCCCTGGTGCATCATAATCTCTCCCATTTTATCCTCGGTGTAGGGGGGGACAAAAGTGTGCTTGTATTGTTTAAATATCTCTCACTGGAATAAAGAGACCTCAGTTGTCAGGCTTACTGCGCTCTTTGTGTGGATATTACAACTCTTAGAGAACCTGATGTAGCAGATGTTCTCTTGTTTTCTAGTTGAATGTGAGTACATGTTGTGGTAGCACAGAGGCAGAGTTAAAGATGTTAATCCTTTAAAAGCACCTAAAGCACTGCGCGGGGTTAGTGGAGCGCTAATGACAGTGTAGTTTGGATAACTTATTCTGCCTGTTGTTTCACCCTCCATACAGGAGAGGGGTGCCTGCTTTCATTACCGTACATTGACCTCATCATTTGTTACATATACATATTTGTAAATTTCTCTAATTACTTCTAATGCATTCTATATTTCCATATATTTATATTTTATTTAAATTTGTA
The DNA here is from genome assembly GCA_903364295.1 of Serranus cabrilla. Taxonomy (NCBI): domain Eukaryota; kingdom Metazoa; phylum Chordata; class Actinopteri; order Perciformes; family Serranidae; genus Serranus; species Serranus cabrilla. The sequence continues at coordinate 110,040 of CAFUXE010001323.1, forward strand.
CACATCTCTGTTTACTTAAGATTTTTGTTGTTTTATTTAGTAAAGCATACTTTACATCTTTATTTTATTTGCATACTTACTTTCAATTTCTATTTCTTATACAGAAGCAACTGTAACAAAATACATGATACATATGATGTATACCTCATGAAAACCATGATGAATATAGTCTATAAACAGTGTATATATTTATATGTATTGAATACCTTTGTATCCATTCAAAAAATGGGGTTTTGTTACATCAGATTCACTTATATTGTCATTTTGAGGCCATAGTGTAGCGTGTTTTCGCACTGGACTGCATCATTTGGTGAGATGTTTTTATCTCCCATCCCCCACCCCAAAATCCATTCCTGTAATGCTATCATATGGAGTTATAAAACAAAAGACAGAGAGATTGACTGCAGATGGTGAAGTCTTGTTTTGTGCATGCCAAGACTTTGTAACACACCCTCTCCTGTAGGTCTACTGACACACAATGTACACACTCAATCACATTATTAACCAGCCACTCAACTCCATCCTTTTACCCATTTGTTGCCCTCCACCCCTCCCAGTGCTGTGCCCCAAGACTCATTGCCAAGGTAACCGCCAGCACTCAGCTCCTCCCAGACATCCTGGCAAGGTGAGTGAACACACACTGCACACACAGAAAGTCATGGACACAGAATGTCCGTCCTTTCCTCTGGATCACTTTTTACCACAGACAGACAAAGAGAAGTCTCCCTAATCACCCATTAACAGACAGGTTATGGAACAAAGACTATTTCATAGAGACACGTTGACACATTGGGGGCACAACTGTGTGAACCCAATCATTTCCTCACACGCATTCTTTAACAAATATGTTCCTCTCCACATAAAAACCTAAGTTGTTTTTCCATCAGCAGCAGGACAGCTCAAGCCAGAACTTTTTTCCATTGTCAAATCCCAGTAACTCCAGCGTGCAGGAGCTGGAGAAGGGAGCGGAGAGAGAAAAGGGGAGGAAGCTTGTGTTGTTTTCCGTACCTGATAACCCTCCATCCTCTGTCTCTCTGCCGTCCGACCTGTCAGACGCCGTTTCCTGGAATTCTGACTCCTGAGGGGAGCGTGTGGGGAAGGGAACACAAAGGGATACTGTCAGTCACTGTAAGGTCATCACTGAATAACAAACACATCAATCTAATGGGCATTACCAGTCACACATCAATACATGCCTGCATGAGGCTGAAAAAAGAAAGGGGCAATTATGGGGCAATAAAAAGGTAAGGCCAAGGATCTTAGCACAGTGGCTAATTTTGGACAACACTGCAATGCATACTGTCGAGAGGAGGTATTCAACATGCAAACTGTGTTTTAATATTGCCCTAGATGGTCAAAACCTCTAACCAAGGGACTGGAATTTGGGACTTTTCACTTTTTTTATGACTGTATGCAACACAACATGAATTACTGTCAGCAGTGTTGGGGAACATACTTTTAAAGGAAGCATAGTTTTGCAAGCTTCCAGGTACTTCACACTGGAGGAAGTTAAACTACAGCAGAGCTACTCTGGGGAGGAATAAAGCTTGGTTAACTTTTGAAATAGCATGGCACAACTTCTCTGAACATTTGTTAAGAAATAATCAATATTCATGATAAATTGACACCTGGTTTTTACATTCAGATTCCAAACATTGAAAACAACAGCCAGATATTTTTAAGGTGAGCTGACAATCGAGCTTCCCTTGAGAAAGGGCGGGGCTGAACAAAAGGGGTTCAACTACAGCAGAGAAGAACTGGTTAAAATAAAAATGAAAAATCTTTACTTTTTATTTTATGACATAATTGTTTGCAGTTTAAAAATTCAGTTCAATTCAATGGCAAAAAGGTCATTTTAACACTCGAAGCACTATGCAAATACAAATGTAGTTGAGGCTGCTGCAAATTGTACTTAAACTATAGTTTTAATTCCACGTAGTTCACTACTCTGACCCTGACTACTCGTCAGATACAGTGTGAAGCCAGAGTGAAGATAAACGGTGATTGTTCTATACAAGAACGTTCATGTTCTTTGCTCTCTGTTCAAACCGCCCCTACATTTGCATAATAACAGTAATCTTTAACATCCGTGTGTGGCTGTGTGTGCGTGTGTGTGAAAGAGAGTGATACTGAAGAACCTGTCTGATTGTTTATAGCAGGACATTCTTTTATGAACCATATAAACATTGTTTCTGTGTG
>CAFUXE010001323.1:112256-141476 GCA_903364295.1 Serranus cabrilla
TGTGTGTGTGTGTGTGTGCTGAATGCTCAGACACGATTGTAGTTTTGGCTTTGGCCATTGGAAATGTCCCATAAACACGTCCGGCTTTCAGGGATGGGTCAGAGATAAATGAAACAACCGTATTATCATCACACACTGATATGGACACACACAGATATGCATGGACATACACACACACAGATAAAGCCTCAGGGCCCAGGAGATCAAAGCTACATCTGTTCCTGTGCTGGATATCTTAACAAAGACACTAATGATTAAGTCAGAGGAATTGCACACTGTGGAATGACACGCTGAACTGGCACATAATAACCCCAAAGTCACCTTCTGTTAGTCATGCTCACACACTCCTACTCATTTCTCTTTCTGGACATACTGTATGGACGTTTCACAATATGCCTGTCATTAATTGCCAGTTTCTTCACATTCAGTCCCTTGAGCTTTTTCAACAGAGAGGACAATAATTAGCGCCTCAAGGGCAGGAATCACTAAGACTTTTGGCTGTGATTTGGGAGGGGGTGGAGTGCTACAGGGGTTAATGCACATGCTCAGATCATGCCTGTGCTCCACTGAATCAGTGTTTTGATCCTGCTGTCTAGCACACAGTTCAGCGAGGAAGCAACCCAAGGTGTTACACGTTTAATATTTGCTTTTCGAAAGTAAACATTGAGAAATCCCTTTCCTGTTTCCACAGAAATTGAGGTACATACATGCTCACAAACAGGCTTTTGCAACTCATTCTGATACAGCACAATCAGAGCCATGTTGGGGGAGGACACTGCTGTGTCCAGTCACAGTCTTATAACCCTGGGAGGTGTGCACTGCAAACATGTATTGTACTGTTGGCCAATGAGAGGCTTTGCTGCAGTTTTATTGTGAGGCTGCTACAAGGTAGTTAAAGTGTGCCTTTTTTTAAACCGTTAAGTAATGCTACATTTGGCTCAAGAGATTCTCATAGCTTGTACCCAACTGCCACGGTAAATCAACCATGTGTTTAATACTTTCATGGCACATTTCTTAACTTAAACCGTATCAAAAGTGACAATCCTCTGGCCTAAAACGATCAAGACAGCAGATGTCTAAACATCTGCGGATGAGATGTCTCCCTTTGGATGAAGTAATCAACAGTGTAAATTCCAGGATTCCTATTAAAACTCGCCCCTCCTCCCCCTCATTCTTCTGCAGTTTCCACTGCTGATCAGCATTATTGATCAGAGCCTGAGGAGCCACGGTTCACATTATGTAGCGCTCTCTTCTTGGAAGGGGAAGGAAAATCTTATGCGGAAAGACGCTTAAACATATAGGCATGTACGAGCAAAAACAAACAGCAACCAGACAATGCACTTGTGTGTGTTTAAAGAGAGATCAGGAGACAAGGATCATGTTAAACAGGAGCTCAGGACTCATTTCACTGACATCCAATCTACAGACACTGAGCACTCTGACCGCAGAGTGGGTGTGTGAGTGCTTCAGAGCTTTACGTCTCATTGATAAGAAGATTTTGTAGTATTCTGATGAGAAGTGAATGAATTAAATCCCAACAGAAGGAGATCAGTGTCTGCTTACAGTGTTGGAATAACTTAATTTGGGCTCTGTGCCCACCTTGTGGTGATATAGTGTATTGCATCAAACTACAATCTGCAGTTGACTGGTAGATTTTACACAATTTATTTGCTTACTGTCAAAATTATTACTGTCGAAACAAAACTTATTGACCACAGCCTTCTTACCTTAGGTTGTCTGATGATAATGGAGGGTCTGGGAATTTGAGGATATTTGAACTCCAGCTCAGGACTGAACTCCACCTCCAGCTCATCATCCTCTGAGCTCTGGGAGAGGCTCGGACAGGCCGGCTGTGACTCAAAGCACTGGTCATCATCGGTGCCCTGCAGGTGGCAGATCGAGTTTGAACCATTTACTTTTATGGATCTGGTAGAGTGGTCTGAGATGCAGCTGACAGTCCTCTCAGGCTGCTGGTGCTGCTGCGCCTGTTGGTTGCAGGGCAGGGCTTCTGGCTGCGATGTAACTGGGTCTGCTGCTGGAAGCCTGTGGCTATTTCTGCTTCGTCTGGAGTCGTTTGGCTCCTGAACGGGTGCAGGATCAGTGTTAACATCAGATGGATTACCAAAACAGTGGCCCAGAGAGGAACAAGGTAGTCCGTGCATGCTGGGGGATTCTGAAATGACCAAAAGAGATGGTAAAATAAATCCTAGCTGCACTGACATCAGGTGGATCTGGGGTTTTCGAATGTGGTGGGCAACAGTAAGCAGATCTGGGGTAATGTCTTGTACATAATCAAAAACTTCAGCAGAGTCAGAGCAATAAGCAGTGAGGAATATACATCATTCCCTCTAAGTAGGATGAAGAAAAATGCAAAACTTAAGAACATGCCAACCATTTCCACACTTCTGAAGGGACGCATTGAAAGAAATCTTTTTTTTTTTTATCCAGGGAAGATATTCAGTTTGATCCATGCCAACAAATATCCTTTATAGCTGTCCTCCATTTCATCATGTCTTCTTGTTATGTCATAGCAGCATTGTCCACTTGTCCAGCAGCAGCTGTGTCAGTGGCTCAGCATTTTATCCCGGACCTGACCTTAACAGTCCAGACTGTGACGGCCATCGCCCGGTCAGCAGGCCGATCTGTCACCACATCAGGCTCTCTTTCTCTCACAGAAAAATAGATTCCCAGCTTGGTTGCTTCTAAGTGGTTTCAACCACTCTTTACATGCACGCTGCACTCCCTCTTCAGCCTTGAATAGTCCCTTGTCTGCCTCCCTGACAACCTGTGTGTGTGTGAGACAGTCTCAGGGCTTTTGTGTGTGAGTTGTGTCGGTGCTGGGTGTCTCATTACATGACCAGGTAGTCCCTGGTCTGTTGTGAGTTTGGAGTCAGGGGTTGGGACAGGGACTCTGGTTACCATCTGATCCAGGGTCAGGTACTAATACACTTGCCCCTACACTCCCCTACTATTAATTAATGAACTCATCTGATCACAGAGCAGTGGCCTAGAGTGTAAAGGTTATTGGAGTGTTACAGGTGGATGAATATGAGAGTTCAAGTTACAGGCAAACACTGTCATTGATAGGCCTTTGGATGAGAAAGAGAAAGGAGGGGAGAGAGAGAGACCCAGCATGTCTTTGGGTGATGGCTACTTAAATATTCATACAATGACATAAAGCAGACTTGCATCAATACTTTATCCAGGCTGATCTACTAGTGAATATGTATTTTTCACAAGACAACATCAAATGTAGCAATATGTCAAAGAACGCAGAGCATCTGATTGGTTGTAAGGTTAGATTTGCTGTTTTGGATTGGCTCCCAGGATTTCAATTGGTTATTTGACCAGTATTGCAGAAATCCAACCTCAATGAGAGTATGTGTGGTAGCAGGGGGAGTAAAAATTACATTTAAAAAAATCCTTTTCTCCATTGCAGACACCCAATCCACCATCTAAGCTTCATCAGGGGTTAAATAGCTTATCATTAACCCTGCCTAGGATGGCCAATATATTAGCACAACAGTATATCTTGGCTATGACGTATATGGGGAGACCACACTCATGAAATAATTCTTAATGGGGAATTTAATATCACATACAGCGTTGTAAAACAATGGAAAGGATCCATTTAAATTCAATTAATGCCAGAACATGTGTATATATCTTTCTCCAGTCTGGCTCTTTGTGTTATTATCTTTTTTAGATTGTTGCCTAATGGGATATCAAAAAACGGATGTCACGTGGACGGCTTCTGCAACCCTGATAGTCAGGATCAGCACCTTGGACAGCGGTGGTATCCCACTTTAATGCAGAATGTCATAAATTATCCAGGTGAGCTCTGCAGGAAAGCAGTTGCTGTGGATGGTATTGACAGTGAAATGTTTTCCCCTTGAACCATAGAGATCATAATTATGAAATGTTAGAAAAACCTCTCAATTTAAAGCTATCACCATTCAAATAAATCTGACCAGTTAAACCTTCATGAAGATAAGATTTATGAATGGCTTTTGCGTGACTTTTATCTTGATGTACTTGGCAACTGAGTGTATAATCACAAGCAAAATAGAATCTATTTCCCACATCTAGACCAAGAACTTTGTATTAATGTGCACAAAGATGGCAGAATTTACTTAATTTGTGTTTAACTAACATGAATTTCAATACTGTAATAAAAACTACAAAGTATTGATGAATTCATTGTGACAGTTTATATTTCTTTGCTAAATCTATTACCGAATATACTTTGTTCTTCTGTTTTATAATGGAGATGTGACCATCTTGTACACAAAGCATCTTCTCTGGTCTGATAGTTGCAGGACTCTGTCTTGCAGCTGTTGATGTGATGTTCGGATACACACCAGACACAACATCAATCACATCAGATAATGTTACTCATGTGAAGCAGAGACTGATTAACGTCTGTTTGCATTAAGAAATGCCGTTAATTGATATGCGGGCAGGTTTAACTGCGGGGTGTCCGCAGGCTCTGGGACATTAATAATATTAATAAAACATAATCTTGCATTTATTTATTTATGTATTCATGAGAAAACATTGCTTAGGTAATAAACCAATAAATCATAATCTCCTGTAAAGAGGTATTTCATGTAAACATATTCATAATTTGTGCTTTTCCTCTCTCTCATTATAAGAAACTAAATCTGTTATGAACACTGTCTCTGTCTCAGTGAGGCAGCTCTGTGTTGTGAGTGTAACACACCCTGACAAATTGAACCAGGGTGTGATCATGAAACATGCATGAGCTGTTTTGTCTCAGGACGTAAACAGGGATATAATTTGCACGAAACAGTTTAGAAACTTACAGGGGATATAGTTGCAAGAGTATTTATAAAAAGCATGTGATAACTACCTGTAATGCTCTGTAATATATACATAGTCTATATAAATAATCTGCAACACGTTATTTCTGACAGATAAGATACCAAAAGGTAACAGTAAGACTACTTTGTTGTAAAGATAAGATTTGTAAGGACAGTACCTATAAGGAATGACCCATTGTATTTACTTTTACTTGATGTAAACAAAACATTGGTGCAGAAATATTGTTTGTAATAATTGTACATTTAATAAGTCTTATCAGAAAGGGCCCAATGATTACACACAATATTACAATAACACTATCCTTATATCTTCTTATTTTACTCTTTATGATACTGTATGATGCATTAAGAGCCTACTGACACATCTGTTATAGTGTTAATATTAACTAACTTCTCACATCCTTGCATGACATATAAAACTGCCCTCTTTTAAGATACAGCACTTTTGCTACAGCACCACCTGGACTTTACCTCCCACTACCATGCTTAATCTCCATCATTCAAACAATGCATAAATATCACTGAAAATCATTGCATTTAGGCAGGAAAATACAACACAATGTTCTCACGACAGGCAGGTATGGGAGCTACTGATTTAGGGAAGCAGAGCTCGGCTTCCCTCTGCTGGTCAGTGATATGAACTACAATAGTTCGGATTTAACAACAACACACTGCATCTAACCGAAGCTGTCTTCAAGATAAAGGCAAAATGCAGCCTGGTCCTTTAAATGTATTTTTACAGAGCGATAATGGCATAAACAATTCTGCAAAAAATTACCTCGAGAGAGGCTGTTTTCTTGCCTTTAGCACCGTAATTTATAACATTTCATTTATTATCACACCTAAAGACATAAGATATATAATATTGCGCACCATTCAATTATTGTTTTGTCATGGCTACACGAAAACAAAATATAATTTTTTTCCTGGGTGACGTCATTGAAGCGTCATAGCCGGTGGTTAAAGTCACACACACAGAGTCAAGTCAGCAGAGATATAACCAGAAAAATACCTGACGTGTTACTCTTTAGCCTTCAAAATAAAGTGACTACATGTTTCATGTTGGGCTGCAGATATACTTTATATATATACAACACAGAGACAGTTTAGAGGAGATCTTTGAATATAGAAACCAGCTGGGGTTGCCATGTTTGTTATTTACATCCTGTAAATCTGGTATTCGTATACTGTTTGACTTTTATGGTATACCCTCTAATTAAAACCTCTAGTAACACTAATTGTACATGGGGAAGTATGTAGAAAGTTCAGCACAGCTGGTTGTATATACACGCATGGTAAAACAGCAAGTCTATTTCCTGCCCTAAACCCCTACTGTACATAAAAACTAAATTACATCACAATCATTGGAAAAAACAGGCATTTTATAACAAACTTTTTTAAAATCAGCTTTATTGAAAAAACAAACTTAGAAACCCTATGCATAGCCTTCGCGTCTAGAATTACAATTGCTCAAGGGGAGCTAAAGGTTGTAATTAAATAGAAAGAAATATCAATCAAATGGATACAGTGGTGTGTTCTATTAGCTTTTTTGTACATTCAGATATAGAGTAAATTATCTGATATCAACAATCAGCCCCTTACAGCATTGCCTTTTGATTTTAGTTGCATCAAATGACAAAATTGTCTGACCATCAACTCCTCACATCCTTTACTTTGAAAACATCAACCGGAAGCACTCTTTTATTCTCCCGAGCTCGACTGTGATGAGGCAGCCCTGGAGCGCACAGTCTGGGGATAATCGCAGGTGGTAAGGGTTACAATCTGCCGACAAGAGGCGACAGAAGCAGGTGTCGACTAGTACCTGACCCTACATTGTTCTGACTCAGATTTATGATACAATTATCCATCCCGGATCGAGGCTGTTGTGTTTTTTCTTCCCCTCGATGATCCACAATGCGGTCCTCGGCTTGGTTCGTCGCCAATTGCGCTCTCATCCTCTGCACGCTCCGGTTGATTGACGGGGCCAAAGGACAGCGGCAGTGTAGCGAGGTGAGAGATGCCACAGTCGATCGATAAGGCTTCACTGGGTTTCACACGCCTTGGCTTTTATTGTCTATTGAGCTCACTATTGGGGATGGTAATTATAAAAACGCACAGATTAGGCTGGTTTGGCTGCGCACGCTGACAGTGAGTTGGTAATCCAAATACGATTAAAATTTGATGACATGTTTCCGGGACGATTGATGATATGGAGCCATCACCATTTGCAGCAGGTGGGAAAAAATGCACTTTTGATCATTCATCTCGTTGCAAAGACAAGAAGTTTGAACAACATGGGGTTAGTGTGACTCTCAGGAGGTCTGGTGTGTGTTGAACTTCACCAATCAGTGCTGTTATCAGTTTCCTGCATGGACTGGCCTTTCCTTCCCTCTGGTCTGGCTCAGCTCAACACCTCCTCAGTCCAGGCTGGCAGCTCAGTCACACAGCACACTGTCCCAAGATAGAGGAGCAACATTCCTTTAAGTTATTGGCTCAATTTCTGTTTTCACACTGGCTGAGAGATTACTGCAGCTCTCCAGTGAAGAGCTGTATAGTGCTAGATTTCCTGGAATGACATCAGAGCTGATATCTTGGTTGAACTCTCATGAAATGCATCCAGTAGTAGAGACTCTGATTTTGGTGTCAGATGAGTACTGAAAGTCTACCATGACGACAGCTCTTGAAGGAGTCACAAGAGATAGTATGAATAAAAGAGTTCAGGGTACAATCCTATTCTCCGAACATATCTCACGTCTTGAATCACTGCAGCTATAATGAGAAAACACTGACAATTATTCTCCATTCTGCCTCTTTATCATCAGTGCAGCTTTGCTCTATCTCCAGACCCACAGACACCAGTAAAATCATTACACACACAACAGCCTGCATGTGCCGCGGTGTCAAAATCTGGTTTGGCTCAAGGAGCAACATTATGTAAACTGTCAGAAATGAGGCCACCCTCCTCTGTAGACACAAAGATGGAGAGAAGCTCTGTGGAGGCGAGAACATCATCAAGCTAATGGCATTCACTCAGCATTAAAACTACAACATGTGGTTATCAATAAGTGTTCCTCTAAAAATGTGTAAAGCTGCGGGTAAAGCGCCTCCCCGCCTACTGCCATCCCCCTCTGTTCCCATCGCCGTGGAGATGGTATGTTGTGTATCCAGGGCAGAAGAGTGGTTGTGGCTTGAGAGATAACGCAGCCTAACAGGCGGTCATGTTTTGTAAGCTCCGAGCAGCTGGATACGGAAGTTAATTTCAGTGCTCGTTGCTAATGCAGTGTAGTACCAGCCATTTAGTCTGCTCTGATGCATTCTCACCCAGGATGAGATGACTCAGGGCTCTGGTGTGGGTGGAGGCCTCTTGTGGTGTGATGTTTACTGACCTGCCTGTGTCCCACATTTGCTCATTGTTTGGGTCCCAGACTGTCGGGGCGACTGATGTCTTAAGCAGATGTTTTGTGTGTGTGTAATTGGCAGACTGACTACTACTATGAGTACACAGAGTGTGACAGCACAGGATCTCGGTGGAGAGTGGCCATCCCACAGAGCCCCGGGGCCTGCACGGGACTACCGGAGCCAGTACGCGGCACAGAGTGTAGTAAGTATATATGTGTGTGACAGTGAAAGTAGATGAATCCCACCTTCTTATCAGCAGGCTGGAATTTACACCACTTCAACCTCACTTACCCTGTTTGGATATCCTCCAGCAAACCACAGGGCAAAGCCACAGGCCAATAACAAAACACTGTCACATAATTGCTTTTTGCTCTATTATAACAGCACCATTTTGCTGCTACCAATAAGTGTATGTGTCTAATATGAGGTGCAGTAACTGGAGACAGATGTTGGTGTTCCCCCAACATCTGTCCTCCAACATATGTCCAAACAGAACTTTTGTTATCTGAAATAGGTGTACTCTTATGGTGAGGCACTATATAAATATGTGATATGCACTAGATATCATCTTAGATTTTTCTTTTCCTGGTTTTAAAGGCTGCATTACAGTTAACTGGTGAAATTTTCTGATCTGTTCTATTATTTGTCTTGACCCACTTAGTCATTGTATCCACATTACTGATGAGTATTTATAAAAAATGTCATTGTGTCAATGTTTTGTGAATCCACCCATAGTGAACACTACAATACTGTCACATTATCAGTACTGAGGTATTGGTAAAAAAAATCATAATATTTGATTTTCACCAATTTTCACTGATTTTCTCTATTTCACCCATATCGCCCTGGATACTGTCACAATAAACTGCCAGTACAATGATTCTGAAATATTCAATACAAGATAATAATCTAAAATACACTATAATGTCTCTGTAGGCGGAGAAGGAAAAAAAAGCAGGACATTTGCATTTTATCCTTTGTATTGTGGTTTTAGTTTCACCCAGTTTGACAACTAAAATTAAACGGTTTGCAACAAAGTCTTAGCTTAGTGTCTCTTTAACCCACCCACACTGACTCCAACTTGTCCCTGTCAACATGTGCCATTATTCCAATGTAAAATAGCCATAAACTCGCCAAAGGCTAAGCTGCCAGAAAACAGAGCAGTTCTGGCGATCAAATGTTTACAGGAAGGATAAAACTCATTTGATAAGCAGCAACACAAGGAAGCATTAAGGAGGGATTCTGGTAAGCCAAATTGGCAGAGTGGAACAATTTAGAGTGCCTGCATGTTTTTAATAAATAGTGTATTTATAATATACCACAAGATGATGTAATACAATATATTCCCACTCGTCATATTAGGACAGTAAGTTTGCAGTGTTTTTGAATAGACAGTTAATCAGACTCTCATGTACCGGTAAGTGATTATTTTTTGTCAGTATTTGTCATTACTAATGTTTCGCCATGGAAACAGGTCTGCTAAGTAAAAGTGAGTCTCACAGGGAGTGTTAAATTCTTTTTGTTGCGAGGAAGGTGCAGTCACAAACATCTCCGTTGTGGTGAGAGGTTTCTTATCATGATGGAGCCTGGAAGACAGACTTCAGTTGTGTAAAAAGGACTCTAATGTTCCACAAGGTGGTAATACGAGTTTGTTCTTTGTCAGACCTCCTGAGAACAAGTTAGCTCTGCGCTGTCACAACACCACTTCACTAATGGATTCATTGGTGAAAACGTTGTGTAAGATTGTATTCTAATGTAGATTTTCATATGCATAAATTACATAAAATGGAACTATTCTCATGATAATAATGGATTAGAAAGGTGAAATGACTTCTCCTGAGAAGTGCTCCTTCCACTGGGCTTGACTGCATTTGCGTCCTTATGTTGCAAACCTTTGTTAAAGTAAAACTCTCAACACCTTTTGTCATTTTGACATTTTTCTGTTTCCTTCTTCCTGTTCAAACTCCTACACATTTCACCAGAAGAACACTTGACACTTGTTTTCTCACAGCAATTGGACAAACTATTGTGCATAAGATATTTAATATCATTCTAACCATTGCATCATAATGCATTGCAAGAGGCCCATTTGATAAAGTTACCTGTCAAAAAGTAATTAACGTCACCATGAAAATGAGTGTCACAGCAAACTATTCTTAAATCAAATGCAGCCTACAAGCACTTTCTGCTGCACACATAAACACACACCTCTTACCCTTTAGATAAGGTATTCTACACAAATTGCCTACCCACACACATTAGGCATTTTTTGCGTTGGTTGCTTTGAAGCATAAAGAGGCATCACAATGGCATTTGACCAGCTCAGGTATGAGGAAAAGCTGACGCTGTCTAAACATTGGCAAAAGCAGAAGACATGATGGCTCAGTTGGTAAAAAGCACAAAGAGAGACACAGTGTGTAACAGGATGTGAGGATTAAATTCTCGGATCACTGAGGCTACATTGTACTGAATGCAGCAGTTATTTGCATGACAATTTCTCTGTCATTTTAAATCTGTGAGATTTTATACTGCGTGTGTGATTTTTGCAGCAGAATGTAAACAGGGATTGAAAAATGACTTATTCCACGTGATATTCTTCTTCTGCTTATTTCCACCCCACTGTACCTTGCCTCTTCGTGTCCTCCAGCCTTCTCCTGCGAGGCTGGGGAGTTCCTTGAGATGTCGGCTCAGGAGTGTACCCAGTGTGCAGCAGGAAGCTACTCCCTCGGCAGCGGTATCCGCTTCGACCAATGGGATTCCATGCCTGCTGGTTTCAGTAGCCTGGCAACTTCACTGGAGAACGGTCCCCACGGAGATGGCAGGCTCACCTGCAACAGGTGTGTGAGAAAGATGCAAGAAAAAACAACATTAGGGTTGCAATAATATAAAAAAAATACATTTATATATTCTCCCCTGCAGTTCTTCCTGGGTGCCGCAAGGAAACTATTTGGAGTCCAACAGGGATGAATGCACAGTCTCTCTCATCTATGCTGTTCATCTGAAGAAACAAGGCTCTGTCAGCTTTGAGTACCAGTATCCAGACAACAACCTGATGTTTGAGTTCTTTGTGAGTTTAAAGCATTCATTAGCTTTTATCTTTTTACTTCTCAGTAAATGATCTGTTTATTGATCCGTCTAAGTGGATGCTGTCTGTGTTTGTGTATGCACTGCTAGTGTTTTTGTTAAGTCTCAAGCATGCAATCTCAAAAATGCAATGATAATATAAATGAAAAAAAATCTGGATCTAATAAGAAATAGCCCCAGAATGTCTTCATTCAGTCATAAGATGCATGAATAAGACAACATCTTATTCTATTTACTTGACTTAAATCTTTGTTTTTAAGAATCTGTTAATGTGCATTTTTCATGCTAATCATATTGACACATCATATCAGGGAAATCAATAACATTAGTAATGGCTGCATCCCATTTAGGTGTACCAGTTCCATGGCCCTGGTTTTGTGCATGCTGCCTCCCTGACCTGGCTTACTGCAGGGACACTTAAATAGAACAAAGCCATAATGAACGTTATGAGTTGCACCTGTGCTTTTGTCTGCTATGGCAAAACGAATGATGAGTCTCTTAATTAGCGCTTAAATTGAAGGCAGGTGTGTTGGAAAGATAACAGTTTGAAAGTAATCACATTTTGGTGACAGTAAACAGAGGACATTTGTGGTTTTTATTTTACAATTATTTTCCATAATGAAAGACAGATGCTTTATTGTTCAATAAAATTGCCCCCAACAATCTGCCTAGTGACAGTATCAGTGACAATATCAGTGCATGTAATGAATGTAGTGGTTGTAAAACACTACCATAAAAAAGGTGAGAGGACACTGACAAATTGTGTGTGTTTAGATCCAGAATGACCAGTGTCAGGAGATGGATCAGTCTGCTGATGCAAAGTGGCTCAAGCTCACCAAACAAGGGGATTGGGCGACTCATACGGTAAGTGACGCACGCATGCCGTCAGATGAACAATGGGCACAGAGGACACATCTTTGGCAGCTGGCCTCGGGCTCCCAAATCAAATGTGTTGAACTCAGGCGGAGCAGCGAGAAATGGGCGGATACAAGCAGGAAGCCAGCTAGTATACTGAAGGAGGCTGGGGTCACTTTTGTTGTTGCCAGTATTTTTCCAGTCATGCTGGAAAATGAGTTGCCAGGTACCTATAGTTCAGTTCTTTCATTTAAACTGCCAATTGTATTTTGGGAGCAGTATGTGGATCCTAAGATAATGGTTCTACACTATGAATTTTATTTTCAGTCTGCATCTGCAGCTTGTGTTATTGCAGCATAGTGTTGTGTCAGTTTAACTTACATGCATTATACACCAATCAAATTGCAGTGTTCTCTGTTTAAGTTTGATTACACCAATGTATGCACCTTGTGCATCCCATTAAAAAAACACTCCCTTGTGGCATTACAGGGCAAAAATGTCCATGTCAACAAACTGCCATAAAATGATTTATTTATATTTATTTCCACTTTCATGGTGAAGTAATTTAACGAGCTTCACCCCAGCTCATCATTCCCAAATATGCAAAAAAAAAAGTTTAACATTATTTGTATTACCTTCACTGAGTTACGTTTGTCTACAATGCTGTTTTTATGAAAAAAAAAAAAAAAAAGAATTAATTATTTTTACTTAATGCTAGGGGGATTTTTTTATTTATATCAAAGATAGCATTATTTTGTGCAATGGCTGATGAAAAAAAAAAGGATTTTATTTTCAGAATATTTAATGTGCAGCTTTACGGTTTATTTTATTTAAATGAAATAATTATATTCAGTGAAGGCTCAGCTCTAGCATTTGATATGATCTCTGACAGTAGTTTTAATATCACATTAATTAGAGCTAAACAAAGTAAATAATATGCTGCCACACTGTTTGTACCAAAGCTCAACTGATGATTCATGTATATTCCAGGTGAACCTGAAATCTGGCACCAACATCCTGTACTGGAGGACCGGTGGGGTCCTGATGAGCACCAAAGGGGTGAAGCCTGTTCTGCTGAAAAATGTTCAGATAGAAGGTCAGTCACATGTTTCTCTCTTTTCTCGAAAGTCCGGTTGTAATCACTGACAAATCAATACATGTAATGCATGCAATACATGTGTCTGTCATTTCCTTTTACCAGGAGTCGCCTACACATCAGAGTGTTTCCCATGCAAGCCGGGGACGTTCAGCAGAGTCCCAGGATCCACCGCGTGTGACCCCTGTCCTCGGGACACCTTCGCAGGCCACGGAGCCAGCTCCTGCACCCTGTGCAACACCACCACTCAGTATGCAGGTAGAAACACACTCTGACACGCAGAAAAAGGCGCGCACATGTTCAGCATTTCAAATCCATACTAATGTTGAATGTGCTGAACGACACAGTGAAACTGCAGTGCAGTCTTCAGTGTAGCCTAATTGTTATCAGTGCTGCTCAAAGAAGCACAGAACACAGCCAAAGGATAGAAAGAGAGCTTGTCCTATTTTCAGCCACATTAGTCAAACTTCAGAAGAAGAAACATGCTTGTTAGTTCAGTGCGGAGGGCTCGTGTGATCGCAAGGGAGCAGCAGATTTTGGCAGATGATGTCCCAAGTATGCTTTTGTATTTTTCATAAAGCTCCTATAATACTTACATTTGACAAATGTTGTTTTCTAATTTGTTATTTTGGAGGATAAAAGTAATATTCTCCCTGATCTATTTCAGTATGTTTCTGAAGAGAATACATTTCAACTCGTTGTTGTACTAGACTGTTTGATGGGCAAGGCCAACTATTCCAAATCAACAAAGTAAAAAAAAAATAAAATTTAATATTCACCCTGTGATGTGTGTCCACTCCAAAATTTAATTGGTTATGCCTTGGCTCATACAACCCCCTTCAAAGTTTCATGAGAATTGGCCAGTAGTTTTCCTGTAATCCTGCTGACAAACAAACAAACAAACAAACAAACCAAACAGAAAACATAAGCTTGGCAGAGGTAATAACAGGAATCTGGCTGACTGACCGCACAGTTTTTATCCATTTGTGAGATGTAACATGGTCTAATGAAGATAAATGAAAGTGAAGCCAAATGGCTTTCTGTCCTCCCAGTTTACCTTAATATTAAGTATCTTCAGCTGAAAGTTAAAATTCCTACAAAATGATGCTATGTATGCGTGTCCTGTTTAGTAAGGTCACTGAGTGACTGTAAGGAGGCTGGAGTATTCAGAACATATTCCATATTTAATTCAGAACACCTCCTTATGCATATTGTATGACCCCTTTGCTTCACTGCTTCGTCTTTAGAGGAGTCTCTTCCCAGATCATTCTTCTTTAAGAGAGTACATTTTTTATTCCTCATCTGCATTCACAAGTTGAATCACATTTTTTTTGCTGTTTTCTTAAGCCATTAAGATGCTACAGTGTATGTGGGGTTCTTTTAAACTTCATTTTCTGTTGCTAATGTAGTTTAATTTCTTCTTTTCCAAGCTGAAGGATCCGCTGTGTGTAAGGACAGACCTGCGTGTTCCAAGAAGGACTATTTCCAGATTCACACAGCGTGTGACTACGAGGGCAAGGTGAGAGAAAAGAGGCCACCTCTAGATTAAATACCCAGAGAGGTCACCTTCTGTAATCACAGTTTCACCCTCCATCTTTGTGTATTTTCAGACGCAGGTCATATATAAGTGGATTGAACCTAAGATCTGTCTGGAGGGTGTGACTGGAGCCGAGTCGTTGCCTCCGAGTGGAGAAAGGGAGCCCTGCCCCCCCTGTAACCCCGGTTTCTATAACAATGACACAGCCACCTGCTCACCATGCCCACCTGGGACCTATTCTGATGGGATTAAAGGTGCCGACAACGCTGCTGATTTGTATTTTACTCCTTGCTGCTATTCTCCTTCACTTCCTTTTCTTATTGTGTTTTTTATTGTGTTCCTCCTCCAGCATGTGAGCGGTGTCCAGCCGGCACTGAGCCTACCTTGGGTTATGAGTTTAAATGGTGGAATATTCTCCCTGCAAACATGAAGACATCCTGTTTCAATGTGGGCAACTCCAAATGTGACACTATGAATGGTGGGTATTTTTTTTTTTGACAAGATGTGTCTTGTGATGTTCTCTGTTTGGTCTTTCTCCCCCTTTGTGCCTCTCTCAGAGGAACCTGTCACCATTGTGGGATGTACTCTGACTGCTTTCCTTACAAAAATAAGATGTGCAGATTGATACTAACCTCATGTTTGTACAGTAAATATGAAGCTGAAGCCAAGAGATACTTCAGCACAAAGGCTGGAAACAAGAGTTAAGAGTGAACCTGGCTCTGTCCAACGATAACAAACCCATCTACCAGCACCTCGAAAGCTCACTCAATAACATGTTATATCCTGGACTATTTCTTTCTGGAGTCTCCACTGCTTGTCTTGAAACCTCATGGTGACGACAATATTCCAGGAAGTTAATAATCCGTCACATAGCCAGAAAGGCAAACTGGTTACTGTTGAAACAGTTGGGAATGATGCATTAGCAGAGGAGTCAGGGGTATGCTCCCTGATGATTTATAAAAAAAAAAAGTAAAGTAATCTCTTACATTATAAGAGATCCCTTACAAACTAACAGAATTACAAGATTGAGTAAAATGAAGTACAAAGTATTCATTTAAATGTAGGGTTACCTATGATATGCTTACATCTACAAAGGAAATGAAACCCCACCAGGAACACAATTATTATTATTTTAATTTCAGCTTTTCGCACACAGCAGCACAGACTGATGGTTTGGTTTTGTGCTGTATTGTGACTTAATTGGCTCCAGTTGTGCATCCACAGCATTAATGTTCATGCTACATTGTCTTTCTATGAAACTTGCTTTGAAGCTCTTAAAAAAAGATTTGTCACCGAATCTGCACAAATCATGTAGGTGACCTATTTTGGACTCAAGACAGTGAAAGGTGACAAGTTTGCATGCCTGCATAACTAAACTAAAGGAAAACCACAACACGCTGTGTGCCCCCGTTTCCAGTCTTTGTCTTCAACTATCAATCATCTTATCTGGATTTCTGCAAGAAATTAAATAAGCACGCACTGCTGAACTACTCGTTTAATATCTAAATGTATCTGTAAATAGCTGAGTCAGGTGGATTTGCTCTGTCTTTCAGGCTGGGAGGTGGCAGGCGATCACATCCAGAGTGGAGCAGGAAGTTCAGATAATGATTACCTCATCCTCAACATCCATGTTCCCGGCTTCAAGTAAGCACAGTTATCTTGTGTTTTCCAGTCTACTCACTCTGCCGTCTGTTTCCTTCAGCTGTGACTAATTCCACCTGTTCCTGTTTGCACCTGCCACCAGGCTCCCTACGTCCATGTCAAGCCATGCAGCGACAGAGTTCGGTCGCATCTCATTTGAATTTGAAACTGTGTGCGCAGCTGACTGTGAGCTCTACTTCATGATGGTGAGAGAAGCTCCTGACAAATGTTTGCTGCCACATACGCATTGCTATATCAATAAAGTGAATGTGTGTTTTTTAGGATGTAAACAGGAAGAGTACTACGGTGGTGGAGTCGTGGGAGAAATCAAAAACAAGACAGACCTACACACACATCATGACAAAGAATGCCTCGGTTTCCTACACATGGGCGTTCCAGAGGACTAACCAACCGTCAGATGTAAGTATGGGTTGATATTACACATAATGGTCATACTGGTATAGTGGTCAGACCATTGATGCTTCGCATCCTGCCAGAAAATGGAAAGAAATTACCCAAAAACCTTGGGATGAAAATCTTGCAAGACATTTAGCCTTTAGTCTTGTAGATGCACTCCACACTTGGTACACCAAACACTCCCTTCTGTTGGGTGTTCATGTTACTGTCTATCATGGTGTTGGTGTTTGAACCAAACCACAAATCAAACAGTCTGCTTTATCTCTGTGCTAACTGAGGTAAAGCTTGAATCATTAACTTGCTTTTTTAACACGCCTATTTTGCAGGAATGTGAGCGTTTCAAGTGAGGGCAGAACTACATCTTGTGTATAGTGCTAATATTGTATGTTGCAATCTACTCGTGTAGGGGTTGGTTTAAGAGTCTCTTGTAAAAAAAAGTTTTGTTATTGTATAAACCTCTTTGCACACACGCTCCCCTCTGATCATTTCTCGGTTTGCAAATCCTTGATTCCTTTCCTCGCTCCCTCTCCTCACTCTCCTCCTTTATACACTACAGTTGTTAAAAAGGTTTTTGCAAAGGATACACCTGTGTGTCCTCGCTTATAGAGAGCCTCCTTCTTCCTCGCTCCTCTGTCCTTGAGATGCATTTTAGAAGTTTGACATGATTGACATGATGAGTGAAATCCCTGCTGTAGTTCATTCTGTACCTGTTTGTCTCTCTCAGCTTCGTCGGTATGTCAACGACGTGGCGCGAATCTACGCCATCTCAGTAAGTAACGCTGTGGACGGGGTGTCCTCTGGGTGCCGAGCTTGTGCCCTCAGCACCCAACCCTCCAGCTCTACCTGTGTGCCGTGCCCACCTGGACACTACATAGACGAGCACAGTAGCCAGTGCACAGAGTGTCCACGCAACACGTACCTCGTCCCTCACGCCACGCCGGGCCCGGACGCCTGCAAACCCTGTGGACCAGCCAGCAAGAGCGACAAGGTCTGTTAGTGATGGGGAAGGAATCATCTCTGTTCTGATCATTTGTTTTGTGAGGCTTTTTTGAAATTGTTAAACTACATACCTGTGTTTATGCTTTTTCTACAGGACCACAGTTTATGTTACAGTGACTGTCACTTCACCCACACAGAGGGCAATGTCACCCTGACATATGACTTCAGCCTCATTGGGTCTGTCGGATCACTGATGAACGGCCCGAGCTTTACATCCAAAGGAACCAAGTACTTTCATCACTTCAACGTCAGCCTGTGTGGAGGAAAGGTGCCCAGAGATGAAAACACACACACACATACAGAGAAAATACAATCAAAAGTTTGCGAGTACCAATGCAGCGGCCTTGCTATTTGCTCTTCTCTTTATTTAAGGATCACCTGGCAGTATGCACGGACAATGTAACAGACCTATCCATCACCGACTCCCAGAGAGAGAAGGGCGAAGGAGCCAACGCTGTCAAGACTTTCATCTGTCAATCAACAATAATCCCAGCCACTGGCCGGGGCTTCCACACAGCGCTCGCCTCGCAGTCCATTAACCTGGCTGACACATTACTCGGTTAGTGAGCTTGAGATGCAGACAGCGGTGGAGCAGGAAGCCGCTTTAGGTGTATTTTATACTGGTGTCATCTAGAGCAGGAAGGAAACTTTATTTTCAATCACCCAACTTCGCTTCCAACAATTGTGAAAACAAGATAAGTTTAGATCCAGCGTACCCTTTTTTTAACAGCTGTGCACTTTTGCCCGTTTTTGCTGAGCTGGTGACTAAAATAAGTTTAATATAGTTTACCAAAATGCTGAATATGTTTGTTTTTTTATCAGTAGGCTGTGGCAGTGCACTATAACATAGTTGATCTATTTTATTTCGGTCTAAATTATTTTGATTTATTATTTTCGTGTATATTTTTTTCCGTAGGTTTCAAAGATACAACACAACATATCAAATGTATTTTAATTCAATACATTTTTAACTATATTTTATAGAATTTATTGAAATGTGTAGACTGTATATATATATATATATATATATACATATTCTATATTATTAATTCATCTGATTCTTACACACGCATTATTATACACATGTACATTAAATCAATCTTTCTCTGTTATTATCAACAGGAGCGACAGTTGACATTACACTTGATGGGATAAGGGCGAGACCAGAGCTGTACCCCAAAACCTCCAAGAAAGTCCCAGATGTCAACTTCTACTACAGGTATCTCTGTTATTTCAGATATTTTTTTCTATGTCAAAAAAAAAGCAGCACTCTGAGGTTCTGTCTTGCTGTCTGTGTTTCCCTGTCACTCAGGTCCTTGGAGGCGACCTCATCGTGCGAGTCAGGTCGGAGCGCAGTGGTGACACTTCGCTGTAACCCGGAGAAGAGCACTAAAGGAGAGCTCTCAGTTCCCAGGTACTACATCTCTGTCACTGTTCCTCCCGCTCCCTGTCCAATATCACATGTAACCCTTATCTATGCTGTGATGTGGGAGTGACACCTTGTGTCTGGCTGTTACAGTCAGTGCCCTGCAGGAACATGCGATGGCTGCACCTTTCATTTCTTATGGGAGAGCTCCGGAGCCTGTCCTACATGCACGGAGAGAGACTACCATCAGATAGAGGGAGCGTGCAAGGGGGGACACCAGGTGTGTGTGGACTGCATAAGTACTGGTACAGAATAGTAGAAAAGCACATTGGATTTGAAGTGAAACAAAGTGCTCTAATTTGAGGGTGTTTACACCCACTTCCCGTTGACTGTGAAACATTTAGAGCCTATTTTAAAGATTATACCCCCAGGGAATATGAATGCAAACACCCTTAAAGCTGAAAGTCAGCGTTTTAACAGTATTTGTTTCACTTCAAATGCTGGAGTAGAGCCACTCCATTTCAAGTCTCCAAATACTAACAGACTGCTCTGTATGTCAGGGGAATGTGTATTTACAATATATTCAGCGGCTTATTTAAAGCTATATTCGTGTACGTTCTTTCTCAGGACCTGCTGTATGTGTGGACTGAGCCAAAGCTGTGTATGGGAGGTGTGACCTTGCCTGAGAAGAGAACGTTGCCATGTGAGGGTATGGAGTTCTGGATACGGCTCGGCGCAGGGCTGGGAGCTTTTTCCGCGGTCCTGCTCGTCTCCCTCACCTGCTACTTCTGGAAGAAGAACAAAAGGTACAGTTCATTTCTTCCTGCACACTTCTTTTCTATCTTTCTCTTGTTGTTTTTGTTTCCTCTCCCTACATGTCTTCATCCTTCCTGTATTCCTTTTTCCTGTCAACTCTGGTTTATTCTATCTGCATTCCCTCTCTTACTCCTATTTTTTCCCTGTTAAAGGCATTTTTTATGGAAGTGCGTCCTTATCTGAAGCGAGGGTTAAGGGCAGGTGTTGTATAGTTTACAGGTTGTAAATTCCTCTGAGGCTTTAAAGAAATATATATGTTTCATATTGAGCTATATAGATAAAATTCACTTGACTCTTCCTCTTTCCTTTCTTCCTTCCTCTTGTCTTTTCCTTCTTCCTCTCTCCTCCACATCACTTCTGTTTTCTTTCTTCACACCAACCATACTAATTTCTTTACTTCTTTTCTTTCTCTATCCTTCTTCCCCCAAGCATCCTTTCTTATCCTCCCCTGTCCTCCAAACGCTCCTTGTTTGATCCCATCCCCTCCTGCCATTGTTTCCTCGTCACATCACAGTTTAAGTCAATATTCATGAGGACAACATTAGATTTCTTTCCCCGCAGTATTGATTCTGTCGCTTGTGTCTTTGCTAGGCTGGAGTACAAGTACTCTCGGCTGGTGATGTCTGCCAATAAGGAGTGCGAGATGCCAGGAGCTGACAGCTGTGCTGTGATGGAGGGAGAGAACGAGGGAGACATGGAGGATGAAATCGTGTACACAAAACCGTCTCTACTTGGAAAACTTAAAGCCATAGCATCCAAGGTGAGAGTCACAGCATCATTGTACTTCTACAGGAAGAAAATCTCACTTGGGTAAAAGTCTTTTGAAGTTATTGAGAAATGTGTTTGTTTTTGATTTCAGGGAAACGGAGAGCACTATGAACACGTGCAGCTAAACTCGTCTCACTCGAAAGCGCTGGTATGGAGCTAGAGAGGCGGTGAAGTGAGGGGGCAGATGATCCTCAAGAGACTTTGCACTGAAGAACCCCTTTAACCAACCACCCCCTTTAGGAGCTCTGGTACCTGGAACTGTGTGTACATACACACATATATACACACACACACACGTCATGCACCTAGAGCCAGGTTCAGAGAAGTCACATGATAATGGTGGCCTTAAAGCTCGGTACGACAGAGCCGTCCAACTCGAAGTATAGTACTGTGAAGCAGGTGAGTGAGATAGACACTTCCTGTTTATATTCTGATTCAAACTGATGTCAGAAAGGCTGTTAGAAGAGCTCAGGGTAAGACAAGGACCTATTTGATTGATGTTCTGTTTCGTTCATATTCATTTCAGTCTGTGTAATGTTTCTTTAGACAGCCATGGTGTCATTTGTCATCAGTACCACCAATGGTGAGTGTGTGTCCATCTCCCATAGACGTTTACACAGACTGCTGTATTCTGGCCGTATAAAGCCTCGATCTTCTCATCTGTTCGTTCTTTTGCTTAGTTGAAGTTGCAATGAGGAGAAGCGTTCTACTGAACAACTGATGTCATGTAACGCAGAGGAGGTTGTTGTGTTGACTGTCTATGTACGTCAAATAAATTATGATGTATTTATGTATAAGTAGACCCAGTTTGATTGATTCCCTTGTCAACTCCTTTAAGAAAAAAAAAGTGGCTTTGTGGGTGAAAATTAGATTTTACACAATTCAATGAATTGCTGAATAATTTTGAATGTAAGACTTAAAACCTGAGCTCACCATTTGGGCTTTTGCCAGAACTAAAACATTCCACTAATCAGTCCTGAAAATGCAGGAACCTAATGGCAATTTGCCCCCTTTTTTAATTTTTTTATTCAAATAGCCAGTTTTGTACTGCACATTACATTTACACTTAAACTGACTGAATTTTCTTTAGTAAAAAAAAAATAACTTAATTGCAATATTTCTTCTTATAACGTCAAGTATTCACTTACAGTGAATAAATTATTATATAAGATAATCTTGACAGTGATGGAAATATGTAATGGAGTTCACTTGGTTTCAGGGCCACATAGCAGATAGATAAAATACATGCATAATATTAAAAGACGGCAAAACTTGTCTTTGCATATAGTTAGATAATAGATGTATAGTAAATTGTCATCATATTGACAAAATTGTTACCACTGCATAATCAGCATTTAAGCTCCAAGTTTGCAGAATTATTTTCCATGGTTTTAAGTTCATGATCACATGATACAATGTCACATTCACCGATCCATATATTTCTTTTGTTTGGTAAACTTAAGAGAAAACTAAACATCTAAGGACTTTCTGGAACACCTGTAGCTTGATCCTCATCACACTGGGGCTTCACTTTTTCTTAAATCTGACCTGAGAGGATATTGTGTTTTAGTGATTTAAAATATATATATCTTAACTTTATATTACAGTGCATACTTTGTTTGTGTTTTAAGATGATTTCAAACCTCTGTGGCTTCAACACCTCACATTACGCAGCTCCCCGCCGGCCCCTCAGAGGGTTCTCCTGTAGAGGGCAGTGGAAAACAGAGGAAAAAAATTATAATTGATTGCTTCCCTGCAAGCAGACACAATAAATGTAAATGTTAACTGAACTGCTACCAACATGTAACATGTTGAAAGTAACGAAATACATTTAATCATGTACTGTACTTATAGTATAGTTAAATAGTTAAGCATATTTGCTAACAATACTTCATACTACTATTACTGCTTTACTTCTTAAAAAGTTCTACTCTGAATATAGTTAAATTTACCTGCATTTACTTTAATTTAGCAAAAATGTACAGTTTTTGGATTCTTTGTTCACTGTGAAGTAAGTAAGTAATTGATATACAAATGGTCATTTAGGGGGTGAAGTATTCCTTAAAGGTATAACTTTTTTTTTTTTTAAACTAAGGTTAAGGATCTGACACTTCTTCCATCAATCAAACATGCATGTTACCTAATAATTGGATGGGGATGAAAATTCCTGGCTGTAAACAGTAAGTGTGAATGTTATTTGTGTAGTGACCTGAGTCTGCCACCAGAGGGCATCCATAGCCTGGCTGCCAGCAAAGAGTCAACATGTAGTTCTGCAAAAGTAGGAACTGTAGGCAGTGTGATGGAGCCAAAAATAAGAGAGAGGGGCAGGCATGACCAGAGAACATTGAGTACCTGCAATATCTGCAGTATTTTCATGAACCAAATAAACAGCCTGAGAGTTCAGGACAGAAAATGATTGACAAACGTCAACCGAACTGCTTCTTTCTTTCTTCCTTAGACCTTTTGTTTCTTTCTTTTTGTTTATTTGTGTCTTTCAGTCTTTTCTGAGAAGAGCGAGCCTACACACTGGAGTGCATTGTCCTAAGGCACTGAGCACTCCAGTAGATGGTTTAATTGGAGTGCCATCACTTAGGGAACAGATTAGGCAGGAGTGTTAAAGATGTCTTTCAACATTTGCCAACGCACGCTATGAATAGAGCATGTGTGTGTGTGTGAAAGTGGTGGGCTGTTAATGTCGCTGTAGAGACAAATCTATCTACACTTGCATTCAACATTGAGATTTCAGCTGCGATTTACAGACACACTGAACCACTTCTTCCTTCAGCAGGACACACCGGAGACAGAAGGACGAGCAGACGACACCAGCTGTTTGCTTGTTGTTATTTATTATGATGTCATCACAGCCTCTTTTATTGCGCGTATCACAAACACGGAACTATTGCTTCGATTGACCAGTTCCAGAGTTCAGCTTGACCTCAGCTTCATTTGGCCACAGAGGTCTTGTCTTGTTTCAAGCCTGGAGGCCGAGGACACATTCTGCTGTGTAGCAGGGGGGCTACAGCACAGAGACCTTTGTAGAGCACATGGCAGTTGGCAGAGGCTGAATAGAGGAACAATGTCTGTAGTGGATGGCTGGCTGTTTGAAAAGGATATTCATGAGTAATGCCAATTAAAGAAGCTTCTTCCACGGTTACATGAGATGATAAACTGAGAACAGCGGAGTGGGAAAGGTGATGCGTCTCAAAGTGATGCATTCTCTTTACATGTGAGTCCCAATTTCATTTTCCCATGCACCCTCCAACTGCTTTATCTCCCCCCTTATCCCTTCCCCAGCCTCCTCAAGGCCGCCATCGCTGGCATGCGCTGCAGTGGGCACCCACATCTGAGTGCTTCAGCTTAAGTGTGGGCTACCAATCTGTTGGTCCGGCTTTCGGTGGTCTTGGCTGGGACCGACTCAGCAGCAAGTTTCACACACAGAGTTGTGGATGAGGCGGACACAAGGTGGCAGGGAAAGGTTGAAGGGGTGAGGTGGGTTGAGAGAGAGAGGGTCAGAGGGAGAGTGTGAGACTTGTCCGAGACTGGTCCCCCGGACTAAATGAGGGGAGAATCCGGGTTAAGTGCTCTATTTGTGCGGCCATTAAAAGCTGGGAGTAAAGTCCTGGGCCTTGCTGAGCCAAATCTCATCAGTCACTGCCAATTTGAATTGCAACCAGCAACCAGTTTTTCCTCTTTCTATTCCTCTTCTTGCGCCCTCTCCTCACCCCTCCTCCCACCCTCCTCTCCATGCAGACAAATAGACATTCCGGCAGCGGATGTGGCGGTGGTTGTCCATAGCAACCTGCCATGCGGGGTGTATCTTGTGGGAGCAGGACCACTGAGTGAATGGCTAAGCCTTCTGCTAACAAAGACTGTGAATCTCTGAGATGCTTTGAGCTTCCATAGAAGCGCTGTGACTTCTGGGCTGTAGGAGTGCTTTACATAATCCAGCAGCAACTCCCCTCTGCTCTGCCACATCGCTCTCTCTCCTCCTGCTCTCTGCACCTAACACACACACACACCCCAATGTAGGTCGGATCGTCTTGGCGCATCCTCTAAAATTCTTTCAATCTATCATTCAGTGTGATAATCGCAGGTTGCTGCCGGAGACCGGCTGTGCCAAGGTTTAGTCCGAAGAGATGAGCGTTCAACAGTTCTGTCTTTACCCACTATTTCAATGGAGGAACTACATTTAAAAAGCAAATAAGTGATCCTGATCACATACTTTGTTAGAAATACCAAGTATAAGAGTCACACTTTATTTTAGACAGCATGTAACATTTAAGATCAGTTTATTAATAATTTACTACCATCCTAAATGCAATACATTCCTGCATGAGGCCACTCTTTAAAGAAAAATATGCAGTCGTGCTAAATTAGTCCACTAATTTAGACTATTTAAATGTTCTCATAAAAAAACTTTATTCATGTTCTTGTCATTTATCCCCCCCCACCTCATAACTGTCACCCAGCAGAGGGTTTGTCATATTTCCAGCCACAAACGGAGAGTTTCATGGGATGTTTTCATAAATGTAATGTATGTTCTGCATATGAGTTCTGCTCTAACATCCTTTTGTTAGTTGATGGGATCTGCCAGCAGCTGACATTGTGTGCTCTGCTTCCTCTCGTGAGCCTCTCTGGGACTGCCGAAGCCAGCTGCTCCACTGTGCCTCTCAACGTCAACACATTTAACACAGACATGTAAACTGCACACTTCAATAACTCGACGAGTCAATGACTTCATCTTAATGGTATATGAGCTTTTCTCTTCCCCTTCCTTCTTTTATTGGAGCCGCTAAGCTGTAAAAAATGTAAAGTAAAAATCAGTGTGACGGGTGTCTCTCAGATTTATCCATTTCATGTTGTTTTTAATCACAGACTGGAGAAAGAAGGGGGGTAGAGAAAGTCATTTCAGCCTAAGGATTCCTCAGATTCACTCTTTCAACATTTCAGGTAAACAATCAATGGCAGAAGGCTTGCTAGGGAATAAAACAAACTGGCATTGTGTTGCCCTGAAACATCTGGGGTCACTTTTACATCTACCGAACAAGAATCTGTAGCAGGTAATGTAGAAGTGATCCCTTTTCAACCTCTACCTGGAGCACTATCAAACATACATTAAGGCACATAGCCATATTCAAAACATCACCACATACTGTATCTATGGGGCACGAAAACATGAGCTACCACTCCCCTGTAATCGGAAAAATTCAACATGTGTTCAGCAAAGCGGTAGTTTCCCTCCATTAGTGTTCGAGTCACTTGAGCACAAATTCATAATCACCGGGTAAGACACCAATTTGTTGACAGAACTATCGCAGCACTGTCTGTGTTGACAGTTTTGAGGCAAAAGAAATGCATTTGATGTACTATATCTATTCAGCCCTGTTATTAGTTGTTATTAGCAATCCATTACAGCAAAGAAAGAGGCAGTTTGAGAGTGGGAGTGAGCATACTGTTGCCTTGGTGAACACATGTCTGGAACTATGGCCATTCAGATAAAGGGATTTTATGATTAGAAATAGAAAAATGAACATTTTATCAAAAGCAAAACATATTATTCCTGCAAAAACGGTCACAATGTTTTTTTCTTCTTTTTTTACGGATCTTGGATGCAGAGAAAATCTATCAAGACGTGAAAAAATGAATTCTCAAACAGAAAATTGTGTTTTGGCACAGTGTAACTGTAACTTGATGAGTTTAGGGGATTTTTGTACATGTTCGTTCCAGCCATCCTTTACCATCCAGTTATGCTTTTTCCACATTCATTCTAGGGTTACAAGACTGTCAACATTGTGCTGTTTAAACCATCAGTAGTATAATATACAAATGTACAGGTACACAATAGAAATGCATACATAATTGGTTATTACAATGAGACCTACAAAAAAGCATGAGAATAAAAAGTCTGTGGGATATTGCAGGTGAGGCAAGCAGAGCCACAAATGTGCATCCAGACCGAGGGACACACACCCTCCTACCATGATTAAGCGCATGTCTATTTACACCGCATCATAACAAAGCTATCAAAAACAAAGGCTCCAAAAATTCCTCCTAAAAACTTTTTTTGTTCTTTTGTTTCTCTACTTACAACAATGTCGATTCCATGTATGTACATCCCTAGAAAATAATTTAATTATAGTTACACACTTTCTACATTTTTGAAACAATACAGTTCTAGTCCACAAGGAAGGTTGTCTGTTTGTTTGTTTGTTTGTTTGTGCGTGTATGTGGCTGTATGTGTACATATGTATGTGTATGTTTCTTAATGTATACAGAGTGTGTGTGTACGTGGGGAGTGATGGTTGAGGGGGATAATGTTCATGGATTGGCTAACAGTCGCAGGGGCAGATTCAGAGGACAGGACAGGATGTGGTCACAGAGAGGAAGTAGTGGAATCAACAATTTCTCTCCCGTTGCACACGGTCGGGACGTGGTGGGCGCTGACAGAAGCTGGAAAAAGACACCGAATGAGAAAGAAGAGAGGAGAAGGTAAACGCATAGAAAGACAGAAATTAAGCATAAGGTTTACTGCCAAATGGGTGAAAAACAATTTCTTAAAAGTAGCGATAAAACAGAAATATTTATCACTCTATGTCATTACATTTGACCTAAAAATGTATTTAATTGTCCTTGTAGGCAAATTAATTGGAGAGTGTCACGTAAATGACATCAGTGGTGTAAATACAGACTTAATCTGATGGTAATAGACAAAATATTACTGGCAATTT
The DNA here is from genome assembly GCA_903364295.1 of Serranus cabrilla. Lineage (NCBI taxonomy): Eukaryota > Metazoa > Chordata > Actinopteri > Perciformes > Serranidae > Serranus > Serranus cabrilla. The sequence goes on from CAFUXE010001323.1 coordinate 139,807, forward strand.
ATAAAGAATTTGTAAGAACTGCATCCAGCCTTTTAATGATCTTGTTTTTGTGAAGCCATTTATGGTCGTAACTTTGAAGTAGTTCTGTGTGTTCGCACTATACGAGAAGAGAAACTTCTGCATGGCACAATTACATACAAAGTCAGTGCAAAGATGCCAGAAGAGGTGGGATCCAAATCCTGTGACGGGAATGATCTGAACATGTGATTTCCACTCCAAAATCTGTTTATTTTGAGTCTATACCACTGTAGTTACGCCATAGTATCCAGACACAGTTCCTAGAAAAGGCGGGAAATTAACCAAGCCAAGGATGTTATGAACCCAGACATGAGTTTGGTTATTTGAAATATCTTCCACAACAGGTACAAAGCAGCAAAAGTGGGAGTTTCACGTGAGATGAAAATTGCGTGTATACTGCTCAACCCTATAGGATGCCGGTCTTTATGGTCCAATTGAGCATATATTATTGTAAAAGTAACACCTTTGGAGCAATAGTAGTCCATATCTGGAAACCTTTTTTTGCTTGTGACACAGCATTACAAATATAGGGACAAAATACAGAAGAATACAGAAAACAAACACCTAGATTGTTTCTAATTCAAGTTTTGTATCCACCTATAGCAAAAGTGGAAAACAGGCCTGTCCTTTTTTCTGCATACTGAATGCTGCAAACACCCATTTGACAGAGGCATGATAATAAAAGAGCAACACAGTGCTGCTCTAAACCCCTGTCTCTTTAAAAATGAGGTAACTGCATGTAACCTACCGTGAGATGCGTAAGTGGTGGCAGCCCCACTGACACTGAAGCGATTGAGGTTAAGCCTGTGGCTGGTCACATTCTTCTGGGGCTGGAACATGATAATATGGACCTTGGGAGCAAACATACAGCCCAGGACCACAAAGCCACTCAGGCTGACTGAGATGCACATGGTGGTGGTCTGAACCTGCAGAGAAAAGAGGAGGAGACAGCAATTAGTAGCCAGACTTTGATGGATACATTTTATGCTAATGCGGTTCAAAGTAATTGCCGTTAAGAGCTAATTTGCTGATAATAATCTGTAATAAGGAACATTTTTCAAAGGCACTTTTTGAATCAGTATCACAAAGTGCTTAACATAGAATAAAACAACAATACATTGGATTGTAAATTTAAAGCATTAAAATGCCTAAAGTAATTAACCGATCGTTATACGTACACAGAGCCAATGAGGCCTGCAAAGTGAGAGAATAAGTATTTATTGGCAGACTCTGTTACCTTGCAACAGTTCAGAGGATAACAATTACAGCATGGATCAATAGAAGACTTAATCAACAGAGACCACAGAGGCCAAACTAAACAGCATCTCAGTGTTAGCTGTGATTTATTGTACAAAATGAAATCTTAGGTAGGTCTGGAATCGTGTAGGCTTTATGTCCTATTTGGGGCTGCCATATCATTGCTGCGTCTAACTTTGTGTGGCAGAAAATATGTAACAGGGTTCAATAACAGCAACTCACAGTAGAATCACAGTACTGTACAGAGAAGCACATTAGTAATCAACCCTTCAACATCTCCTCTGTGTGTGTTTGTGTGTGTGGGCGGTTGTGCATGTTGGTGATGTTGTGCCTCTACCTGACTAATCTTAAAGTCAGATTACAAGGCCAAAGAGATGCTTATTTCCAGAGAGAGA
>CAFUXE010001323.1:147490-163322 GCA_903364295.1 Serranus cabrilla
AAAAAAGAATATGGATGTTGAGATATTTCAGTTTGGCCCAAATTGATGGAGTGACAGACTGACATTGCCATCCATACAGCCATGCCACTGCCACTAGCTTGACTAAAAAGCATCTTAATTTCATCAGATACACAATAGACAAGGGGTGGGTAGAGCAGCAGAAGGAAAGTTTGTCCCTCAGCTACCTTTCCACAGCGTGTTTCTGAGTGATGTAACTTTGATGAACCGTGAACTGAACCAATTTCATCATTTGAAGAACTGAATGTGGTGACTGCTTCCTAACAGCAGCTTGTGGGCTTTCTTATGGTGTCTTAACACACACTATAACTCGACTTCAGCCCTTAAACAGTGATGATTGATGATTCTGTGTGACCTCATCCATACAGCACTTCCCAGTGAAGTCCAGCTGAGACCCACAGCTGGCTCGGCCCTCAGCGCTTTGAGTGACTTCAGTGCCTGTGTGGTGTCGCCAGTACCATAAGGTGGACCATGCCTTTTCAGCGACTTTTTGACCAAATTCATGTTCTTTATCTGAAATGCACTGGATACAATTTATTCAGTTTATCATGACGTTTTTCAGGCACAACAAAACAAAGTGTCCTTTGCGTGGACCGACTGTGAGCACACTGCTGTTTATCTGAGAGAATTCATCGCACTGTCGACCAAAATCCACTCTTAAGTTTCGAGAATGCACTTAATCAAACAGCTGGGGCCACAGCACATAAAACAAATAACAGTGCAAAAAAAGCAAATAAAGTTAGGTGAGACAGACTGCGGTTATAATGCAGCCTAACAAGATCCCTAATTTTTGTGAGACACTTTTTTAGCATTCCTGCTAACTTGAGAAACACCTTATTATTCTAGCTTAATTAGAAGCATGGTGAAAACAGGCTTTTCATTCAGAAGCTGTGAAATTAATTATGTTCTCGGCCATGTCGGGCTAAAGCGAAGCCCAAGGGGGATTGTGGGTATTAAAGGCAGCGAGAGAGAGAGGAGGCAAAGGGGCTTGGGAGGAATAAGTAGGAATAAGTAATCTGAAAGTAGAGAGGGAGAGAGAGGTATACAGACTCATAGAGAGAGGGCAAATCTTTTCTTTGTGCGAGTGTGTGACTAAAAATTCAAAAGCTGGCTGTTGATTAGTTGTTGGCTAGGGAATAGAGAATTATATTTCCAAGTCTCAATTCACCTGAATCCCATGATTTAATCCTGATTTAAGCTTGACAAAGTAAACACTGCATATAGGTTTGTGCACAAAGGCGCACCTGTTTCAGGTAAAATATAAAGATACTTTGGCTCTGCATGCTAATGGTGTGACCAACCTTTTTTGTCCCTCTTTTTTTTCCCTCCAGAGGTTTGATGACCTTACACATCTGTGTCCCACAGAGACACAGACACACATCCCTGAGCATATACAGATATGGACAAAGGGATGCACTCACATGTCACAAACGCACACACAGACGGATCACATTAGCTATATTTGTTCTCCCTGCAGATTTGGTCACCAGGGAGGGAGGCGCTGCCTGGGCCACGGACCAACAGGCCTCAGGGGAGCAGAGGAGAGATATGGTGGAGAGAAGGAAGTCAAGAACAAGGAGGAGAAATGTATAGGAGGGAAGATGTAGCAGCAGAGAGCCGAGGCTTGACTGAAAGAAAGGTGGTGAGATAGAGGAGACAAATGAAAGAAACAGCAGGCCAAAAGCAGGAGGTGCTGGGAGGGAGGATGAGCTGAGAGACAAGATAAGGGCAAAGAAAGAAGGGAAGTGACAAAGAAGAAGAGGGAGAAGAATACGAGAAAAAAAAGAGAGGAGATAGCAAGAGGGGAAAGCAAGAAACTGGTGTGACGGCAGCGGAGATATGGGTGGATGGAGGAAAGCCGTTAGACAGAGGAATCAATAGAGAAAAGGTGAAGGATGGATGGAGGGATGAGCAGAGTGAAGGAGTGGAGGAACAGACCGGCGCAGAGAGGCGGTGGAGGCAGGAGAGCAACCTTGTGAAGTCTGAGTGGGATGTGCTGTTTTTGAATGTAGAGAGAGTGGGACACTTTCTGGGTGAGAAACAGCGTGGAGACGGAGAGAGATATAGGGAAATAGAGTGATGAAGAGTGAGAGAAAGAAAGACAGAAAAGCAGAGAGACGGAGAGTGACACAGGGAGAGAGACAGCGGAAAGAGTGTGAAGAGAAAATGAGGGAGAGAAGGAGTGAAGGTTGTTCTCTAGCATCTAAACGTTGCAGTAAGCTCCCTGCTCAATATGGCCCTGAAGGCACACCGCCTCTGCTAACACAGACATATCACACACACACACACACACATTCACGCACATGCACACACACAAGTGCGCAGGGAAGGGGGGATATCACATCTATCACCACTATTTGAACAGAAGACTGCGTGCATGTGTGTATATACTGATATGTTTGCTGCAGATCGGGGAGGTGGGTGGGAGTTGAATGATGGCTTTGAGAAGTGTGTGGGTTGGGGGTGTCTGCAATTTCATGCTGGTAAAAAACAAGCATTTCAAGCTGCCTCTTTGTAAAAAAAAAAAAAAAAGAAAGAAAGAAAGAAAAAAAAGCTGACTGTATGTGTCTCTTGCGTGCACGCAGTGTGTGTTCAAAGTATGTAGCGAGGCCTCATAAAAATGCACAAATGTGCCCCTGTGTCTATTACTAGATGGTAGGGAGCAGTTCCCATGATCTACCAGATCACTCCAACAATTGGCAATAGTGTCGGCTTCATTACCATAGCAACTAGCGAGATGAGACTAGATGAAGAGAGCGGCATATGAAAACACACTCCTAACCACACAACATACTGCCTCAGTGCACCACATACGCTGTCAGTAACACACAACAAAAACAGCCTTATCACAGTGGAGGGCAGTCCGCTGTGTTGTGATTGTAAAGTTAACGACAGGGGGATAGTAATTCAGTAATATCGGGAGGTAAAAAGACACAAGTATGATCAAACTTTGATGTGCATAGCCAACATGCATGTGTGTGTGAGAGAAGGAGATGGCAGAGAGATAGAGAGCTGAACAGTGTTGGTTTTCCGTCTGCTACAGTTCAGACTGAGAGCACTGCGGATGGTGATGCTGCAGTATTTATACCCCACATTCAACCTCAATTCACCTCAGCTCCTTTCCTTACATACCGGAGATGGAGAGATGTATATGTGCAGCAATGTGAGCGCATCAATCTGGGGGGCTAAACCAACAACTCCCAGTTTAACTGTGCCGCCACCTTCAACATCCTCATCGTCTTATCGAGACAGATTCTTTGAATGCATTTTTTTTTTAAACCGATAAAGCTATTTGCCATGCTGTCACCGTCGTCACTGACACTGAGCTGTAAAGAACTCAACATCCTTGTACATGCTGTTTCTCCCTTTCGCAGTAAAGACGTGCGCCTCATGGACATACATCAGTAGTGAGAGAAAGGGAGGGGGAGCGGGAGAGGGGAATGTAAGGGAGAGAGATGATCAGACATAGAGATGTAGGGAAGTCACAGCGGGATTTGCACCTCTCCTCTCCAACTTACTCAACACATTTTTAAACTTTCTATGTGTGAATCTGCATATGTATCCTATAAGGGAGTGGTTAGCATCTGTGCCAACCAAAGGCTGCGACTGCAATCGCCTTTCCTCTCTCTCTCTCTCTGTTCTCTCCTTCCCTCTCTATCTTACTCACACTCTTTCCTCCTTTCTGTCTCCCTCCTCCAACTCCTTTGATTTGTAGCAGAAATGAAGATGGGGAATTTCAAAGAGAATCCTCTTCTTCTGCTGACGCACGCTGTCCCACTCCGGCATTGCCTCAGTGCTCCCTTGTTCCTTCCCTCCTTCCCTCCTTATCTCTTTTTCTGTCTTACTCCCTTTTACCTTACCCCAAAACTCTCTTTTCTCATTTTAGTCTGCCTGTCACTCTTATCTGTAAGCTTCCTTCCCCTCCTCCCCTCATATGTGATGCCATTCTCTCGTCCTCCATGCATCCCTCCTGCTCTCTCCCCAGCGTCTCGTGGCAAAGCTGCCGTGTTAGCGCTGTTTGTTAGGCTGTTTTGATGTCTGCTCCTGGTCACGGTTGGTGGAGGAATAAGCACCTCTAAACCTGTGTCAGTCCCCAAGACACAGCAGTTTATTTATAACGCTTCCTTTGTACGCCATCTGTCAGTCAAGCCAATCCTCTGTCTCTTCTCTCCCTACTCTACAGAGACTGACAGACAGACAGGCAGCTCGCTATAGGAGCTATTATAACACACACAATCTCATTAGTTCAAGAGAGAAGAATATGGCTGACGGATTAACTGCAGCTCTCATTCCTCAAAGCAACTTTGTAGTGTCGTATCAATTACGCATGGGTAATAGGTGTCAATGGCATGGCTGGCTCTGACAATACATAGCAATTAAGTGGATTTGTCTCAGTACTTTTTATGTTTTGTGGTTTAGCTGCTTTGGCTCAGGAGAAGGACAACATTCCTGTGTTGTTCATGAGACGACTGTTAACTAGGCACACGCTCACATTCCTGTCTACTTCTTGCTATCTTTCCCCTTTCCTCCCCAACTTTTTCTCAAACGTTCGCTTCTCTTCGCACTTCATCCACCTTGAACACCTTATCTAGGACTCTTCACTCACTCCAGCTCTCTTACCTGTGAAGCTGACATTAAGGATGTAATCCCTGTAGAGTCTGCGCCCATCCAGTGCCTTCATGCTGTCGCACAGCTTGGTGGTGTTGAAGCACAGGCTACGTTGCATATAATGGAGCGCATGAGCCATGGCGTACACAGCGTTCACCACAAACATGATCTTGGACTCTGGTTCAAAGTTACTCTTGTCCATTGATAAGTCCAAGTCACATGGTGGGAGAGACGTGTCTCCCAGTCCAACGCCTCCTGCTCCTCCTGCTCCTCCTCCTCCACCACCTAAGGAGCATTGGAACCGCTGCTCCCAGAATTCCCTGTACCAGGGATTACGATGGTTTTTGACCGGGTCTAGGCTGAGAAAGTAGCGGTTGAATTCTGGCACGGGATTGGCCGCCAGCTCAAGTGTGATGGCTCCTTCAGCGGTGACCTCATTTCCCTTGACAATGCTTTCCTGTGCACCCCAGCCATCGCTGGCCACCCAGATGAAGGAGGTGTTAAGCCGGGCAGCGGCTGCCAACAGCTCTCTGGCATCGTCGCTACGCAGGAAGAGGACGGCCACACGGGCATTGGGCTTCTGAAGGAGCTGACGGATCACAGCTTCATAGGACTTCTTAGCGTTAGAACGCCCAACCTGGACAGAAAGACGACATATAATGACACATGTACTTTAAATGCTTCCAACTAGGTTTGTGGTCCCTTTTTGTGATCATTTATCACCATCATTCAGAGGAAGAAACAGTCAAAAAATGCTGTCTGTCCTTCCGTCTCACATCAACATGCTCCTCCGCAGCAAATGAGATGAAGAATGTGACTGTGAAAGTACCCAGAATGAGTTCTTGGAGATAAGCTTTCATTTTCTGGTCCACAACTGATAACACCAGTGTAATATAAACTCCATTTGTGTGTAAGACAAGATAAGACATGAAGACAAACTTTTATATGCTTACAAATTTCAGGCCCTGCTCATTGTTAGTGGTGCAGCTTCAGGCCATACATCAGGGTGACACTGCTGATTAAAGTTTGGGGTTTTGGGTATCTTGCTTTGAGGAATAGTTGCTTATTTTTATGCAGAAATGAAAAATAAACTCATATTCTTTTCTGTTCCATGACTCACCTTCTCAGACGTGGCGATACAGATGTTCCTCATGCGTGCCTCTTGTTCGAAGGCCTCTATACCAGTTTCACCGTAATCGCCCTCCGATGCCACAGTGGACACATACGTCCAGTTGAAGAAGCGGAGGATCTCGGCCATGGCTTTGGCCTGGTAGAAGTCAGGTGGCACCGTGCGGGCAAAGTAATCATAGCGGGTCTTATCACTGAGCTTGGCACTGGTCGAAGCATAGCTTATCTGAGGAATCTGAAAGAGCCTGAGAAGATTGGCAACCTGCGGAGAGAGATACAGTAAAATGAAAAATAAATCAGCTGAAATTATTCAACACCTACTCTTGTAAAATTAAACTGTCACAACTTTTTAATGAATCATAGGAACATAACATTGAGTGATTAATAACTCTATTTCAGTCTGCAGCACTTAGAGATATGAAATTAAAAAGTAATACTTTACTCATAATTTTGCTTCAGAAAAAAACACGAGTACCAACATTATCTGCATAAGAACCTAAATTAGTCATTTGATTTCATGTAGCTTGAGTTGGATTTGAACTGACTGACTGGTTTTGATCCCAGTTATGTTTGTTTTATTAACTTGCTAATTTGACATGCAGTGCGGCTCAAATTTGAATCAAATCTGAATCATATTGTACTTTGTCACATTAACCTGATTAATTTATGCAAAGTGATATAAAAAGTCTTTTCTATAAGCTGCGGTGTGGAACTGCACTAAACTCGAGACCGAATGCGTTCAAGCAGCTACTTGTAGTGTTTACAATGCAAATGTTTTGAGAGGTGGCAGCAACAGAGCCAATTATTGTACAATTAATTTAATAGGGCACTTGAAAGGAGCAGTACAAACAGAGAGCTGGAATCTGGAGGATACGCAGAAGAAGTGGCGAAGCATCTCAAAACCAAAAACGAGTGTATTACACAGGATGACAAGCAGTGGATTCTTCTAAGAGCCACACAACCATTTATACAATTAACCCTTTTTCTTCTATCTTCAGATCAGATACTGCTACAAAGGATTCAACATTTCTGTGTTGACAACAAAAATACCTCATCAACACTGGATATTCCACACAATAGACTAGTGTTTTAGTTTGTAGGGAGCTCTTGTCTCTAATGTGGTCCGATGGGACAAAGGGAGGCTAAAGAAATCAGTCAGTGTCTTTGTAAGAGACAGTTTCTTCTTCGTAGCTGGCAAGTAAAGATGTCTGGCTAAGGACTGTCAGCCAGCAGAGAAAACGTGTGAGAAATTGTCAAAACATATCAAGTAGAATGTTATTAAGTGCAATGAAACTACTCGTCTGCAGCTATTCAAAGACATGCAGCAACAGCAGGGGTAGCACTGTTGTGTTAAAGACTTTTCTGGGTTTTCCCGACTGGTCTATGACAAAAATGCATATTTACAGATGTCAATTGTGTATAGCATGATAGGACACCTGCTAACTTTGAATCAGGTAAAAAAAAAAAAAATTAAAAAAGTAATTTCACTAACTGTCCTAGAATGATCACTTCAGGTTTTGAGTGTTTACATGTGTGTATGTTTGTGATTGGAGCATATTACTAAACAACAATAAAAAACGTTGTCTTTAGTTCTGCTGTGTTTTGAACACCCCTTGGTTAATTACCAGAAATCAGCATCGAATTCAATGAATTTCTTTATTTCCTGTGAAGTTGACTTATGATAATTAGACCTCTGTTCTCTGTCCATGGTGCTGGAAAAATGCACTGAAGTAGATACCATAAAAGGCATTTTATTGCTCTCTCTATGTTGGTCACTACATCATGAATAGGGTAAAGTAGGTCCTTAACGTCACACTGCCGTATCTTGGCTAATGCTGAGACAAAGCCTGTGGCATCAAGCTCTACAGTCTACAATTAATCATTAAAAAAGTGTTCCGAAATGATTAAAATGATTCAAAATAATTGGAATATTTTTTTAATCAAAGGATAAATTAGAACATATTTAGTAGGTTGCTGCTGATTGGAACCGCTTCATGCATAAAGTGATTATTTGCAGATAAAAGACAATGCAGCAAGTGGAGGCATATATTCACCAGGAGAAACACAAAATAGCACACACACACGCACGCACACACACACAAGCACACACGCAGAAGTTCAATAAATCACTGACTCATGCATTAGTGATGGACATCATCTGGGGTCTACTGATGTCCATATAATATTCCCTTTTACTGTTGATTGGGGTTCGGTCATGTTCTCTTCATTTTGATTTTAGTCACAGACGCCAACACAAACAGTAGAAATATAATTGCTACGCATTCTCATGCGCACAAAGACATGTAAACATACACACTCAAACATGCACTCACGCGCACAATAAAAAGAAACGACGCAGCCATTCTGTTCTCGCCTCAGTTTAATCCTTTTAGAGCGCATCACTCTGGGCTTTTCTATATTTCATTCATAGCTCAGTTGATGAGCTGTTTTGACAACATGTCAGAATCTCATTAGACTAATAATATAGAAGATTAGAAAACACACTCGTGTACATACACTGATGTGCACGAGAACAGGTCGACACATACACGGAAACCTGTTCTGATGCACACGCTCACACGCACGCACATGGATGGCTGCTGATAGGACTCCGGGCAGGTTTTATGGTTTTAAGACGGCAGTTGACTTAAATGTCAGGGAAGGTCACGCTGCAAGATGTAACCGCATTGCTCCATTACCTGCCACTGAACAATGACTACAGCTTGCTAAGAGGCCTGTCTGTAGGGACATGGAGAGTTTACTCTGTTAGTGAAAACTGCTCCCTTCCTGTGTGTGTGAGAAAGAGAGGGAGAGAGGGAGAGGGAAGGGAGATGTACTGTAGGAATGGGTTGAATATGAGAGACGGGTGGAAAAAAAATGAAAGGGAAGGAGGAAAAAATTGGTGCAGTGGAGGGCTGCTGTGTGTTTTCTGCTTGGAATGCAAGTCACACACATGCACACAGACACACAGAGACACATACACACACATGTGCGAATGGAGGGGAGGAATGATGCCTGCTATGTAAATGCCCTCAAAACATTGGAGTTTAGTTGTGCATGGTTAAACATAAAATAATTCCCTATTACTTCATTTAGAAGCAACAGACAGACCAGCCAAGTGGAGAGGCATGAAGGAGTAGCAGGATTAGCTTCACTGGCAAGAGATCAGAAAGCAGAGCACAGTTCGGGTCTCGTAAACAGTGCTGCCCTCAGAAAAGACAGGTAAAAACAACAGCAACGGCAACAAAGGGCAACAAGAATGAGCCGCGAGAAAACAAGGGATAATTATGTGTGATGAAGGACAAGAGACAGAGCAGATGTGTTAACAATGGCTGCCCCAGGAAGGAGGAGGAGGAGAAGAAGAAGGGGGCTGAGGTCAGCATACACTGAGCTCTCCCCAAATAGCCGCGAGGGATGCCTCTGAATGCATATAAAGAAGGAGAAAAAAGAGACGTAGGCAGTGATGAGAAGGAATAGAGCGAAGATTTAAAGCACAGAAAAAAAGGAGAAATACATAAAATAGGGAGAGAGAGAGAGAGAGAAAAAGAGAGGGCGAGAAAGAGAAGACAGAGAGACAGTTGCAGAGATTAGGGATTTAAGGACTGATAGGAGGATGCTTTTGTGCAGTCACAGAGGAGTAAGAGAGAAGGAGGTTTTATGCTAAACTATGCAAATTACCCAGCTCTGTGACAAGAGCTACAAGAGCCGGGGAGACACACAAGAACACACCAATGGAAAACTTGATTCGAAGAAATAAAGTACACACACAAACACACACACATGCAGTGACACAGCCATGGACTTGCACTGCCGTATCACTAGAAGTCAGCTTCTGCACACTTAGCCGTGAGTTTAAGAAAAGAGAAGAAGCCACAGAGGAAGTAAAAGTTAAAAATGATGATGGAGGAATGTCCTCCACACCTGTACGCTGTGTGTTACCTGTATGGAGACGCTGCTGAAGGATCCACCTATGACTCCGGCGATTGCGAGCGGGCTGTCGTCCTGCAGAGCGTAAGATCCGTCTGGACAGATGAACTCTGTGTCGTCCACCTTCGTGAGGGAGGCTCTTACAAACTCCAAAGCCTAGGAAACACACCCACATGGATATTTTATATCAAACGCTGCGCGGCATACGGGGCACCATATGGTCTATATTATCTATTTATTCTAATCAGCCTGCAACACACTTTGAATTACATATAAGAAATATGCAACATAAAGACTGATTGATATTTTTCTATAATGTAATATTTCTATCTTTTTGAAGGGAGTATAAAGGCCCATTTCTTTACACTAGAGGCTCTTAACTGCTTTCAGAACAGGGTCCAAATTGCAAATGAACTCCCCAGAGACCACGGCAGATAATAACATATTGCTGGTATGTGGAGAAAAGGATGAATGAAGCTGAAACCCTCTTAGGAAAACCAAACGTCAACAATCCAGGGTTTATGCAATCAGTCAAAAAGCTCATTGTATAAGATCACTGGATGCATCATCCCTAAATAGCTCAGCAATAAGATACAATATATTTTTTGAAGATAACAATCCCTGAGGGAAAGTGCCTTTTTTTTAAATTTTTTATATCCGGCTCATTTCCCTCCTCGCAAATAGCTTCAATCTCTATTTCTCATCAAGGATTTGCTTTTATCATTTGAGGCAAGATGCTTTACCCGTCATGGATAAAATGGAATTTCGAGGTACATTTACTTTACCTGAATATTACCTTTTAATGAGACCTTATGGTTTTACTCCATTTAAAATGGAAACATTGCACTTTTTACTTCTGACACCACAACTTACTTTGCAGAGCAACTTTAAAAAAAAATAAAACGTAGCAAAAGTTCAAGTAGCCCGGCAGCGAAAAAGAACAGACAGCTAATTAAACAAACTGTATCTGTACTGTGCTGTACCTAGAAAAGTTGTATCAGCATTCACAGGTAAATGCAGTTACAACTCAACACTCTGGGAGAATAAATGCTCTAACTGAGCTATTATGTCTGTGCTAGTCTGATGTGTTCTGTTCTTACTTTTCTTGAGGGTTTCAGTACTTTCACGCCTGTCAAATACACACACAATAATGTAGCAGATAGTAGGTAAAGTTGTATATTTGCCAGAAGTGAAACAAATGCATCAGTCAAGCTATTAAAGTAGTGGCACTGTCATAATTAACAATGATATATCTTGGGCAAATATGTGTGCAAAAGCCATATTTGAGAATCTTGTGCAATTTAAAGTTTAACACTGAAAACACACCAAAGAACAGAAAAGTGTGTACTCCGGTGAGCTGCCATGCAACCTCTATGGGAAACTGAGGCAGCCCCTTTGAGCTCAACGAGCCAAACTAAAGTTGGAGAGATGTAACTTTCAAAATGTCTGCTGTGTAAGTGACTACAAAATACCCACATACACAGCACATAAACTCGCCTGACGTGGTTTTCATTCAATCAGATTTCACCCTACACACATGCAAAAAAAGGGTACTTCATCCTTAAAATGACCAATTCTCGAAAAAAATAAAATACAATTTTTGTCTGTGCGAGGCCTGCACAATCAAGAGACTTGTTTTTGGTGAAAATAGAGTAGAAGTATTATTTGAGTGTTTGCAAACAAATGTTTTGATATAGTTTTGGTGTTGTTAAATGTGGCCCCCAATTTACTTTAATTTTCGTCTTTTTTAATTTTTTTTAATTTTTATAAACATGCAGGATTCCAAATAAGTTGGGGTGATGTTTAAAAGGTGAATTAGACATTAGAATTAGAATTAAACAGAACGCATCCATGTCAGAGAGTATTTACAAAAAACAATGTTTATCAGTCGAAGCATTAAACATATCTTTGTGTGGTTTTCAATTGAAGATATGTCACAAAGGATTAGCACAAGAGTCCCAACTTTTTTGGAATCAACATTGTATGTACACTGACCACGGGAACCCACCTGCTCCAGTGCATAGGTATCTCTAGAGCAGGTGTCCAGGATGTGGACCCCAAGAGAGACACCAGGCAACAAAATGCTGTCCTGATTGATTCTGTCAATGGCAAACAGCATGGCCTCCAGCCTCTGGATCCCTCTGTCCTCGTTCACACGCCCACACTCCTCCATCCCAGCACCTTTCTCATGCACCGGGAACAGCCCGCCGAGCACCAGATCTCCCTCGATGCGGATCTCCCGGCGGGACTGAGGCGGGTCTCCGACAGAGAGCAAGACGCCCCGACACATCATGACCAAGATTAGGGCGGGAAAGCAGGGCACCATGTTGGGCTCGAGGAGGGCTAGGATTGTCAAAATGTGAGGAGAGGCTTGACAGAGAGTGAGGCGGAGGGAGGTGAGGGGCTGAGGGTGAAGGTTAGGGGTGAGGGGTTAAGGGTGGTGCGCCGTGGGGTTGAGTCAAGCAGTGGCCGTGGATGCTTGGGTCGGTTTGTGGCCCATGAAACGGTCAGGGAGAGCTGAACTGGACCACACATGGAGGGGCACACCATCTGGACATCAGTCCTGCTTGGAGAGGAGAGAAGGAGGACATATAACTCAAGTCAATCCGCAGGACAAATCACATAGCTGTCAGGAGCCAAAACACTTTTGTAAGTGTTACTATAAAGTATAAAAACAGCAAAGTAGACCTTTAGTGAAGTTTGGGGACACTGTTAACAAGGGCTCAAAGTCGTTTCCGCTTCACAGCCAAAGCCAAGCCATGACTAAAAGGGATATGGAATTGTTTGGAGATTGCACCCCACTGTTCTCCAACCCCTCCTCCCTCCCTCACAGCACCCAGTAAACTTATTCTTATAAGTGTGTGTGTTTGCCCCTGGTCGTATCAGGATAAGCCAGCTTAGATGGCTGGTTGATACATGAGCCCAGCCTTCTCATGCCACAGATCAGAAAAGCTTCTCTAATCTGATCTCTGTTCCAACAATTCTCCGCTCATCCATGAGTGTATACCCCTAAGTGTATGTGTGTGTGGTGAGTGTGTGCGTCCGTGTGTGTTATCAGATTTATTGCTCCCCTTTTCCTCTACATAATTACAGTGTGAGGACTGAATGCATTTCACCATGAAAGAAGCTAACTGACAACAATGAGGCCAACAACAGCTGATGCTACTTATCATAGCTTACAGCTCAATTAAAGCTATGACTGTGTGTCTCCACTTTCTTGTTCATATCCTCCCTGTACACATAAGGAACACTGAGCAGCATTTGATCTTATTTTCAAAAGGGGCATTCCACAGATTTTACATGTCAAAGTCAATTTATCAGTCATGGACGGATGTACACAGTTGGAAAATGTCCTGATGGAACGGATTGTCATTAAACTTCATACAGACATTGAATGTGTCCTGGGGATGAACTGAGATACTGTTGATCCACCTTCGTGTTGTGACATCATCCAGCCACATTTATAATTTGTCCAAAGCTTTGGTTTATGGACCTACAAAAGTAATGATAGTCATATCAGACTCTGGTTTTGGATTTAGTGCTACTTTGCAAATATTAGCATGCGTTAAATTTAAGTGGCAACCTCCGTGCCTGAAAAATGAACGAACAAACGATGGACTTTTTTCCAGGAGAGCGGGATTTGTGTCCCATGTGAAAACAAATATCATTGATTTTTAACGTAACTTACATTTTTTTACGTAATTTCCGTGGCTCACATTTGTGAATCAAGTTATTTTACGTAAGTTACGGTAGTCACTTCACCCTCAGAACTACTTCACTTCTGGCATTTACGTAAATGTATTTACATATTAAACTGTCTTTTATAACGCCCAAACTGGACGTATTTGTGTTTTTGTAGCGTAAATTCACCAAAACTGCAGCCTTTTTTACAACCACTAACCGCACGTGTATGTATATTGACGTATGGAAAAAATGCTCATATGTGTTGTTATGGGTGGTATTGACCTATAAGTTCCATCACAGGGACTATGTCCATGTTTTCCACTAAATATCATATACCTCCACAACATCAACATGTTGGTAGGGTTAGTGTTTAATACAGCCTCACAGAGGCATCAGCATGGCTGTAGGTTCTTCGTCTTGTTTTCCTAAGGATGTGACAAAATGCAGACTGCATTTAAATGTGCAAGAAATCAGGTTACAATGTGAGCCGTAACACCTTCAGATGTGGTGTGGCTGATCTGATAGCATTCTGACTACAATGTGTTCTGCATGTATTATACACTCCGCATTCTCCTCATTCGGATAAGACATCTAGATATATTGCACGTTAATACCAGGTGGAAATGGGGGTATTAAAGTCAGCATATCCCGGCCCCTGCTGCATTGATTTTGACCTTTCTTTTCTTGCAAGTTCTACAGCTTTATGCAAATGCATTACTAGATGTCCAAGGATTCCAGGATTCAGCTGGAAGATCTAATAAATAACCCGTTCTTTCTCTAGTCGCCCCCCCCCCTCGCTCTCTTTCTGTCTCTATGTGTTTATATCTTTTAAACTATTTAGCAAATGCAAAGTCAGTAAAGCCCTGAGTAGGAAATAGCTTTCTTTTAAATTACGTCTCTCATGTCTCCCTTGCAGTCTCCCCAGTCCTCAGGAGAGATAAGACAGAACCTGGAGGTTGACGTTTTGACTATGAAAATCAATCTAGACCAAGGAGCAAGCTTGTAGTGAAATGTCTGTTGATTGCTGGCATCTCCGGCCTGTACCCTGGTTTGTGTGTATGTGTGTGTGCTTTAAAGAGAGAAAGTGTATGCCTCCCCTCTTTGGTGGGCAGGTAGGAGGATGAAAGCTTCTCTTAGATGCAGGCAGATCAGATTTTTCTGCAGGCGGCTGCCATACCTTTACCACTCTGCTCTGTAATATGACACACACGTACAGACAAACACACAAACCCAGACAAACACCCTCCCACACACGCACACGCAGACGTACACACTCACACATGCACGAACACACATCTCTGCTTCTCTGAGGGGCTGACCTAAAAGCAGACTATTTCTACGTCTTATCCTTTCTCCATCAACCAGCAGAGATCTGAACATGTAGGAGACACACAGAATCAGGATATATGATGAATGTTTGATTAATGATGATTACAGAAGGGGTTAGAGTGCTACCATGCCATTGGAAACACAATTTGTAAGATGTACCCAGATGTAGACTTTTAAAGTCACTCTACCCAATGAGTTTACGTCAAAAAGTTCATTCCTGTTAGACTCCCACAGGACACTACCTGACATGTATTTGATAAATATATAATTCAACTTAATGCCTGTTCTTTTTGGAAAGGAAATTGATGGTGTCTATTAAAGATTTATATCCATTCTCAAGGCTGTCACACACAACAGACGTGTGTGTGTGTCCATAGTATGTGTGTTTGTGCATTTTGGGGGGAAAAAAGGCCCTTTGAATGATTTCCAGAATTCCACAGAAAAAGCTTTTCCTGGAAATAAACTCTTCAAACAAACTTACATCATTATTAGAGGCCACTTTTCAAACTAACACAAAGGGGAACTTTGTAATGAGCTCGGTTTTGAGGACAACGCTGCAACAAGGCTGCAGATGTGGCTGTGTTTGTTTTCAGTGGCTGTGCATTTGTGTACAAGTGCATACACACGGATATGTGTGTGTGCTGTGGCATATAAAACTGTATATTTATGGAGCTGAGACTCTAACAACAGTTTCGCTCGATGCCTTACTTTGACAGTATCCTTTAATGTAATTGGCAGCTCTTGAAGTCAATTTCCCAGAAATGTGCCAAATAATATCTCCCAGCGTTTTTTACACCGCTGTCATGGTGTCCGCTGAAATTGAATGTTTGCTTCATTATAACCTCTTGGAAAATGCCCAAACCCAGCTTCCTGTCTCAAGAGCAACTGTGCAAGCAAAGCACACACTGTGAAACAGAAAATGTTTCACTTCTTGCCCCTTCTTTCTTTATTATCCAAAATATTGCCAGGCCAAGCAGGCCAAAGAACAAGACACAATATATTGCAGGCAATTTAAGGATCACAGTATTTTGTATGCTTGAGCCCCTTTATTAGAAAGCAAGTAAACCGGAGGTTCTCAATACTTTTTGCAGCCAAGGACCCCCTCATGTATGTCCTTTGGAATAATTGGACGTAGCTT
>CAFUXE010001323.1:169686-211323 GCA_903364295.1 Serranus cabrilla
TGATAGACCCAGATTATAGCATTAAGTTGCTTCTTATAGTGAATCTCAATTTCAAACTGTTGTATTTCAGAAATGTGGTTAACAAAAGCATTTTTCTACACTTTCGGCAGCATGGTTTGAAACATTAGATGGAAAAATTTTGCAGAGTAGCAACAGGTCACATACACCTGTTGCTTCGACTGAAAATTAAGAGATCCTGTCTGCAATTCCAGCTGTATATCATAATATATAATGTGGCTTAAGCAAAAACACTGTAACCCAACATGATTTGAAATTACTTGCTGGGAGTGCTGATGTTTCTCATGTCTTAGTTGATTCCTTTTCTATCTAAATTTTATTTTTATCTAATTTTTTTATCTTTCTTTTCAACTCACAAACAAATATGTGATGTTAGTAATAGCAAAATCATATTTTCTGCCCTATTCACTTCTTTCTTTAATCTCTCAAAAAAGCATACAAATTAGGTCACTGTTTCAAACAATAGGTTCCACTAAATAACATCCCAGTTATAGTCTTACATCCCATTAAATAGGCCAGGGAAACATTTGAAAAGAACCTTCTAGAAATGCTAACTTGTGGAGATGAGCTATAAAAATGTACAACTATGCTGTAACCTTAACACCCAGTGTGATTATGGATGTTATAGTGGCAAGTGAGCACCTTTTACCAGATCATCCTCACCAAAAAAACAAAATTGTATAAAGCCCAAACTTACTTGTTTAAACCCAAACCATCTTTCCAAAAATGTTAACCTGGCAGGTAAAAACATGCGGCTGAAGCTGCTTTGAAAAAGGCTTTTATGTTGGGGGATTAAGGTACGTACTCTTGGATGTAAAAGACCCACTAATGCATGAAGAGTCCCACTGTATGACACCTAATTACTTGTCAGGAAGTTAATAGTTCTAATGAGTTTTGGAAAGAGGTCACAGTGAAGTCCTTATCATGGGAAAGTTTTATTATGACATATTAAAACTGTGTGAAGGACAAAAACTTTCCTAATGACGGTGACTTAACTAAGGGCATGAAAGTGATAGTGGGGTTTGATTAGGATCTGGTGATTGAAGCTTTTAATAAAGTTTGAGGAAAAAAGGCCACCAGATTCATCCTGCTCTATTATTAAAAATTTTTGAGGAAGAATGCGTTTGCGATTGTAAGTTACTTACCTTTGTATTAGTGTATTAGATTCCTCTTGGCTGCTCTACTCAGATTAGATCCCATGTTTCCATCTCCTGGTCTTCATCGTTGATAGACCAAAAAGAGATGAGAGAGAAAGAATAAGGAGAAAGAGGACAATCCATCATTCATGCTTATTTCATCCATGATTTGTATTTTAATGTCAAAATCTGTTTAAAATGAATTCAGCACCATGGACAGCAACAGTAAGACACTCTTATGTTGTGTTCTCAGAGACACCTGTAGAGCTTCAAAGTTTCCTTACATCAGTCTGAGAATACGCTGAACACTAGTTAACTGGTTGTTAACGTGGAATAGAGCAGAACCTCCACTGCTGATTCAAATGTACTAAACATTTGTAAATATTTTGAAATGATCTTGCAGAACATTTACAATGCTTTTGAGATTTTTAATCCATTATCTAAGAAGTAATTCATTATTGAGTGATGGATAATAAGAATAATATAGTAATGGATTAACTATTATGAATGATAAATTAATTATGAACTCATTGTTTACTAAGGGATTATGACTTTTCATGTATTCCCCCACGTATTTAGACACATTGTATATAGTTAGTATTCAAAAGTACAGATTAAAGCCACTTTTCTGACTTAGGCAGACAGCGCAGCACTACGGTGATGATAAAACTACTAAGACCTACATATTCTACAAATACAAGCTAATGCCATCAGAATAATTTCTATATGTCGTGGCTTTAATGTAATAAGTATACATTCAGACTTATGACAGACAATATGCTGCTATATAGTACGACATGAATACACGGCTAAATTAATATTGTGACAGTAATACTTAAACTACTATTGGGCAATGAATAATATCAGCACACTATACTAAGCAAACAGTTCAAATATCCTCTAAAACAAAAGGATTTCTTGTCTCACAGGTTAAAGATAGAATATGTGACTTTTCCCGCATTAAAACGTATGAAAATAAATCAAGCTACACTATATATTTTTGTGTGTGTATTTGTGTGTATGTGTATTTACATCATGTTAAATGATTCCAATGAAGTTTAAATCAGGAAAAATCTGTCACTTTAACTAAGGTAACTGCCTGTTTCATAAGGCTACCTGTTGATGGCTTTATATCCCATCTGCACATGCGTCAGATTGTAATTGTAAGCCAGAACTTGCCAGAAATTAACCCTGAATCCAGCTTTTAGCCATATTTTTACAATTCACATTTTATATCTTTGTAGTTTCTGACTATATTTTAACCGGATGAAGGATTTTAGTCATCGGACATCTGGATCTCAAGTTATCAGAGGAAAAGCTGAGCAAACGTTAGCGGCAGTTCGGCTCGCAGTCCCTCCAGGACGTCCGCTGTCCGACAAACAACATCAGCAAAACACTGACTTTTAATGTGAAACTGCTTAATTAGTGTTTTTTTTACTGGTTTGAATAAACTAGTCCGTTTGTTTTAAAGAGGAGGAGATCTCTGCAGATTATTTCGTCTCCTTATTAAAACTTCCTGAATAATAAACATTGAAGGAATCCGAACTGCGAGAAGCTGAATGCAATTACTGCAAAAGCGGTAAAGACTACAACTCCACTGGTCCTGGTCCCACACTACGTCACAATGTCACCAAACTTTGTCTTTAATTATTGTTTAGGTGGACAGACCCCTAGCGGCAGAAATGTAGATATTTTTTTAGAGTTACAATACTGATTATTCATTAGAACACAAAATAAAACTATTAGAAAATACTACATAGATCCAAGCATATAGTTTACAAGTTTAGATACAAGTTCACTCAAAAGTAGCATGTGTTCAATAACTTTATACAAGTCGGATAAATATGCACAGTGAGAACTGCACAAAATTACACTGAAATAACTGATTCTGAAAATATGCTTTAAAAAAGCCATACCACTGGAACCGATGCAGTGTTTTATCTGGATTATATTGTACCTCAGACCCTCAGTGACAACGCCACCCTCCCACCAGATCTTCTGCACAAGAGGCTTGTGTAAAGTATAATCACTGTACACTAGTTGTAGCAAATCCCAGATAAGTAAACTGAAGTGCTAACAGTGGCTAGATGTTAAGTACGAATATGAACTCCTGTAAAAAGTTTGTGTCCATTATGCACCATGACGGCTGTCGTTAGCAGTACTTTGAGTTGGTTAAAATGATTTCCAATAGGGACAAAATGTCCATAGAAAGCACTTTTGCAGCATAATCCACACACTTGCAGTCTATCAATATGCTCAGTACTTACTGAATGTTCCAGAAACTCATATTTTAACCAATAAATGGTAAAACACACTTCCATCCCAGTTCAAATGCATGACTGAGAATACTGATGGGGAGCAGAGAAGTGGAGATGTGAAACTGCAACCACAGCTGCCCTTCAATGTGCATCTTGAATGATAAAACAACAAACTTTTTACAGGTACTTTTCAGGTTTAAACATAATTGAGCTAATTGTGTGACAGTGTATCAGGTCACTAGATTATGTATTGATCAAACCCATTTCTAAAAATAAAATCAATTACAGGAACCTATTAGGAAAACCACCAACCGGTGACTTTGTACAATCAGCACTGCTTGTGCTTCCAAAATCTATGTCACATCACGCACTTACATCCACACACAACTCATCTGCCAAGTCACACATCCAATAAAACTGGAGGACATCGCTGTTTCAGGGGCTTTTTTTCCTATGCACTGAGCTAGTTCACTGCTAATGATGAGGTTCTGTACTGCATGCAGTCCAGTGAGTGGGGCTGTGTGGAAGCTACAAGGCCATCTGAACACACACACACACACACACATACACAAAAAAGACTTACAAATACAAGCTTATGTGCGCACATTCACCAGCACCAAAATGCTGAAATTCAAGACCAAATCAATTCACTGACACACAATTGTCCCCTGACACGCAAAGAGATGAACATTTACCTAACGCACATGCACGCACAAACACACACACACAATTATAAAACAGCATCTAAGCATGCATGTGCACATATTTCACAATGTCTTTAAGGTTTAACAAGGCCACCAAATGTCCACCCACACGTGTAACCCCCTCCTACACCGCGTTTGACCCTCCAATGCACACAAACACACACACAAACACTCACCAATGCCTAAACTGTACACATTGTACAAGTGTGAATGAACAAATGAATGAATTTACTTAATTTTGCAACAGGTTACATAAACACTTGGGCACAGTCAGTCTGCATCAAATTTGCATGAACACACGCAATGTATCAGTAAAGCAGAAAGTCACAGAAAAAACAATGAAATGTATGGAAATCACAAAATTGTAAAATGTCATCAAACATAAATATGTTAAAACTATGCATAGTCTGCATTCACTAAATGCTTAACACAAAAAAACATTATTAATATTATTATTATTATTTTTATTATTATTATTATAAGCATTTCTTATATATCTGCCATGGGACCAAGCCTCTCAGATATCTAGCAGTACAGGCACTGCCCACCCCTCCTCTGAGTAAATGTTTGTTCTTTCACTGCTCTCTAATAGAGCATACAAAGAAAAAGAGTTAATTTAAAATTCTCATTATTCTTACTGTAGTAAGCCTATCTTCTGATGTTGATATTGCAATTCCAATACAGTTATAGGCATGGTAAGTAATTATCACAGAGGAAAATTGCACAATGATTTTGTTAAATCCTGTCACATATAATTTTACTAATAGGTTTCAATGCAAATATTGAACTGAGATAAAACAGGAATGTAATGCTATCCTTGTCGGCTGCGTGCCATTTCAGCAAAGTTTTTTCCTTTTGATTATGAAAAAAAACAATAACAAACACCAAGCCAAAGTTATCTATTGGCTGATCAGGACATCAATGAATAGACTTCATCGTGGGTGGTGTTTGGTGGGAAATATGGTGTGTTGACACCCTCTAAATATGCATAAAATTCATGCCAATGTGATCACTGAGGAGAAATATACTATGGTAATAATGAGTGTAGCATAACTACATGTATGCATATTTTTATCGGAAATAATCTGTACAACATGAAAGGTCACTGAGCTCTCTTTTGAGTGTTATGGAGACATCTGCTCTGCAGGTAAAACAGCCCACAGGCCTTGATTTTTCGCTGGTCTTCACAATTTAAATATGTAATTTAGAGTTGGAGTGTGAGGAAAAACCATTTGGGGGAGAAGTTCTATCACACCTTAAAGCTCGACTGCCTGTGAAAAACATGCACCTGCTGGTGCATCAATCTGTGTAAGTCTGTGTACGTAACATCAGATGTGAATATAGACATTTTGGTCCTGCTGCACCTTTAGCACAGGTCCACGCGCCTCTCCTCTGGCGGAAGGTGTGGAGTGGTTGCTGAGAAGCGAACGGAAAGTCATTCCACGGATAAACAGTGACCACATACGGTTATCAGATCCACCTGTATGCCTGTTTCCAGAGACGCACTACCCGCCCATGTTTTGCCCAGGAAAGCCGCGGGACATGCCTTGGTGCGGTGTGTCTGAACCCAAATAACTTCTCCACGGCACGCAGCGTAAAATACGCAACTGCAGATACTCTTTGTTTCACCTTCTGTATCTTTATCATGCATCTGCTGCAGAGATAAGCAGCCAGGGCTTTTTTTCTTTATCACAACCCACGATCTGTAAATGCATCTGATTAAAATATATACACAGGAGACACATTTATGCAGTACAACTGGGTGTTCAAATCCTGCGCAAAGTTCAAAGCAAATTGTTCCCCACCGTAGGATTGGCTGACGCGCGCTCGAACGGTCCCGGACTGACAATTTTTCCCTGCACTCTGTCGCCTAACCCGAAATCTAACAGTGCAACACATTTGCCCACCAGAAAGGAATATGTTACATTTGACCTACCTTGACGACTTGGATCCTTCAAAGGTTGCGCACAAATCTTCAGCCGCTGGAAGTTTGACTTAGTCTACTCCTGATCCCTCGGAGGAGTCGCACTGAGAGAGAGGATGGGCGCCACTGCTCTGCGCGCCAGCTCCGTGGATGTGTGTGTGAGTGTGAGCGCGCGTGCATGAGAGAGGGAGAGAGAGAGAGAGAGAGAGAGAGAGAGAGAGAGAGAGAGAGAGAGAGAGAGAAACAACAGACGTGGAGAGCTGTAGCCCCTTGCCAAAGGATGCTTCAGTCTCCTAGCAACAACAATCGATCTGGCAAGGAGACATTTTTATTGGATAAAAAGAAAACTTAGCCATTCACCCCCCTTAGCACATGTTTACCACTCAGAACAACAACTCCAGCTTTCCTGAGTGAAAAGAGAGAAGAGAGAGGGAATGAGAAGAAAGAGAGAGAAAAAGAGACAGAGAGAGAGAGAGAGAGAGAGAGAGAGAGAGAGAGATGATCCCAGATGACACGTGTGTTTGAGGTGCAGAATGACGTACAGATATCATCTAAATCTATCTGTCCTTGCAACCCGACTCAAAACACAACCAGAGAAAAAAAGACGCATCCTTTTTTTTTTTGTTTCATGCAAGCTCCATCAATGTTTCAACACAATATTAGACTCTGATGTCAGTGGGAAAGAAAAAACTGTGAGAGCAGCACTAAACATGAAAAAACGGGCATTAGCTGCATGGTTCAGTGGTGAGATACAGCACATCTAAACCTAAACACCATACATAAGAGCTGTGACTGAAAGTCTTCATCCAAAGCCTTTATCATAAATCACACTCACGGGACGCATGATATATGGCAACTCCCCACACATACACTCTATTCACTACAACTTAGGTGTCTCTCCTCGTTGCCCCCTATTTTTCCATCAGGAGAACAGAAGCAGTGGCACTCAGTGTTGTGTGCGTGTGTTTGTGTGAGTGCGAGTGCATGCACACACACATCTGTGCATCTGTACTTGTTTGTATCATTATGCACATGGAGTCATTAGAATGCAAGTATGCAAGTGTGCAGCTCCTATTGAACAGAAAATCCTCTTCACGCATGATTGAGTCATAGAGCGTCCTCTCTCTCTACGCAACACAAACACACACACACAAATGCACGCTACATACACTTGTGCGCGTGCACACATACACACACATGGAGGCTGATTTCGGTATTGTAAAGTTAGTCAAGTGCATAGAGATACACTGTCTGAGGGCTTGCTTAAAGCAGTTTTTGATTGCAGCTACAGGCCACAGCATGTTGTTTTGCCTGTTTCATATGCAGATATATGACGACAGGAGGCTGAAGTTTGCGACTGGCTCATGTGTTTTTCATGTAACTACTGTGTGACACCATATGGCATAAGAAAGATGTCTCTGAGGATAAGCTTCGGATGGGCAGAGATTGATTAGTTGACGGGAGAAGTAGGGGTAAGAGCATCCACTTCACACCTCTGTGACACACATGCATGCACAGACATGAGGTGGGAAGTACACACACACATACACACTAGTGCCCAGTGTCAGTCGCAGCTTTCCCGAGCTTCATCCCTCATCCCTGCCGTTCCAGCTCGGAGATGCTGGCCACTCTAATAAAGGCCTCATTGTCTGCATGGCATGCATATATGCAGAAGGCCCAGAAAGCCAGCTTTGTCCCATAAGGGTCCCTCAGCAAGAGTGCTTTGTGCCCGGCCTTTCCCCATAGACCGCACCACAGCACAGCCGAAAAGCTGAAAGACAGAATGAAAGAAAGACAAAAAGGACGGAAAAAGGAGAGAAAGAAAGAAATGACTGAATGAGGAGAGAGATACCAATGTGACAGATAGTAAATACGGACGAATTGCACCTCACTATATGAAGCCATCTACAAGCATAAGGCTGAGCAGTCCGTTTGGAAAGCCTGTGTGCAGGAATGTAACGTTTTGCCTTATCATGGTGAACTACTCCAGCTCATGCAGCAGGAAGTGGGTCCACTGGGATTATGTTTCCTTCTCCTTTGATTCCCCACAGATTGTTTGTGTCCCCGCGCTAATAGAATTAGCCATGCTTCATTTCCCATGGTCTTCTGTCCTGTCTTGGCCTCGTGATGGATGGAGCTTCACACAGAGGAGTGAGTGTGTTTAGAAGTGTGCCCAGTGTTGATCAAACAACAGGGCCAGTTATAGCCATTTGCTTTGGTCAGTTCGGTCACTTGTGATGTAGCCAAGTGGACAAAAGTACTTCTTTATTTTGACAATAATACTGTTTTAGGTGATTTCTGTTTGATATATGATGAAGAAATGTGATATTTGATATTGTGATATTCTTACATTTGCCTTATAACAATGTGGAAGCAAATATTCCAATCATCAACTTAAAGTAACAATACTTTGTTATAAGTAAAAGTCCTGCATTAAAAATCCCTTTCTTTCTAAGTATTTGCAATCAAATTTACTTAAGGTTTATTATATTTAATAACTTTATTATATATAGAACATTTTCAGGTGATTCCTGATGTATCAATATGTAAGCAGAATTTAAAGCTGTAGCCTACAGAAGTTTGCAACTCTAACTAATTTATGTACCGAAAGGCAGTTATTCCTCAACAATGTATGATTTTAACTAGAATGTATAATCTTAAATGTATAATCTAACATGAAAAGTAACTGTAAAATATTTGTCTCTGAGATATAGTGGAGTAGAAGTATTGCATAACAAGGCAATGCTCATGTATTTGGTTACTTTCCACCCGTGCAAATTAAAGGGGTAAATATTTGGTTATTGTGCGAGGAGTGTGTGTATGTGTGTGTTTGTGTTTGTGTCACCAGATTTCAGAAACAACAACATACTAAAAAAGCCCAGTTTGGTTTCACTGTAACTGCATTACCGAAAAATGAATCCAAAATTGTTTTTATTTTATTAACCGAGGTTAAGTTTTCGGGTTGAGGGGTGAAATGGGCACACTCCGGATGGGAGAGATGAAGTCTCATGGGATCGGCATCATCAAGCTCTGAATTTCACAAAAACAATATGCTGTTTTGGGAACCATGTGGAGAGGATACACAGAAAGAGTCTATTTGTATTAGTCTGTTAGAATCTATGCTGTTGATAAACCCAGCATTTACCCCATTTATACACATACTCTTTAGCTATTATGAGGTTTAAGTAACTTTACACTGTGGTGTTTTGTAACCTACTAAAAATATATAAATGACATCCTTCTCTTTGGATATTCTAAATCAGATCTTCAGAACCAAACTGTTAATTGAGAATAGCCATAGAATATAAAGAGTATGAGAATAGCAGAGAAGTCGTCATGGTTTAATGATCCACAAAGACCTGCCATGGTGAAGCTGGGAATGGGAAACAATGGCTATATTTGGAAATTAAGTATGACGCATATCAAATTTGTCCTAAATGTGTTTTAGATGGCTGACTGAGAACGTGTGTGTCTGTGTGTGTGAATATCATATGGTAGGTAATGCTGTTTTGGGCTGTTTATGGCTCCTAACAGGGGGTTGGTCTCTAATTATCTTGGTTACAGAGGCATGGCCAACAGACTGCGGGCCACACACTCTTCACAGGACATGCACTGACCTGTCTCATGTTCGTCTGCTCTCCAGGCCAACACACACACTCACACACACATAAACACGCACAAAAAACGAATGCCTTGTTATTGAGCAGTTACTCACCTCACCTAACCTTCTGTCCAGGGAGCTTTACACCTAAACTTTATTTGCTGTCATGAAGAGCCTCTGTGTTATTATTTTATGACCTTCGTAAATCAGCCTATAGCCTATAGGCACAACTTATAACCTCCGGCTACACTATCGATAGCTAGCAGGGAAAATAAAAGCTCTATATACTCTCTTTTGGTAATGCACAATGATGCACTTCCTCTGTGCAATAAAACGAGACTTTATTTTCCAAGGAGATTGCATAGGGAACTTATAGGGAACCAATCTTAAGTCAATCTTTACACTGATGTCATTATTCTGCAGCTATTACATTGTGCAGTCAACATTTACATTTATAACATTTATAATTATCAGTTAAAGCAGAAACAATTGCTAAAAAATTGGAGCAGAAACATTTTATAGTTTGCTTTCACTTTTCCAAATCTGGAGCTAATTTGAATATCTCAAATTTTTCCTCACAAGAAGTGTTTTTTCAGCTTTCATTGCACAAGTATCACATTTACCGTTAACACCAGAGACAACCTGTGATAGCTACTATAACACCCTTTAAAATCTGGCTGATAATCTGTGCGCTTAGATAAGATAAGATTTTGGTGGAAAACAGTGCAAAAATGAAAATTATAAGCCTTAATAATACAATTACTCTATGATAAAATGATACGTTTACCTCATTAATATGCAGAAACACTCCAGGTGTGTTTTCATCTTCATGTATATTTACATTCACACGTGAACACACACAAACAGACTGTGTACAGTATCTGATTTGGCCTCTCCTCTGAGCTTTCTCACCACGACCACAATTCATTAGTAATTGACCGCAGCAGCCTCACTCATTAAACATTAACAGGCTACTGGTGAATAATTGATTAATGATATGAGGCGATCTGCAGCAGCATTCTGACAATAAGAGTGCATGGATAAGAGGAAGGAAAGGCCCAATCAATGCGACACGAAGCAAATGCCCACATGACACACACACACACACACTGCCAGGACTCACTCACTCACTCCCCGACTTAATTTAATTAACTCACTAGTCAAGTGTAAACACACTGTACTACTACACAATTATTTAAATGCCATTTTGCTTCCGGAGAAATATTGACTTACAACATAATTTGGAATTAGATGTCAAATAATAATGTTACCAGCTTTGTGCTCTTAAAGATTTCCATCAATCTCAGTTTTAGAGCCAGTGTCAGTTGGTTGATGCTGTATCTCATTTTAGACAGACACTAACCCAATTTCTTTGAGCAAACACTCTGCAGTTTGTCAGTCCCAACAGGTACTCGCGGTGTGTTTTTGTGATTATTGAGGCTCGAATATTGCAGTCGCATTGGCAGGATTTCTTTTTGTCTCTGTGTGTTTTTGTGAGAAATTGTGGATGGGTTACAAGGTTGCGGCAAAAATGATTGAGGGTTAATACACAACCCCCACAACCCCAAATTGCACTGTTCCCTTTTGCCAGGACAATATAATTTGTCATTGTCGTGTAAAACCTTTACACATCAGTGTTGCTAAAATGAATCTTTGTCACAGCTACGTTTGGTTAGGTTTAGGCACAAAAATAACTTGCAAAGGGCGGTGAGGGTATAAGTACTTCATTAAAGTAAGTAAGTAAAGTAAATCTTTTGTTGACCTTTCTGACCCAATATATGCTCTATGCATCCCATATGCTCCTCACATGTTGTCTTTCAGTGCACCACATCTACTTCCTGATGTATCCTGGCTGTCCATGTGTACCTTGAGAATATGAAAGCATGCTAAACCAACAAAGAAGTCTTCCTTAATGAGACGTTTGGATCATTATATTAAAGTTACAACGAGGAATCTTCATTTTTTCTTGTTTTTGACAGCCCACATGGCGAAAACAGTAGTATCTCCATGAGCCTCGTGTTGAAAAGACCCACATCTGCCAGACTCCCTTAAGAAAACCTGTCATTTTACTGCAGCAGAGTCTGCCCAACTAACCCCAACTCCTGGTTCTATCATGCTTCCCTTCCCTCCATTGGGCCTAGCAACACAGCCTGGGCCTCCAGCAGCATGACGTCGGTGTTGGCTCCCAGGAAGGAGAAGAAAGCTCCAGGTCCTGCTGCTGCAGAGTGACCCTGCTGCAGCTTCTCTCCCTCGCTGGCTGGCGGTTAACACAGTGGAACGTCCAGCCAATGCTGATGTAAAGATCATTCTGGAGTACGCTGAAGACACTCCCGACCATCACCCTGCCCTTGGTTAGTCACATTTGGATCAGCGGTGCCTGAGAGAGCAGTGAGGCGAAGCTCTGCTCCTGCCAGAAACTGCTGCTGGGCTCTCCGTCTCCTGCTGGAGGTCTGAGCAGGTCGAAGGTGGTCTGTTCATGGTGGGCTGGTTGCTGCTGGAGGCCCTGCTGGAGTCTGAGCTGAAGGAGTTTCTGGTGAACCTGCATGCTATGAAATGATTGGTCGGAATTGGACAAACTAACAGGCCAAGAATAACTATACGAAGGTAACAAATATTCTTGCAGATAGTCTAGTTTGCACTGAATTCAAAAGGTTTCATAACCAGTAAAAAAATCCCTTGTAGTAATTTAAATTTTCTTAAAGGAAAGACGCAACAGATGATTTTGGAGGGTGTGATATACCACCAAAAACGTTAATAAATTCCACTGCTCCCAGGAATGTACCCTTAAACTTTTGAAATTAGTAACAGCAGTAGTTTAGATCGATAAATGCTTTTATAAGGGCAGGAACGATTTAAAATATACAAGCAAAGACACAAAGCAACAGGGTTATCTGCATGTTTAAGAACAGGACAAATCTGTGCTTAGCATCAAATTGGCCGATTCTAATGACATTAAAACGTTGATTGTTTTGGCCCTTAAAAGCCTTCAAGCATCCCTGGTGATGGGAATTTCTCATTGGAAGTGATTACACAGAGTTTCATTAAAGTTATCTGTCATTAAGCTGATTGGACATTCAAAAGAGACAAGGCTTGCTTAAAGTATGGGAATAATACAAATGAAGTTTTTACTTTACTGACTATGGATTATAAAGGAGTGCTGAATAGTCACCGCAGTAAAGTGCCTGCGGATATGGTTTTGTGTAATTTGTTTACACTACAACGTCCACGCTGGCGAGAAAGTCATTTCGACAAAATGTTGCTGCTTAATGTGATTCAGTGGTCAGCCACTGAAAACAAATACTTTCTTTTCTATTTCATGTTAAAATTGGACCAGACAAACACACACGCACACACATGCACAGTACTTATGCTGACACTCAATGAGTGAAAATTAGGATAATGACAGTCATCTAGCAGCGAAAATAAGAGCTAGATGACTCCGAACTGGAGTCTAGCTGGGAGAGCACAAGCTCATCAGTGAGAATAGAGTGAGATATGTCCACTGTCAGCGCTGATGAAACTCACCAGGACTTGGCAGGGGCCAGTCACAGAGGTGCTGGATGATGAATAGGGGGCAGGCTCACCCCCTTAAATCAACTAATGGCGTGTGTATGTGTGTGCATGTCTCTGTGTCTGCGTGTGTTTGTATGCCTGTGCTCATACAAGTGTGTCTTGTCTGTCTCGGCTCCTGACACTCAGAGCAGTTAAGCAGGCAGAACAGTTCATTATCACACGTTTTAATATTTAATTTTGCGATTTGATAAAAGATGATGTTTCATTAATGAGGTGATCCATCCCTGGATATCAAGAGTCACCCAAACCAGCACAGCACTGTGATACTGAAACTTCTACACGCCTCATCCTTATGCTTCGCTTTACTCGGAGATGATGCTGTTTTATGCTTTTCCGCACATATTTTTAGCTTATCTCTTAATCAGTACTATCTAGCGTGAGATTTTGTTATCTGCTTGTGCATGTATGCTTTAAATAGCACAGAAATGATTTCATCCCTGTCCATTAATCTCCCATTTGGTTAATTATCACAGTTGCTAATTACAAACCTCTCAACAGAAGTAGACCCCCTCTGCCTGTTTCTTGCCTTATTCTTCGTCTCCGTTCCCGCTCTTGTTGCCATTCGCAACATGGCAACAATACAATGGAACAGAAAACTTTAAATAAACAGGAAGTAAAATCACAACAAATGGGCTAAAAATGTCTGGGAACATGTCCAAAATTGAGGAGATCTTCAGTCTTGAGCGGGCAGTGACACTGGATGAATCTACGGCTCTGCCATTAGACTACCAGCCCCCCGCCTTTTTTTAAGTGGATGCCTCGGTTGGTGCTGGCCATGTATCCTCGGCCGTCATGCTGCTATTTCTGCCCATGCCAGTCGCTCCAGGATGGCTGCTCTGAGAGGGGTGCTTTGAAGAGCTGTCCAGGTGAGAGCTTGGCTATGGCAGAGCTTTTTCTGCTCTTTCACAACACAGAGTGCCCTTCAGGGACTCAAATTGCCCTGCAGTGTTATGGATAATACTCAAATCCACACTCAAATCTCCCACATACACACACATGCACGAGAACTCATTCTTGAGCTTTCTATGCATGCCCACAAGCACCGTATACACAAAGCATATGTGCACACTCTTCCAGGTACACACACACATACACACAGTTCCTTCACATATTAAAATAGCAAGTTGGACTAAACAAAAAAGCGGAAGACAATTGCTCTGGCATGAAACTTTCCCTTGGTACCATTTCAAACACAGCGGAAAAAAAACAAACTTAAGTGCTTTAACAGTTTATTTTTCTCTCTGGACTTCAGCTCTTCTCTCAGTCCGCCTCTTTTTGTTTCCTCTTCCCATCCTCCGTTAATTTCACCTCCCCTCTTCTAATCAGTAAGAACATAGCCAGACTACAGATGAGACCATATGCGCCCATGTGTGTGTATGTGTAATTATGTGTGTCTAATTATGTGTGCTGTTCTATTCGAAGACACTGTGGAGAGGCAATGTGGTGTAGTGAAAAGTGAACTCATCACTTGACAGGTCCTCGGAGGTGCTCCCAAAATGCACTAAATGTTGATTCCAAGAGCTGCTGCTCTCTTCTCTCTTTCCGAGTGCCTCAAAGGGCCGATCCGATGTGGACTGACGTTACCTCACAGGGCAATGCTGTGTTTTTCTTTGCCTCCAGTGTCTCTCTGTCTGTCTCTGTGACAAGAGGAGCTCAGGCCCTAGGTAGGATCCAACTGGACCCTTTTTCCCCCTCAGTTTTAGAGGAGCTCAGAGTCGATACAGTCCCTCTGAGGTCATGGGAAGTATTGGGTCCCTACATATCCAGAGCTGTTATTCAGGCAGCATGCAATAACAAGAGGTATCCCATTTCATTTTGGTGGAATTAATCAGCTTTTTCTTCGACAACATTCTTACTTCTGCTCATTAATTTTGCAATGGAAAATGTTTGTGCTGTGATGTAATGCATACTGACAGGTGGGGGAGGTGTCTTATGTTAAGGCTGGAGATTGTAATTGGCAATTCTCTAATATTCTTGTATCATAACACAGGTTGTTAAGCGTAGTCTTAATACTGATGTATATTCAGCATTCTAGGTTTTCCTGTTATGTCGCAGTATTGGCATTTTGACCACATTTCCAACTATTTTTAAAGTCTGGACCCTCTGTGAAAACCGAATGCCCCGTGCCCCCTCAAATTCGTTCTGGCCACAGGGCTCCCACCCCTAGAGTTACAAAACCCTTTATTTTTATGGTTGGTGCTACACAGAACCTTTAATGCCACCAGGCAATGTGAGGGATCTTCAGCCTCACATTGCGATGACGGGAGTAGCTCACTAGGGAGGAAGAGAAAATGTCATCTGGATGTAATTTTTCGGTTGCATAGGCATATTCTAGTATGGTAATAGTAGTAGGGTAATACACTACAAATGGGCCTCAAAGCTTCTTTATAACTATTTTATGCTAACCTGATGTCCTCCACACCTAGTGGTGGTCGAAGATTTGAGTGAAGCAAAGCGTGACCTGAAGGAGCATCCAATGCATTCATTTATGGATGATATTACAAACACAGAGGCACAAAATAGATACATGAACATCCAGTCGCAAACACACAATGCAGAGATATACAAATGCAAACAAAACCTTTCAAGTGACACATGCACACACACACACAATCATCAGACTGCCACCACGAGTGAAAGCCAAAGTTACGTGGGTAATAAATCATTTCCTGCTCACATAATCTTACAGACGTCCAACTACATATAGCTCAGAATGTATTTTATTCATGAAAGTGTGTGCCCATCTGAGGATACACATTTGGCTCACGACCATTTGACTTATTTTTTTCATTTCCGGTGTGTGTGTCTCTATCCGTGTGTGGGGTGAGGGGATATGTATGAACTGTGTCACAGAGCCCTGGGGGTACAATTTCAAATGGTAGCCTTAAGGTGGCCTCCTCACTGATCAAGTTAAACAAGCCAGTTACTGTGGTGCACCAGGTGAGCCAACCTGAATGCTGTAGATGATATCATGATTTATTGGCTGCCAGGCATGGCTAGTGGGCTGAGAGGATGAATAGATGGTTAAAGTTTGGACCAATGACATTAAACAGCCACTGTTACAGTATTTAGCACTTCTGTGATTCAACATTTCTAATTTTGTTTCGAAATAACAGAATTTTTCTCGGTTTTTATGTCTCAATGCATCTGAAATTTGTTATGTATCTTACTGCAGGGAGAGGTGGATTATTAGTGAGCCATTTGAGATTCTCTTACGGCTAGCAATGCTCGTAAAATCTGAGTGAAGAGAGAATTGGGAGTAAACCATAGACTGTAATAAGAAGTGGACAGGGTGAGGTCACCCTTTGGTTTGTGGACTAACATTTAAAGCTTGAAGTTTGTCTGGCACCATCTTGGTTTTTAGAACCAGAAGTGACCATATTTGAAGAGAAGCTGGAGCTAAGTTATAAAACAAATAATGAGACTTACTTATTCCACATATGGCGCATGCACTCCCTTTTATTTGTCCTTTACTTCTACCTTCTGCAGTTAAGTGGACAATTTGTGGTTCAAGCTGGGCTAGGGCATGAATCTGATTTGCATGCTTGCGCACAGTTTGTAAGAGCAGATCTGAAGTCAGTTTCATGTCTAAATTAGAGCACTCGGTAGCAACACATTGTAAATGAGTCTTAATGACTTTCCCAGCCTTTATTTTCTGCACTGTTAGACAGCCCTATGGCAGCAGTGAGATGTCAGCCACTCCTGCTGGGGCTAATATCCTCCAACCACCATGATGACACTGCCACCAGTCATTCACATACACACAGGTAATTGCATGCTCCAGGCATATATATATATAAATATATATATATATATTTTCATATAAGTGTTTGGCTGTGAGACAGCTTGCTGCCTTGACTAGGAGATCCTGAAGGAGAGTGTATCCAGCATACAGCAGAGAGAGATAGTTCTCTCTGAGGCTAACTGTTAATGAAGGACAACACATGAATTATACCTCAACAATGTGACTATGTATGTGTGTTCATGCTGCGCAGTATGTGACGGTGCATGTGTGTCTTTCACATCTATTTAAAACCCATCTGTGTGTCCTCTTTGGGACACACATTTGTGTCACTTTCCAAAACAACTCTTGTAAATGACAATGCATTTTAAAACGCCATATGCCGTTATATGACATCCCAAAGATGATAACGTGTTAAAAGTGGAACACCCTTTCTTGTGCATGCGCGGTAATCATCTCATGACTCATCTGAATACTAAATCTCTTGCTTTTAGTCTTCCATGCAAAACACCTCAAATCCTCATGCATGCTTCTAAATACAAAAACAAAAATCATGCTTGTTTTTGCATTTTTATCAAACCGCTGGCAGCATCTGCCACGAGGACTTAGAGATCTGCTAGCTGAGTATGTGGGGCAGCATACATTAATCATAACGATATTGAGTGGAGTGACAGATACTCATATCAGCATTTACATAAACAAGTGGAACACGGTATGAATCCAAATGATGTACCATAAAGTATGGATGATATCAGACAGGAATTGTACCACAAATGGAGAGCATGAGCTTGCAGGTGACAGGGAATCCAGGGAGCAGGCATTGTAACCCAGAATAAGCTTGATAAGAGAACACAGCAGTCACCTTGTCTTGCGCGGGTCAATCTGACAACTCTAATTGCTTGTGTCTGAGGAATGCTCGTCTTCTGATGTTTTTGTGCGTCCCATGAGGGTAAAAAAGAGAGGGTTTCTCCCGTCTATGGATTTAGCATGTCTGTATTCAAAGGGCAGGAGCTAATCTATGAATAAAGTGCTATTGTGAAATGTTCGAGGGATGAGTGCCAATCTAATAAGGCTGCTAAGGATATGATGAATAGAGCATCACAACAGCTATATGCACTGTAATCTGGGAGTGTTGCGTCACCTCTTAAAGCTAATCTTCTTATGGGAAAAAAAAGCAGGCAAAAAGGATGCTGCTTAGCTGGGCAAAGATGAGACAAATGTATATAAGAATCTGACTCTCTGCTGAGCTGTATGTTTTTGTCTGTAATCAAGTCTTTCTCTGACTTTTTGGGGCTGTTTAGCCATACTTCATGTTGCAGGTACAGCTAGGCACAATTCACATAAAAATGTAATACGGACTGACCACGGGACCCCAGGGACTTTAAACTAGTTCAGCATTTTAGAACTCTCATTAACATTCTGGAACTGAACTCATTTAGCATTTTAGAAATACAACTAACATTCTAGAACTGAACTAGTTTAGCACTCTAGAACTCCAACTTAACATTCTGGAACTGAAGTCATTTTGCTTTCTGGAACTCCAAATTATCATTCTGGAACTGAACTCAATGAGCCTCCCAGATCTCCAACTAACATACTGGAACTGAAATCATTTAGCATTTCTAGCACTCCAACTAACATTCTAGAACTGAACTCATTTAGCATTCAAATACTCCAACTAACATTCTGGAAGTGAACTATTCAACATTTTACAAAAACAACTAACATTCCAGAACTGAACTAGTTTAGCATTCTAGAACTCCAATTTATCATTCTGGGACTGAACTCAATTAGCATTTTAGAACACTAACTAACATTCTAGAACTGAACTCATTTAGCATTCTAGAACTCCAAGTAACATTCTGGAACTGAACTCATTTAGCATTCTAGAACTCTAATTTATCATTCTGGAACTGAAGTCATTTAGCTTTCTAAAACTCGAATGAACATTCTAGAGCTGAACTAGTTTAGCATTCTAGAACCTCAACTAACATTCGGGAACTGAACTCATTTAGCATTCTGGAACTCCAACATTCTAGAACTAAATTAATTTAGCATTCTAGAACTCCAACATTCTAGAACTAAATTCATTTAGCATTCTAGAACTCCAACAAACATTCTAGAACTAAAGTCATTTAGCATTTTAGAACTCAAACTTATCATTCTGGAACTGAACTCGTTTAGCATTCTAGAACTCCAACTTACTTTCTGGAACTGAACTCAATTAGCACTCTAGAACTCAAACTAACATTCCAGAACTGAACTAGTTTAACATTTTAGAACTCCAACTTATCATTCTGGAACTGAACTCATTTAGCATTCTAAAACTCCAAAAAACATTCTAGAATTGAACAAGTTTAGCATCCTAGAACCTCAACTAACAATGACGTCAACATTCAATGAATTAGCTCTTTTAGCGACATTGAGTGAATTAACATTGAGTTGCTTGCTGTGATTAAGCTAATGCAAAGATGTCATTAGCGCCAAATGATTTGGCTCCCACGACACGAATGACCCAAATATGCAATAATTGCTTGGGATTAAATTCTTAGACTCGAGTGAGAAATTTGCATGACGTAGAGTTGAAAAAGCCCATCAGCATTGAGATTCATAATTGATGTCACTCCTTTCACAAAATAAGCAATTGGAAATAATTTGCTTGTACGTCTTGCAGACACTTTGCAAAGCGGAGTTATTTCGGCATACTTTTGATCCATTTAATGCAATTAAATCAATGCATCTATTTATTTTTGGTTCATACTCCTGTTTTAGCACCTGACTGCCAGGCCATAGACGCAATGCTGACTCCAGTGCCCTGGGGAAACCGGTGAAATTCATCGAGCTGTGTGCACCTTGAGATGACGTTATAAACTCAGGCATGATGGTGTTTGGTTCTCTATAAGATCTGGGGCTCCCACTACAGGTACAAAGAAGCAATAGTGGGTATTTCAGCGTGGGATGATGTCGGAAAGAAATGGTGGAGTTGTTTACAACAGCTGAGTCTTGCCTGATTAATATGAATAAGCATGAATATGATGCTGTAGTCAAATTTGCAGCAACGCAATGTGAAAACCCACCTCCCTGTTGTTAAAACAATGCAGGTGGAAGAGGGTGATGTTTTTTGCCACACTAAAATTGTGTTCAAATGTCTTTGTGAGTGTGTGCTTGTGTGTGCTTCCGTGTGTATCTGGGCATGTATTGCTAATCAATAGGTCGCAGGAATCTGTTATCTGTTATCTGTTTTTGTAACATTCAGTAGTAAATCCCTCAGGTGAATGTTCACTATCATGGTATTACACACCGAGTTTCTCATTGTGCTGTCAGGCCACCCTTCATGCGAGGGTGTGTGTGTTTGTGTGTGCGTGTTTGCGCATGTATTTCTTTATAGCTTGAGGGGAAACAGGCAAACTGACGTTCAAGTGCAGGCTGGATAGAATACACATGAAGCATCAATATTTGTCAGTGCAGAGGCAAAGACGCAGCTTGCAAGGCTTGAAGCACTGATAAATCTTAAAATATCAGGAATCAAAAACTAAGGTTATCAGTATGTGAATCCATCCTTCAATTTCTGCTCAGCCCTCCATGTGCTTTTATTGTATATAAACACATAAACCCACACACTAATATACATTTGCTATTGCAGCGCTGACTGCATAGGCTGAATTTTTAGGCTGACTAGAGTCTTTTTGGCCTTGAATATATATATTTTGAGTGCTCACAGAAAAACATCACCTTGTCTTTCCCTCCCTCTCTTCCCCACCTCTCCTTCACCTCTTCCTGCCTCTGCCCCAGCTCTCGTTTCTTCACTCCCACCTTCTTCCTCCTCCTCGCTGGGTACAGGGCAGGGTAGCAGAACTGTCTCGTCTTTGAGACGTGAGCAGTTTGATCTTCAGAAAGTGGAATCTAGATAGCATGTCTTGCTGTGCTTCGGGGATCTTTGTGTGTGTGTGTGTGTGTGTGTGTGCGTGTGTGCGTGCGTGCATGGTGAGCGTGCATGTGCGCCCACATGTGTGTATTCCAGAGGAAGATAAAAGCCCTAACCCCGACATTGCTCAGTTTTTCTAAGTAAAGCAACAGGAATGGGTCGCAATTTCAGCTGCAGAACCCCAGCTTTTCCTTCATAATGCTCACAAAATGCCGTCATGAGTCATATTTATAGCATATCATCACCTGCTTACATATGCATCCATCTATCTGTTATATTTAGCCTGAAAATGGACCTTATTCAGCATAGATAGATGGACAGACAGGCAGACGACAGACAGGCAGACAGACATGGCCTCCTCCTTGCTGCATCACAGTTAAACTCAGTGAAGGGTTTTGTCCCACAAATGATAAGGAAAATAAACATCTCACTTCAAACTTGCAAATTAGCATGCAACTTAATTTACAGGGAACCAAATATATTCTCATTTTCACTTGATTTTCATTGGATGGTGCAAGATTTGCTGCTCTTTAAAGAAGACCTTTCATGCTGTGCTTCTATTGATGAGCTGGAGAGTTTAATAAATCAAATGATACAAGTGTCCTACAAACATCTCTGTGCTTTTCTATTCTGTGGATAACGTGATAAATCAAAGCCAGTGTTTGGCCTTGATTTTGTCTTTTCAGAAAAATCATTTCTTTTTGCTGTCCACAATATATATCTCTCAGCCCCCTCCTCTCTGTGAGAACACTGCAGGAATGTCAAGGCTTCACTGAAAAGTGTGCACACATCCATTTGTGTATTTCTTGTATCAGTGCAGTGTGTTTCTAATGTCTCATTCTAGCTTAAGATCTGCTGTAAAATCTTTCTTTTTTTTCCAGGGGACCGTGACCTGACCGTTTGACCACCACTCAGCATTTCATTCTGTCAAACACATGACAACATTTTTCTTAAAGCTGTCCACCCACACAGTTTGGGAAGGGATTAGATAACCAATGTGTTCCCTGCCTCACTGGAAGACAGACTTCCAAACAGGTGTAGCTTTTAGACAGGAGTCAGTGTATTACTGCGTCTGTGTGTGTGCATGCGCATGTCGATTGCACATCTGTATGTATTTTTGCATTTGTGTGTTTGTGCCTGTGCACATGTTCAGGGAATAGGTGATGTGTGTTTGAAGCACCAAGCCAAGTGTTGCATACTGCTGGATGGCTTTGTTGCCAGATGAAACAGAGAGAGAGAGGGAGCTGAGAGACAGAGCTGAACTTAAGTAACCCTCCTACAGTGCCTCACACTTTGAATTTAGCAAGAATTTAACTGAGGAGTTTAACTTTCCTGATTGTCACTGCCTGAACTTCTGCCGAACACTCAAGCTGTGTCAAGGTAGAAGTAACAGGAACTTTCTGAGTGCTTTAACTCTGCAGCTGCAGATAAACAACACTGTCAGTATGCCAGGCTAAAGCATTGTGCTTATGGAGCAACACACACATTTACAGTGTGGTGTCTCAATGATAAGAACAGTTTATCATTTTTTCAGAGAGGCTGTTTTCTGTGTCAGTATTTCTGCATGTGCGTGAATGCATGAATGCACATGTATAGGATTTGTACAAATGAAGCCTCAAACAGTCTTGTTTTTCCAGTGTGATGATGCCGTGAAAATAAAGGTCGCTATTTTCACACACCCAGAAACTTACTGTTTCACTGCACACTGAAAATATCCATCATGCCGAGACATGTTCAAACATGTTCCAATACAGGAAAAAACACATTACAGAATCCTGTTTCCAGCTGTAGGTGAATGTCAACAATGTTTTATGCTCCAGTTTCGGAAACATGAGTCATGCACTTTCTATAGTTTGAGTTCATGAAAAAGGTTCTGGTGAGGGGGAGACACTCTCATATCCAACTGATTTACTTTCCCTACGGCGGCATGCACTTTTATGCACAGTGGGGCTCTTTCAGCATAACCTTGATCCATGATTGAGGGCTGACATCACTCCACTGTGTCAGAGCTAAAGGTGCAAAATGCACTTTCTTTTACTAATTTTATCACATAATCTTCTCTATCTTGTGTGGGTATATTCAATACTTAAAATAAAAAAGACAGCAATATTATCACAGACTAATGGATCAATTCATTGTAATAGATGTGGAGATCAAAGGGGATTTTCCTTTCATTTGAATCCACCCGTGCATTATGTTTAAAAAGATCAAACTTTCAGGCTCCTGACTCGTGGACAATCCTGTTGATGACCCCCAACCCATCAATGCAGTTGAAAGATATGATAGATCCAAGACAAAATTGAGAGAAGTTGCAATAACAAATCTGTGTGCTGCTTCAGCACCACAGACAGAGCCATGGATTCACCAATACACAGCATAGTATACATACACAACTACTAATATTTCAATGCTATGATCGTGACCATAATGTCATTTTAATTTGCTCAAACCTCAGTCAGATGAAAGATAAATGATTCAGGGAGACTAACATATTAAACTAAACAACCCCTCTGCCCTGTTCAGCTATTAAGAGATGGAGAGCGGCCATGGTGGGTTAACAAGGGGTATGTGCTTTGGCATGCCCCCGTCATCCCCCAGTCTGAGTAACCAACTGAATTCAGCTATAATTTACGTGGCATACAATTATTTAAGGTGACTTGATTTTGAAAAGCATGTTTTCTCATTAGAGAGCCTTTGAGGAGCTAGTAGGTACTACTTCAGTCTGGAGACGACAGGTTTCCCCCAGTTACCAGCCTTTGCTAAGCTAACCCACCACTTGTGGAAGCTTCATATTTACCATCCAGATATTGATTTTCTCATCTTACTCTCTGCAAGAAATAATTTCCAAAAGTTTTCCAAATGTCAAACTATTCCTCTAAGAAAATGATGTCTGATTGTCAAAGATGGTATGGCCATATGGTAGAGTTGTGTTTACAGGATTAAACTCTACTTCATTATGTCATTATTGTATTATTTTATATCCAATGTGCAATGTGTACATTGATTGATTCATAGATTGTAGCCGTATATATTCAGCTACAATCTATGGTAGTTCATAGTATTTGAAACATTATCAGAAGCTTATTAGCTGAGATTCTACAATTAAACTGTTTTGCTTTGTCTGTTCTCGCTCAACCTATGCTAAAGAAGTGTTCAGATTGATCAAATGTGTACTAATTGAGTGTTGAATGTGTTTATACATTGTTGAAAACTTGTAAAGCATTGAGTCAGGAGTTAAAGTAAAATAAAATGAAGAATGTAGATATGGTAAAGAACTGTCACATATACTATACTGGCAATCTGCTGAACATCTACAGAGAAGTGAAACAGTTAAACTGTAGAATCTCAACTAAAAGGTTCAGAAATACTACAAAGCCTCTATGAACTATCTATAGCTGAATGTTACAGAAGATGCTTATTTCAACCCATACGGGTCCTATTGTTGTCCAGTGTTCCTGTGTGACCTGCAATATCCTAGTTTACACTCACTCATGAACACTTTAAAATGAGTGCTGTGAGGTGTACCCCCCTGTTGTGATTACCAGGTATATACGTGTGCACTATTTTTATACTGTGTTACCTCAGCCTGAGCTTGTAATGTGATTGGTGTTGCTGGAAAACACACACACACACACCGATGACAAAAGCTGCTTCTTTTAAAAAAAAATAAAGCAATAGAGTTACTTTACAGAGTTCCTTCACTAGGGTGGATACTAACATGTGGATGGCTACAGTGGGGAGGAAGAGGTGGGTGAATAAATGCACTGGTTTATCACTCTCAGCATGTGGTCCTGTTTATAAGCAGCCTGTGAGGGAATTCAAATCGACTCTGGCTCTGACTCTGGGTTTCTATTGTTAGACCCGAAGAGATTGGGTACCTTTCTTTTCCCTCCTTCATACTCCTGACTACATTTTCTTAGATTCCCCTCGCCTATTCTCTCTTCCTCTCTGCACATAAAAGGCTGTTTAAATATACGGCTTAAAAATACGAAGTAGCTGGAGTGCACTTGTTTTGGCCAGAGAACAGCCTCAAATGTGTTCATGTAAAAATTATAGCATTGGAAAGATAAGAACGTTCAACAGACACTCATGATTCTGATAAGAATTTGAAATGCATTACTAGTGCTCTGTCATTTTGCATATTGACATAATGGTCTTTTCCTTCGCCAGGTCGGGGGTTTGGCTGTTAATATCCTATAGCACATATAGTACATAGATCTTCTGCTACTGATTACTGTTCCCAAAACCCAAGAACAGCAAATATCTTTTATTGTGTTTACCATTCCACATTCCTGTGCATGCATTAAACCTTAATAACGGCTGCTATTGTGGACCCCCAAGAGCAGCCAGATACAGTAGTGATACACCCAGTGCTTACTAAAGTGAATATATCTATATATCTACCAGCTGAGATAAAGCAACATTAGCATTCATTGGGTTACATTACATCCACCTGGGGACTGTAGGTCCAATGTTCACTCTTGCTGTTTGGTTGTTTCTGTTTTGGTCTGTGTCACCTCCAAAGGAAAATAATCAGACCTCTGTTGGCCATAGCAAGTGTGAGGGGAACAAAAGAGGGTGTATGGTATGAAGTATAAAGAACAACAAACTACGCATAGGGAGGAGGTTGGGGTAGATAGTCAAAAACACAAGACTTTGACCCAGGAGACAGCCGCTTCCGTCCCCTATGAGACCAAAAATCACTGACTTTAGCCAAATCATGATATTTTTTCTGAACTGAACAAGTAGTTTTGCTGCCTAAACTTAACAAAAGTAGTTTGGGTACTTTAACCTAACCAAACAGTCCCTTTTTATATCATATGAACTGTTATATGAGGAAACGTTGCACTGATGAACAGATCCAAAACAATGAGTCAAAATACACCAAAAAACTTTGTAGAGCTTGGAGGAATTGCAGGAGTCAGGTGATTATTTTCTGACTTTGTCCCTATGTCATACCTTTCAAATAACAGGTACTCATTTGAGCTATTAGTAGAATCAAAATATTGATCAGAGCACCCTAAAGGATTCACCATTTTAAATGAAATGTGGATAAAATCTTCATTATCTCATGTTTTCTGTTATCTCTTCTCTCCAATCCTCTGCTGACAGGAGGACGTTAAGGAGACTGTTCAAAATTCTCACCATGGTGAAGTAACAAGGTGACCGATGGTCAGATGAAGGTGAGGGGCTGCAACATCACTCATCACAGGGAAATACAGAGAAAGGTGAGAGATGGATGCTCTGGGCAGATACACAGAAACATCCCTGCATCCCAGACAATACTGGGTCAGAATACAGATAAGTCCCAAATATCTTACAGGGCATTGCAAAATACCAAAAAAAAACTACATTCATAAGTAAGTCATTTATCATAACTTTGGTGGATTCTTATGTGAAGAGTATAACACAAGATTTTTTTTAACAGAAATGGGTCAAGTCTGAGATGACATGGTCAGACATCGACGTCATCAGGAAGTGACAAAGATGACTTGGGTCCTAATGGGAAACTATACTGTATGGCCTGCTTCACATTAAGAATTTAGCCCTGAATATCTATTAATCTGCACGATAGACTCCACAAGTCAAATATTTATTAGCTCTGATTAGGAAATTCATATTTTAGATATGACTGTGTCTCATTCCTCTCTGCTCATAAATATTCACATCATTTCAGATGATAACCTCAGAAGATTTCTGAGTAGACAGCTTCTCTGTCAAAGACTCTGCTGTCCAGACGTGTAACGTAT
Organism: Serranus cabrilla; assembly: GCA_903364295.1. Classification (NCBI taxonomy): domain Eukaryota; kingdom Metazoa; phylum Chordata; class Actinopteri; order Perciformes; family Serranidae; genus Serranus; species Serranus cabrilla. The sequence continues at coordinate 196,318 of CAFUXE010001323.1, forward strand.
CTTAAAAAGTTTCTTTGAACTTCGTTTCATTGAAGATTTGGTGGATGATTATGTCAGACACTTGTTTGCATTTGAGTCAAGCTACACTCCTGGTGGGTTTCTGCCTTTTGTTGTTGTATGCTTGATAAATGCCTGTGTGTATTTTTTTTCCGTGTGTGTGAGTGTTTAACTTTGAGCAGTGCAGATGAGTAGGCCTGGGAATTCTCTCAGGGAGAGATGAAATCTTCAGGAGCAGCATGAAAAGGGAGCAGAGATAGAGAGGATGATGTTTGCCAAATTAGCTTGAGATCTGATTGGATTGACTGAAACTGGTCTGTGTGTGGTCACACTGTGTGTGTGTGTGAATGATTGTGTGATTGTGTGTGTGCACTCATTGGCAGAGTGTTGTCTTTACAAGTTGAAGAGACCCCCTATTGGACTATACGGGTCATGGGAACCTGCTCTCTCAGGGTCTCCATTGGCCATCTCATCACACACCCTCACTACACGCACACACACACAAACATCTGACGTTGTAGTGTGACATGGTGCTTCTCCCAGTTGCTCTGTCTCCCAGTATCAACACTCCCCTCCAGAGCAGATTTGCACCACTTGTTTTTGCCAACTGGTTTACAGCGATACTTGCCTTAACGTGTATCCAAGACTCTGAGGGCCACTGGTCCAACACTTTGAGCTACATAGGTGTCTATAAGGCATGCCTTTCCATATCCGTGTCCATACATGTAGGTGTCAGAATAATGCTGTTGCATATCAAAATGCTGAAACCTGGGAAACAGGATTACACAGTCTGAATAGAAAATACACTAAATCTGGACTGAAGCAAATCATTCCCTTTGACATATAGCGCAAACTGCATTGTTACATTAACTCTACTCCTTCAAAGACCCTTTGCTCAGTGTAAACAAATCGGAAAGGAGAGGCAAAATGTTTGAAAATGACATCAAAAATGATTATCCTTCTTAAATCAGCCGACAATATGATGCATTACCTCAATTAAGCTCATTTTGGGGGGTCGGATGATTTGCAATCCATTAAGCAATATGCAAATGGCCGTGTTTGTTTGGGGAGGTTGGGGAAGGATGGAGGCAGAGAGAGGGAGAGAGGGGATGGAAGAAGAGGGAAGAAAAGAAGAATTTGGTGTAATTGGCAGGGCTACTATCCTCCGCTGTGGGCCTAATGAGGTATACGCACACAGACAGACACACACACACATATCACATGAAATCTCAGACATCAACTGCGTTGGTTGTTTGGCCTTTAGTATGCAAAAGCGCTTTTCTGTATAATCAATCAAACCTGACGGGGCAAAGTTTGGGGGGGGTTGGGACATGTTTTTGTATGTTCACCCCTGGGTTTGTATCTTGGATTGTATTAAATGTGTGTGTATGTATGTATGTGTGTACATAGGTGCTGGGGACACAGAGCGTCACACTTTGAGGCTTATTCTGTGTTATAAATGAATCACTCCATTGACACCTCAACAAAGAAGTACAAGAAGCGAAGAAAAGAAATGAATCAAACTGATTTGCAAATAAAAAGGTCCCATTGAGAACATCACCTGGCTGCCCTTTGGACTCCCTCTCTGCTTTTGCACAGAAAGAGTAAGTGTACGACCTGTAATGAGCTAATCCGTGTGCAGCCGTGGTCAGGCCTGCTCAGGTAGACTGTGTTCTCTCAGGCTGAACCATCACCGCGCTGTCGCCTCTCCAGCACTTAATGACTTTCTGCTCCGTGGACAACTTGGGCCAGGGAGATTACATATAAAAAAGACGGAGGGAGAGAGAAGGACAGAGAAAGACAAAGAAAGCGAGGGCGAGAGAGAGAGAGAGAGGTGGGGGTTTGAGCAGTGAAGCATGCCAGGTTCTCTAAGGTGGTGTAAATTGGTTCAGACTGGTGTTGATCTTGATTACTGATCAGTCCTGGTCCTGTTCTGCCCTGCACTATTCAGCCAACAGTAAACTGAACATCTGGGCTAAACCTAATCCCGCCAGCAAATCAATATTTTGCCCTGGTGAGTTTTCAAAAGCAAGACAGGGGAGAGCTTAACCTCCAGTGGCACTGGCTCATAAATGTCAAAAAATTTCACAGAACCGTCCCAATGAGCAATGCTTTTACACTTCACTGTCTGCTCTTTAATATTCAAAAAGATCAGGCGCAAATTAATACTGTGGTTAAAACAGCTAACAGTGGTGGCATTAATGGAGGCACCTCAGGGTAAGTTTGAACAAACAAGATACAACATGTTAATTAGTGAGTTTAATAGGTGATAGTAGGCAGATTTTTTTTTGCCCCGTTTCTAGTTTTTATGCTAACCTAAGCTAACTGCAAGATTCATATTTAATGGACAAACATGAGAGTGTTATCAATCCCTCTCATATAACCAGGCATAGTTCCAGAACTAAATTACTTAGTGTGCATCTGAAATAAGTGGGGATGCACTAGAAGCTATAGTGCAACAGCAATGAAAAATAGTGTAGGTTTTACAGGTGTTACTTATGTTTTTTATGTAACTTCTGTGGCTCACGTTTTGTGAATCACATTTTTTTTTACATAACTTCTTCTGTCACCCTCCTAACAACTTCACATCCAGCATTTACATACATTTATTTACTGTTCAAACTGTCTTTTATAAGGCCTAACCAGGAAGTTTTTGCCCTATATTTATGTTTAAATTATTCAGAATGACTCAGAACTTTCCGCAAACCTTATCTAAGGGATTGTGTTGCAGAACCAGACTTTAAGAAGCTCCCCGTCAGTCAGCCATTGTAATTTGTAGGGTCTGTAAACTGCAGAAGACTAGATTACACCAAAAGTTTGTTGACAGGAAGCAGGTCATAGTCAACAAATGTCTTATTGTAATGTGGAGATGTTGTGGATGCACTGCGCTGTGGGACGGACGTGGAGGACTCAGTGTAAAGCAGAAGATGTCAAACCAGCTTTAATGAATCTCTTCCAACAGCAGCATGCCAGCTGCTCTCAAAGTTACCGGTGTCAGAATGTTTTCTCTAAAGTTTCAAAACTATAGCTAGATTTCAATCCTGGCAAAAAAAACATCAACTCACGTTTTGAGCAGCGAAGTGCCGCTGTCGTGTGGCATTGTGTCAAATCAGAGCTCATGACCCTCACTGATGCAAATGCATCACCCCAGCTGAATATGGATCCCCACTAACCAATGCCACTGTGATTTCAATATCAGATGGCTCAGTCTAATAACAATACCTCTATTATGCAAACAGATGTTCCTTACAAAAATGGATCCAGATACAGGCAGCACTGTAGATCTAATGCTTATGAAATAAATGAAATAAATGTTCCTCGTTGCCTCGTCCTCCCTTGCCGCCTTTCTCCTCTTGGGCCAATTACAGGCCGAGTGGAATTTGTTCTGTCTCTGTGCATCTCTCTTCCTGTGACCCCTGGGCTCATTCTCATGCTAAACTACTTTTCATTTGCTAACGACGTGGCACGGCTTCAGTCGGCCCGTCTGAATATGTATGGGGGCTGCGAGGAGAGAACAGGTTTTATGGAGATGCGGATGCATTGCTGTCGCCTTCGCTCCCATAGTCTGCTCCATTACTGATGACCCTGCACTCAGAATATACAGTAGACAACCAACTGTGACTGAGTTTTTTACTAGTTGTATGCGTGTCTGTCTGCATCACTACCTGTGTGTGTGCGTGTGCGCACTGTAACCCCTCATTTAGTCGCCCCTCATTCGGTCATTACATCCACTAATGCAGAGTATGCATGGCTCTACTCATAATAGCACTTCTCTGATATGCAAAACGAGCTCTCTGCTGCACCTGGCATCCAGACACACACTTCTCATCAGCAACAGTCTCCTCACCCTAATTTGCTTCCTGTTCAAATGTAATAGGAAACCACTCATACAGGAAAATGGTTTGTTTTGTCTGCCTTCATAATAATGTGTTAAGGGCTTTTGCTGAATGTGTCTGTGTGTATTTGTGTGGAACAAAGGCTTTGTTTAGGTGCAGACAACGGGAAAATAGGAAACAGGCTACAGATAGAGATAATAGCGTTTCTACAGGTGTGTTAAATTTTGCACATAGTAACACTGGCTTAATCATTTTTCTTTTGTCTGCACCAATAATGAACAAAATCTGTGTTACAATCATGTATGCCAGGTTATAACGGAGGGTGACAACTCATTGGTTCGGTAAATGTATTAAATAAATCATCTCCAATACATGTGATAATTAATCATCCAGCGACGTTTCTATTAGCCACCATGTCTTAGCGCGTGTGTGTGTGCTTATGTACCTGTGTGTGTGTGCTTATGTGTTTGTGTGGGCAGCAGATAGAACAGAAGGTGTGAAAAGCGGATGTGACCACAGGCTGCAGATAAGACAGTCAAGCCTGTCTATCCACACCTCTCTTTTCTCCCCTCTCCTCTCCTTGACTAAATCTAAATAAGATCAGTTGGGTGTTTAAAGTTTTGGCAGCAGCCGGGTCCTCGTTTCTCCTCCTAATCGATTACTAATGCCTGGCAATAAGAGTTCTGCGCTGTTAAGTTGCACCTCAGGGGGTGGAGCAAGGTGGATTTATAAAAGAGGACGGTTCAAATTAAAATAAATTTGAGGGAGGAAAGCCTACATTACTCAAAATAACTCAAAGGGAAATGTCATTTTAAAATTCAAATCCCTTCGAGGCTTGTTTAGGTTTAACATTAGGGCTATCATAAGCCTGGGTACAACTTTAGCTTCTTCCCATGAATTTAGGATGCATACGTTTAGAATTCTGGTCCACGACACTGCAAAACTACTTCATCAATGAGTCTGTAATAGGGTATATGTTCATGGTAGCTCTGCTGTATGTGTGTCAGATTGCAAAGGAGGAACAAACCCTGCATACCTATCTAAAAAAAGGTTGGGAAGGGACACATCACCATGACAACACAGGGAGGAGTAGGATGTACGCCATTAAAAAAAATGGAAGCAATGTTGTGTATTTCTGGTATCTCGTCTCTGATGCGTACACAAAAACATACATTTATGTAATTGTGTATGGATGAAAGTGTGCTCACACAAATCCACACACACACACACAACTGCGTGATGACACATGCACATATTCTTCCTCCAACACACCCACCGAGCACACACATTTTCTGCTAATCCATTTATTCAGTCCTTGCCTAATTTGCCACAGCGATGACAAACTGAAGTAATTTCCTCCACATCTTTTTATTCCAGTTCAATGAACTCTTAAACAATTCAGCTTGAACTTTGATTACTTGCTGCTCATTTGCATAATCTTAGTTCAAGCCAATGTGTCCTTACGCTGGTAGAGTTGAGGTGACCTTAGAGGAGACGTTAACAACAGGCACATTTCGCACATTTATCTGTACAACAAACTCCGCATGGCTTTATGAGGGGCGTTTGCAGACGTGCCAACATTATCAGCTGCTTTGTCATTAAAACAACTTATCATTTTGACAAAAGTTTACTTAAGGGGAGTGTGTTGAAAACAACTGTGTAAAGCTGTTAAACAAATCTGTTATCAGTGCGAGTTAAGCCAGCAAGGGCAGTCAAAGTGAGATTTAACACACATATAATAGTGACATCTAGTGGTCACTCTGGAGAATTCTGAGGCTTGTGCCATTGGGGATGTGGATGGAAACCTGTGCTGATGACAAACAATTGCACTGCTTATTCCTCAGTTTAACAGTTTTGCTCCCTAAGGTGTGTGAGATTTCTCCCCAGCATCTCAACTTTGATTCTACTTTGGGGTTTTTCACTGTCAAGCAAATAAACCTTTGACTTGTTTCTCTACATCTTTCTCTCCTGAGTCTTTTATCTCTGCATGTCTGCACATGCAGGAACACACATACACACTCAGTGTCTCTAGAGCTGGGAAGGCTGCTTTTCCTCTGTGACATCAAATTTATTTAATCAATCCAGCACAACCCCAGCTGTCCAACATGAAGTGTTTCCCAATTATCTTAATGTGATTTGCTCCCTGCTGTTGGCTGCTACACTACTGATTACGATGTAATAAGATGCTGAGTGTACACACACACTCACACACACACGCACATAAACATTTTTCTGTCTTCCATGCTCTCCTGTCATCAGATAGCCAGTGTGAGTAATGACAGGACAAGCTGTGACAAAGGGGGGTTGGGGGTGGTGGGGGACGAGTCGACATAAACCCCAGGAGAGGAGGGATGGTGGGATGCAGGGACAGGATGGATGGAGGGATAAAAAGGCAGACAGATACAGAGCTTTTCAAGCCCCAGCAGAGCATACAGCATCAAAACCACAGCGCGTTCTGCGGGACAGCAGGGCAGACATCATCCTAACTATGTGGTGACAGGGCAGACGAGACGTTAAATACACATTAGGAGGGACGTCACAACCCCTACAGGGAACAGACCTACAGATGGGATAGAAGAAGACAGAAAGAGATGACAGATCTGTATATCAGTGCCTCAGCCTCAGAGGTCTTATAAATCCCAGCAGACAACACTGACTCCCTCAGTCCCTCCCTTCAGTTTAATCCTAAGAGGTAGTATACAGGAGAGGTAACAGTTTTTGCCCCTAAATAACTTTGTGATGACAGTGTGAACTCCGGTCAAAAGGAAAAAGACAGTATCTGGGAAATGGTGGATCCGAGGTGCAGAGATGTGAACATACAGCCCGGCACCTTCTGTGTAGAGGATCACCGGGCTGACAGTGCGAGCAGTGCAGTGGGTCTGCTGTCAGCAGAGTGGCTCCGTGACAAACGAGGGGAAGGAGGGTTAAAAGAGGCAAAAAGTTGTGGTTCTCCTGGGTATTCTTTGAAGACCAGAGCCCAGGAGATGGTCTGACCCCTGTGGCTGACAACCACCCCTCCGACCCCGCTCGTAACCTGGGCACAGGAGAGAGGATGCTGCTGTAGAGAAGACTAACATCTCAGATGCCCAGAGCCTAAAGAACAGTAGGAAAAGGAAACATAAAGGATGAAAGAGTTCATCCATTATGTAGTATCTCCTCTAGTGTATATGGTTATTATGTAGATTCTGTACAGCATAATATTATCAGTAAAGTACTATTATTTGACAATGAGCTTGTATGCCTGGGCTTTGATTTTATATTAAAGTAAACTGGGAAACAGGATAGGTTTTGTTTGTGTGTGTTGTTGAGGTTTTAAAGCTTTGAGTTTGACATTTTGGCCTCCACCTTTTTTCTTTTTTTTTTCCAAACGGTGCATGTGTGGAATGGATCGAGAGCCTGAAGGATGCTATGATATCAGCTAACGCTCAGTTAGCAATGTGCATAAGTACTTTAGAATGAACAATTGAGCCCATTAGAGCGTCTTTTAGTCAAACCACTGAACAAGACATTTCTAAAGACCAAAATGTGACTTTCATGAACTCGTAGTAGTAAATCACACTATGCTTTATCATCTATTTTACTTTAATGGGACAATAATTTGCAAAAATAAATATCATGCTGTATTGAAGCAGCCTTTAAACTGACAATTGAGACCATAAACTGATTACAGAATGGTTACTGGGGAAATAAATCAGTTGAGCAGTAGGGTCATTTTCTCATAAACTTCTATACAATCAGACTTTATTTTGCAGCCAGTGGAGATGCCTCCTGCTGGCCATTAAAAAGAATGCAGGTTTAAGGCATTTCTACATTGCCTTTACTTATTATAGGCCTGGATGGTGCCGATTAGATGTGATCCTTAGTAAAATCCATGACACACACTTATATATTTCGGTTTCTCTCTGCCCTCAGTGCCTGGGCCTGTATCCCTTCATTGATTTTGTTAAAGAGCTCATTAGAAAAGCCACTTAAGTCTTTTTCTTGACTTTAATTATTCGTCCAATTAATTTCAGGCTCCCTTTTCAGTGGAAACTGTGATATTTGTGTTTAAATGATACTGCAGCTCTGGCTCAGCGACAGCTTCTTTTGGTTAAATATATCAACCACTTGAACTTAAGCTGCCCTGTTTGGAGCACTTTAAGGGCAATTGCCTCTTTGTTCAAGCATCACATATTGTATTGCCAAAAATGAGTTCTGCAGCAGCCGCATTACAGAACTGTTCTCAACTTTCACATTTCTACTGCCTATCTGACACTAAATGATAATTATTTCTTTACGTCACCTCTGTCAACATCAACTCTCAGCCTGAGAAAACACTCATTCATCTCTTCACAAGTGTCTCAGAGATCTTGATTTGAGACTTGCCGTCTTGCACAAGAACTATCTTATGCCGAGCTGCCATTATGAAGTTAGAGCACCGACATTATAATGGCGTCCCTGTCCCTGTTTTCAATTTCACACTCAATGGCTTCCATGTGGTAGAGCTTAATTGGGGCATCATCAGGGGAGTCTTTGAATCTTTATGTCTGTGTGTGTGTGTGCATATATAGGTAGAGGGTATGTGTGAGTGCACAAGTGCTCTATATATAAAATCCCACTGTTTTACTGTCGGAGAAGCTTTGCTAAGACTCTTTTATGACGACTACAAAAGCAGGTTTTTTACAGTTCTTTACCCTGAGTGAGCACACTTTGCATGCTCTTAAAAAACATCAATGCGATTCTGTATCAAAAACAGAAAACCTTAAAACGAAGTAAACATCTGGAAGTAAAAGCAACAAAGCAGCACGACTTCAACTGTGGGTTTTGCGCAGTTATGAGTCTTGGGTCATCAAAAATAATGGGTAGAAGGATTATTTTATACGACTAATATATACATATATTTACAAAAGAGCAGTGTTTACACTGTGGAATCTATGTGTGATTTGAAACACTGGTGAGAAAACTCTGCTGCAGATAATTCTGCAACAACAACATTGAACAAAGGATGTGAACCCTCTTCAAGCCTTCCAGAGGGAGAGAAAACAAACGGAGGTAAAGTTGACTTTAGTGCTGCTGTTTCTGTTTTCTTTGACTTTTTTGTAAGTGTTTATAAAGAGCTGGGTGTCTTCAGCTTTTATTTCATCTCCGGATGAGAGAGGGTATTGAAATGCTTGATCTGCATTCATAAAGAACGTTACAAAAGGTTGAGTTTGGACAGCAAATATTGCCTCATCTTATCTACTTCTGCAGACAAACTTTCAGAAAACTGACTGAAATATATGGACTTTATTGCCTGTCCTTTGATAAAACATCTATTTTACAGTGTTCCAGGTGCTGGGTCTGAGTTTGACTGTTTGCCCTGACAGGTTCAACCCAGCTCACAGACATCAAACGCATCAACCTGAAGCTCTATCGCTAACCACACATCAAAAGGTCTCGGTTCTGTCTGGCTCCATCTGTCCTTTCATTCCTTCCAGTCACTCCCCAGGACCAGAGGGACTGTGTCAGCTCTTTGGGAGAGGCAGTCAACAGACCATTTCCTTTTAAAGGTTATAATAAAACTCACTCGTCTAAGGAGGAGAATGAGTCCATGAAAATGGGTTTACAACATTGACATTCATTGACAGTCTACAAAATTGCTGCGGCTAAAATCAGCAGGGGTGCAGCTTAGAGATTTTGTCAACAGCCCGAGGACAGTTCTAACACAATAGAGATCTATAATCCTTGGCATGTCCAGCTCGGGGCCCCTGAATCATTCAAGCGCTTTTCCTTCAACGGCACCCCTGAAAGCATCAACCATCATTTTCTTTGTACTGTACAACCAGTGATGGCTCATAAAAGAGCTTCAGCCGATGGCTGTGTTCTCAGCTTTTAACAGGGAGTTGATGCTACAAACCATAATCTTTATAATTGTGTTATCATGGCCGATATTTTACTTTTATGGTTCAATCTTAAGAAAGCTAAACAGATGTACAGACACTGACCATATGGATAGCCAGGTGGTTCAATGTTTAAACTGTAGCCAGGACAAAGAGCAAACAGCTGTTTTTCATATCCTTTAAGTTTTAACAAATAGAGCGGTGCAAAAGTGCAATGCACCGGGACAAACGGTGCTGCAGCTGCAACGGTGGAGTCAAAAATGTATAAAGTTGACGGGAGTTTTGTATGGTTTTGCTCAATCTCAATTTCACTTCTTAATTGCATCAAACCTTAAATATCCTTTCTAACTGGTGAATCCTTCATTCAAATGCATATTGTAAGGTCACACCCACAGAAATGCAAAATTGGGGTCCAAATTGCATGACCTCTCAAGATTCCCAAAGAATGTAATGTAATGTATAAAATGATGCTGTTTTCAAATGGTGCAGCCGCAGAAAGCTAGAATATCATCAACAACCATTCGATTTGACACCAGGCTAGATGCTGACCAAAGTATTCTCCTGACCGGTTCGTATGATACACATGCACAATGGCTCATATGGAACATGACCTTTCTATTTAACATATAACATGTGTTTAATGGAGTGAAAGGAAGCTACTTTATTAGGTTTAGACAAAAAAAATACTTGATTTAAAGTGAGGAAAACAATCAGGGTTTAGGTTAAAATAACTACTTCCCTACATAACTACTGGATAGGATCACATAGGCACCATGGAATGGGATGCAGAATGAAACAAGTGAACTTCAAGTTACAAATTTGACTTTTGGTTACACAAGGGACATGAACAAGGCTCTCACAGGCCAAACTCCTGTGTTTATTTGGCCCATCCATCAAATAGCATAGCCAAGAAATTGTGTTTTCCAAATTGTTTAACTATTCCTGTAAATCTAAGATGTAGTTTATGTGCTGGAACAAATCAGTACAGCACAAATAATAAGTGTCCATGCAGTATATGTGACACTGTTGATATTTTACCAACTTAAAGAAATCCAAGGGTAACATTAGGTTTAGACAAAGTGGCTTTTAGGGCATGGATCCCATCAGTGTATGAAAAGGATAAGTGTCTACATTTTACACATTCGCTGCATTCTGCGCTGTTGAATTGACAGCATGTTCTACACTTCCTCAGACCTGTACAAGAGCTGACGGTAATGGAGACACTATGAAAACAATCCGCTCCATGACTTGGATTCTATCACGCTGAAACACATAATGTACACACATTTGCAGTAGGGTAAAGTGGAATGATGAAAGGAGGATGTGTCACATACGATGATACGGTACATTAACCATAGCTACCAGCTATATCCATTAGAAGCGCCTGACTAAAAACTGCTCAGAGAGAGGAGCAGAAAGGCTGGCAGAGGTTTAGGGTACTTGAGAGCAAAGTTATAAACAGCAGGAGAGTGCGCATTTACAGACCTGCCCTGTTCTTTTACTCAGCCAATGTGTCAGCTGAACAGGTGTGCCGCATCAAGCTGCATATGACTAAACATGAACGCTGATTATAATTTCCAGAGCCATTCCCTGAAAAATGCGCCAATGTTTCCCTGCATGTGCATGAAAGCATGCATGTGCATGTTGTGAGTGTGTGTGCACGTAAAGGCAGGAAGCTAATCAAATGAAAAACATTCCATATTAATGTGATTTATTACTGCTGTGTAGCCAAAAATCTGATCTTGCAGACCGTCAGCAGAGGGAATGAATCTATTTCAATTCTGACTAACGACACATGCCAAGGGCCCCAGGATGTGTTGTTTCCTCTTTGCTGACAGCCTGTGTTCTTCTGCTCTGCCCTGAGGGATTGTGGGATTGAAGAAGTCTGCTCTAGTTTTAGTGTGAATGATGAACGTGAGCGCGCAGTCTCTCGTTAGTACAAAATGTGTATGGGAAAGTAAGAAATCAGATTTAAAAAAAGGGATCATTAGATGGCAAATAATTTGCATCTTCGCCTCCATCAGACATGAAGGATTTGGCCACATCATATAATCCATTTTCCATGATCAACAATCATCTTTTAAATTTAAGGATAGCATACGTTTAAAATTAAAGAAACTATGTTTAGTCATGTAGTATATGGAAACAACACTAAAAAATATGTATACTGTAATATAACACATTTTATCCAATTTCCCCTGTTCTACTGTCAGAAGGGGAAAAGTTTGTGAATATCAGGCTTTTTACTGTGTTTATCCATCAGTCAGACTACGGTCACTAATTAGATTTTGTGCCATTTTGTAAAAAGGGGTTGTGCTAAAACCAGGAACCATAGCAATAAAGGTTACCTCACCAGCATAAACTCTGAAAGAAGAATTCTGAAAAACATGCTTCTTCTAATGGTATTTTTCCTGTTGCTGCATGTCAGTCATAATGAGGTTTCCTGTCAGGTCCAAATTTCAGTCAAGCCAAAACTAAGTAAGTAGTAGCTGTGGCAACATAACTGTCTTCTCCCATTGGCCTTGCTATTTCACAAAGGTCATATCTTATGCAGTGGCAATTCCCAAAGTCAGAGATTATGAGAGACCTTGTTACATTCTACAATATGTTGGGAACAATGAATGCTTTAAACACACACACAAACATGCAGGTGACCTCACGCCAGACACTCCATGATTGATTACAAGCCTCGGGCTATCCCTCTGTCTGAACTTCCTGGTTTTTAAGTCTTGCTTCCTGTGAGGATCACTGCTTTTTGTGATGTGATTAACTCACCAAAGTGAGGTCATGATTTATGTCCCGGTCCGCAAGCAGGTAGAGGCTAAACCAGAGACGGGAGACAGTTTCCCAGGTGGTCTGGCTTAGAGGGTGAGGGGTCTGAAGGAAAGTCAGTAAGTATTTGTTGGGGTTTAAGGTTAAGGTCTGGTTTGAGGCCAGAGAAATGGTAGGTTTGGCATGAGGGGGCAAAGGTTTAGTAAACATAGAGGGCTCTTCAGTTTATTAGTTTCCTCATTAAAATGAGAGGATGAAACTTTGTTCTTTATACCGATGCTTTGTTCTGGCCCTCTGCATGTAATACAGACACACACAGGACCCCTTTGCTTTGGTTTTGGTCATTTTTTGCTGCTTACATGCATAGCGCTTTTCAACATAAATTTCAATGTTAACTTTCAACAAGACCAGACCACTTGAAAAGTAAAAACCACTTAAAACCACTTGACCAATGTTAGGATAAAAGAAGAGGGTTGGACAGCTACTGCTACACCGATTTAACTACCACATGCAGTCACGGAGGTTAAATTCAAATACCAACATTTACTTTTTGGACCGACAAGCGTCCGGTATCTGATGAGTTAGGTTGAGAACGGACTGCTTATCCAGATGTCGTTCCTAATTCGCCAAGCTGTGTGTGTGTCTGGGTGATGTTATAAACCCAGACACAATTTTTGGTTTTCCAACATATCTTGGACTTCTGTAACAGACACAAAGCAGCAATGATGGTTATTTTGGCGATGGTTGATGACGGGAAGAAATGGCGGAAAGAAACACTGTTGTTATCTACATCGGCGCGTCTCTCTCTGCAAGGCGTAAACACATAGTGTGAACACAGCAATAACTATAGTAATTTTATGTCTCATTTTTGAAGATCGGGATATTTAAGAATCACTGAGCATCCTTCTCTCAAACAAACACAAAGACACTCCCTGTGTTTTGCTCCACCACCATATGTAGCTTCCTCTCCTCTGCATGTCCGACTCTCCCTTGAAACCCAATGCCCTTATTTGACCCTGTTAGCTCGCTAATTGAGTTTCTTCCGTTTACAACCATATGGTATTGGTTTTAGTTTCACTGCTCCAATCTAATGAGCAATCCCATGCGGGAAAAAATAAAACCCTTTAGATTTATAACCGGCTCCTTGTAGTGATTCCTAGGGAATGACCCTGTGATTTGAAAGGTTAAAAATTCACTGCAAGCTAGCACAAGTTGAGCTAATGGCCATTACCACAAATGAAAAGCAGATAAAGGGTTTCATTTTCCAAACTTTATCACTGCTTTACGCTTTTCTCTCCTCTCCTCCTCTTTCTCTCCTCTCTATTTATTGCCAATTTCTCTTGTTATGGGTGTCAAAGTCAGGCAGCTTTAGTGCCCCAGACTTCCAAGTGCTACCAACACACACAGTCTCCAGCAACATATTCACACGTCAGGATTACAATAATATGATTACAAAGCAAGTAGCAAGTAAATTCTTAAGATTTGCTGTAAATAAACAAATGGATTAAGTGGCTGACTTTCAGTTTGATTCCATATTTCATGTTACATGTTGGCAGAGCTGAAGCTTTAGCTCTTCAGGTTTATTCACGCCACATATTTTCTATGCGCACACAGTAACCCATCTGTATTCATGCAATCAGCCGTTAGAGATTATTGTTGCATGACACAATTAGGTGTTACCAGCCTGTGACAGCGTTGAATAGGGAGGTGTGCGAACATGGAGCGATGGAGAGAATGGTGCCTGGGAGTGAAATTCCACATCCAAAACATCGAGCTGCTACTTTTATCAGCCCCATATGCAGCCACGCACACATACACAGACGCGAAGGCTACAAGTTGCTTCCTGTTTCAGCACCAACACCCTGCAGGTTAATAAGCATCACGGTGGATGGAAACCCTGCCACTACTTCTAGCATATATCCCAGGCTTGTCCCAGTGCCACTTTTACTTCACAGTGAGTCATTGTACCAATCACTTCTCATTTCCTCTCCAGTGAAGGCTTGAGCTGTGTGGTAGCAGCCGGAGTGCAGTATCCAGCAGCCTGACACAGCACTCATTATGGCCTAATGGAGGTGAAGGTGTTTTTATGGCTCAGTCTGGCCCATTCAGCCAGTCAGGTGCCACACAAGACTCTCTCTGAGGGCCTTATTACAAATGCCCTTACACAAACAGATACACTCATACACATATACCTGGGATTACTCATGTCTAGCACCTGAGCTGAGACCCTGGGGTTTTGCACTCCTTCACCCAGAACTTTGTTATGTGCCTCCACAATGGGCCCCTATCGCACCACTCTATAGTCTATAAGTCTTACTTTTATTGAAACTCCTAACTGCTGCAAATTGTTTCCAATTACTTGAAATTGGTCAGTTAAATCTTAGGTTTATAGTGGAACTAAGTGACTCTGAATCACCTCAGAATGGTTTGTGACCATATTAGCATTGAACTTCTCAGTAACGATGCTGAGGTTCCACAATAATCAGAATGTGTTGGTAATTGGGTGCTTAACTGCTCTTAATTGTTCTCAATTGTTTCAAATA
>CAFUXE010001323.1:211365-259016 GCA_903364295.1 Serranus cabrilla
TCAATACGTTCCTCTGAGACATAATGAAAGTCATGTAAATGCATTCCATTGCTATAATGAATAGGTGCAGAAATACAAGCCCAATAATAACACACTGAATGGGGGAGGCAGCAGTGTGGTAAAGAAGATTAGAAATAACAGCAGAGTTGAGGCTGTATCAGTAATTTGATCGTTCAGTCAAACTCTGGCTTTGTCGGTACGTCTCTTCTAACTTCCTGGGAAGGAATGGCATGCTGGAACAGAGGAACTTTGGTTATATTGTTTCCAGTTTTTGTTGGCAGGATTCAAGAACAGGGAAAGACAGGCTCCAAACCTGAAACTTTACAGTAAGAACAATGAGCATTGGTATTGGGGCGTAGCTTAGTTCACCTGGTAGAGATTGCGCCCAATATATTAAAAGGCTGAGTCCTTCCTGCAGCTGTCCAGGTTTAATTCCAATCTGTTACCTTTGTCACCCCCTCCCCTTTCCATCTACAGCTGTCCTATGAATTAAAGGCAAAAGGTAAAAAAAGACTAAACAAAAATGAGCATCAGTGTAATTTACACTGGGGTGCTTTTAAAAAAGCATTATTTGTTAAAATGGTTCTGAAAAAAAGCTTGCACCAATGTTAACCAAGACATGAGAACGCTTTGAGAAAGGTTTGTTTAAAGAATGTGAAAACATACAATGTAATCTAAGTATAGAAGAAACAAACTCCCAAAAGTAATAGCAATGGCCTTTTGAGTCTGCAGCTGTGGACATGATGCATATGGATGAACTTCTTGTGCGTTTTAAGGGGAGAAGCCTTTTTTTCATATTGTTAAATTGGTAGAAGCCTGTGCTGTGCCCTTTAATGCACTGCTGTGCAATTTTCTCCCCAACAAACCATTATTATCCACTCTGACCAATCCCTGCATTACATTGCCTAAAGTTGCATCTGTTGAAGGCTGCAAAAAACATTTTTTTCACCTGAGCCCTTATGTCCGTCCCACTTTTTAATACTGCCCTTTGCAGTGTGGTTATCGTATAATCCATCTCTTTTTCTATTTGGTGCTTTTTCTCCTCTGTCTGCCCCTCTCTCTTGCTCTCCTCCTGCTCTTTATGCTTGAGTGACCACAATTACAAGCTGAAGCCAGCACAGGATGCGGCAGTGATTTAAAATGATTCATTTAGGGAATGCAGCGAGCTGACACACCGAAACACATACTCCCACTGCAGCCCCATATCCCACCCACACACACCAAAAAAAGAGCAAATGTAGAGCTACATTTATCCTGTAAATATCCAGCGCAGGTATTGATTGAGCACATGTCCTTTCCAAAGAGCCACGTTCAAAATGCTGCCCTTATAGGTCTCAGTCACAGTGAAATGTGGTTCTCATTTTTTCCTCCAAAGCGTTGCCACACACACACAAGCATACAGCATTTGCTCGCTGGAATCAGACCGACAGACACTGTTTACTCTGGCATGTCAAATCTTAACTCCATCTTTAAAGGCGACCTGTCTCAATGTTTGTGAATGTGGGACCACCTCAGGGGACGAGCCCCCCTTCTCAGCACCCCTGACTGAGTGAACTGTGATGTTTGATAAGCTGTGAGAACGCTGCAGCAAATTCAACCAAGTTTGGGCCACAGGCATTGCTGTGTTTCTATCTGCAGTCCTCTCTCTCCCCTTGAGCTTTCTCTATCTATCCTACCCCCACTATTTGATGGCCTGGAGGCGTAGATATGAATCACATGTCAACAATGTAGCAGTAAAAAACTTGTGGAGATGGAGAGAGTCATGGTGCATGAGAGGGAATGAGCTCGGAAAAAACTTCACCGTCCCCACTGGCACACAATTAAGCCTTCTGACAGGAAGTGGAGTGCACATGCCTCCTGTCTCCGCTTCCTTACCCTGCTGCCAACATCTGACCCTCTCCATGACAACACAAAGTAAAACCTCTACATGACCAGTGAACTTCATAGTGCCAAGCCTATTCACTGATAGCTTTGTGTGGTTTCATCTTTGTGTTGCTCTCTTTATATCTAATTTATGTTATCCATGCTGCCATTCATCACAAAACACTTTGTTTTTCTTTTCAATTTCCACCTCTCAGTAAAGGTGAAAAAAGTTTTTGAGATACAGTTTAAATTTACTGGCTATCATCTTGTTAAACACTTAGAGAGATAATGAAATCAGCAACTGGAAACCTCCCTTTTCTGAAGCATTACTGTAGTTTTTGGATCTACTTTACACAGGGGGGAACAGCTGATCGAGGGAGGAGAGGTCTCCCTGATAAAACAGCACATAACACAGCTGTGCCGTATCACACAGACACACGCATACACTCGCAAACTACACAGGGGAGGATGTTGTTAAATGTGTTTTGTTCAAAGACTCGCAGACCATCTGAGGCCGCGTGTCAGCCTCCTCCCCTGAAGGTCTAATTTACACCCTGTCCTTCTATCAGTCTCTCCTTCTGTCTTCTTATCCTCCTATGAAGTGCTATTGGCTTATCCGATGAGATCCACATATGTTTATTTCACTAAGGAGGAATGTGAAGGGCCTATCAAGATCTCAGACAAACGTCAGCTCAAATATTTAGTCTGGTTACCGTGCCAGAAAAAATGGACAGTTTTACAGAGTTGGAGTCTGGATTTGATATGAAGGAAAGTATCTTTTTTGACAGGTTAGAGTGATAGTAGAGGCAGTGTTAGGGGTAAAAAAAAAATGTGTCTATTGAAGCTCAAGCGAACATCCGTGATCCATCAGTCTGAATTTCTGTTACACCCGTGTCTACTCATTATTTTCAACATTAACAATAACATTCATTTCTACAAGTCACGACAAGATAACAGCCATCCATTTCCTCTGACAGACACTCCCTCTCTCATAATCGGCACTTTCCTCGTCTCTCCTGCACCGAAAAGATAAATACTTGAGAGAAAGTGATGCTGATATTGGCAACACTTCACTTGGTAACATTTGGGACTACCTGAGTGAGACATTTGTGCTTTCCCTGTGGTTATTTCCTGCCCAAAATCATTTCAGCTGCAGAACCAACATACTTTTCAAACTATTCACCAGCTGCTATCCAGCACAGACTGCAAGTAATCAGAAAGAAGAGATGCAACAAGAGAAATAGAGAAAATACTGTTGAAATCACAGGTGTTTTTCTTTCTTGCTGTGTTTTTTCCTGCAACTTCATATAGAAAATAGCACAGAGACCACAGACTGTATATAAAAAAAGTGGACGACGCCTCTTTGAAATGAAGCCAATGCAGAAGTGCCTTAAGAGGCTGATTCCACTGGGTGCAGAAAGCAGTCCTCTTGTATAGAGGTCTATGAAAAAATAATCTACTTCTTACTTGATTTATTACTTCAATAATGTATTTATGGCCTCAATCCTTAGTTTTATGTCTTTTCCAATACAGTATGATATTAGTTTTGTAATTTATTGAGTCTTTTAGAGAAAAATGTGTGTAAAAAAAGTTAATAGTGATGCAATCCATGGCCATGTGTGCATCTTAATACCTATGAGCTTGTTTTAGATTTACCCCAAACAGTCAGGATGCTGATATAGGGGGGAATACATAATGTCCTCCAGCTCTCAGTCAGCTTTAATCCAAACATGGTCTCATCTGACTAAAAAAAAATATCTAAAAATAAGCCTAACTCTGTGGTTCAAAGCAGGAGTCCACGATTTATTATTATTAATTATTTAAATTAACTATTTTAGAATTTTGTGCTTCAGGATTTGATTTTACTTTCAGTCACTTATTTCTCTTTTTTTCCATTTTCTCCTTCATACAGCGACATACCTTTTGGTGTCTCATGCTTCTGTCTATCCCCCTCTTCTCCCAGCTGCTGTGCATCCCACCTGCTTCCTCTTTCAGGTCACTTCACTCCCACTGCAGAGCCTGTCGCTCTGGAAGCCACTGAGCTGCAAGTTCCTGTGAAAAATAAATAAATAACACCACGCTCAGACACTTGAAAATCACTAACAAACTCAGAAATAAATAAACAAAATAGAGACAGGGAGGAAAACTAATTTTCTTAGCATGTGCTTACTTTCTCCCTCTCTGGCTGTATGTTTTTGCTACAGTTGCAGTGTAATGGGCCTTGTGTGTTTAGTGTTTACTTTTGGCGGTATGGCTTTTTTTTATGTGTTTGTTAAAGTGTGTGTATTTGGAAAGTGCATTTAATTGAGCTGTGGGTTTATTGTTTAGACTGCGTGGTTGTGATGTTTGAAGCCCTGATTGTTTGACTCTGGTTTAGTCTGGGAATCACAGACGGCTGGTGTTTTGTTTGGGTCGGTGTGTGTGTGTATTGCAGGAAGAGAGAGCGCTCAATGGAGCGGCTACGCAGAAACTGATTTTTACGCCTGAGATGAACACTGTTTGTTTAAAAGTAACAAAGCTATTGAAGTGTAAGGTTTATTTGGGAAGTGACAGTAAGAAAATAAGCACAGATGAGGTGTTAATGGGCATTGCAGCACATTTTGCAGATATAGTACAGTGAAGTCAGTAGATAAAAAAAAAAAAAAAGAGCATAAGCATTTCACAGTGATATTGCTGTACTATCTGCATCTTACCAGCTACACACTGCAGAGAGGCAGCCACAGTTGGCTCTATAAGTTACAAAGTCGCAGCCCATACTGTGAAATACAAGCAGTCTTCACGTGATATATACATTACTGTTGATGTCATCCCAAAACAGCCATAACCTGGATGTATGCTGATAGTCTTTGAATGTTGGCCATTCAGTTTTAGTGTGCTTACTGTGATTCATCACTTGCTCCATACAGTAAAAAGTTTTATAGCTACCTATCAGGGAATCACTCAAGGAGAAGCTTAAGGTAGACTGTGTGAGTGTATTTGGTGCTTTTAGAATTTTTGCCTTGCACAAGGCCTACAAGATTAATGCTGGTGGATGCTTTATGCATAACCTTACATGGTGATTTGGTTGGTGTCAGAGCCAATCCATGCATCACTGTTGTAAAGAACTTGAGCTGCATTATTGTAAGAAATGAGCTAAACAAACTTTTTAAAGGGTTTACTATCTTACTTTGTACTTTAAATCAAACATACCTGTTTTGACCACAACAGTCTGACCCAGTTCAGGTTCCATCTCGAAGCAGGGAAAACAAAACATTGTATTCCAGATCAGGTATCCACACAAACGGGTCTCTGGTACACCTTGTCCCCCTTGTCCCACACTCTATCAGGCCCTAGTGATTTCATTCTGTCGTTTCTTTCAGGATCAGCCTTTGAACAGGTGTTTTCAGAGGCGATTCAACAGTATTTAGTGGGGAAAGGGCCGCTGACTCCATTGCTCGGTAGCGATTAGCAACAAGAAGCCGCTCTGCTTACCTGCCGGATACAGCTTAAATTGACCAGAGCGCCACCTGTTGATCGATCAGTAAGCTAAAGCTTTAACCATGATATTTTTTAAACAGTAAAACTTGCACACAAACATACTTCTGTACTTTGATAAGTATTTTTTAAATAGGATATTTATACATATAATTTGTTTTTATTATTTTTAATCAATCACAGGTAGGGCGACACAAACTGTCAGCACCGGAAGACGCGGCGGTGTAAACAACGTCCCAACTACTGACAGAATGACATAAATAACTGCTATTGCTGCATAAAACCTGGTGTGGAAGTCCGATGTTCAACAGAAAACAAAACACTGTCGTTTCGAGGCTCGTAGCAACCTTCTCCAGGAGCTGCATCTGGATGACACTTCTACAGGTGACCCAAAAGAAACAGATGTAGCTATGGCTTTATTGTAATAATTTCGCAAGCAAATAACTATAACAATTATTGATCATCTTTGCTTTGTGTGTAATCGAGGTCTGCTACTACTCCAGTCTTCTATCTGAATTTTTTAGGGATACTTAAAGTCCCTCCATGGTTGTTGACATGTCTAGTTGAGATCTAATTAATGATCCTTAACCCTAATCATCGATAAGTAACAATCATTGATAATTAGCTCCAATCGTAGTTAGAGCACTGTGAGCCTGGTGGCAGCTCATGTAATCAAGATTAGTTAATCAGTTCAAGTCTATTGGCACTAGCTTGGAGGCTTGCATGTGTGTGTGCGTGTGTCCCACAGAGGAGAGGCTCCCTGGGTGACCAGCCCTGGCTGACTGCCCTCTCGCTGGAGATCTTCACGATTACTGTAAGAAATTACTCACAGATTGCACTGCATTCTGTACTCTAACATCCACTATTTTCATGATTGTGCACAAGGCATTCTCCCACATGAATATACCACAAGCATGTAAGAAAAGCTGTTTCCTTCTCTAAACAACTGAGGACTGGGAACCTACTAATGGAACATTAATGCCCAAGTTTATACGAATTTCTGCACTCTCACCTCGTTTCACAGAGCATTTCACCCTACTGTAGACGATAACTTAACCTTCAATGTTTTCCCAACTGCCAAGTGCTTTGGCCAAACTTTAAGAAGATGAGACAGGGAAAATGGACCCAAACACTGCTGTGATATACTGGCCACTTACATATCCCAAACACATACTGTACCAGTGAAAGTGCCTCCAATTTGTACAGCGTTAATCCCTTAGAGAAGATTTTGCACCACTGTAGATAACTTTCAGCTCCTCTATAACTTTAGATAACACATTCTACCTCCTCCAATGTCCATGATCTTCTCCTGTCTACATCTTAGCAACACCATCACAATTGTGTGGGAGAATAATCGGCACTATCCTGAAAACCACTAACTCCTGATCTCACATTTCTGCAGCTTCCCACCTCATCCAGAGTGAACGGTTGATCCTTCTTAATGGAGGATCAACTGGATAACAACATTGTAGAAATGACTGGGGATTATGGGGCTATTCTTTGGTTTGCTTTATCATGTCTTGCATTGCCAAATCCCTTCAGTTCACTCACACTCCATATATCAAGGGAGAGGGATAAAAGAAAACCAAAACAAGCTACCATTGTGTAACTAGTGGGGAAGAACACAATTCGTCTGTGTGTTTGCATATGCTTGTGTGTGTGTTTGTGTTTATTGTGAAACCAACACATTAATATGCATACCCACACTCTATCAGTGTATACACTGAAAATTTCTTTAAAAAAATCTTGAAGTGAAACCAAACAGTAGTTAGAATTAGTTTATCCAGTTTTTCACGCTGTGTTGCAAGGCTCAGAAGACTTTGCTTGAGACAAATTTTCTTCAAGGAGGCTGAACAATAGATGATCTAAAATCGCCCTTCCCTCAGATTTTGATTAGATACTTCTGCTCCTAATTGGACGACTCGACCTCTTGCTGTGTTGTCGTTGGTCTTTGTTCCTGATTGTTAAATAACTTGGCAGCTGTCCTGGGAACATTGCCAAAATCCTACCCACTAAAAACAGTTTTTTAATTAATTTACACGAAAAAAAGGCACACATTGCCATCAGCATCATTCTCTTTTTTGAGATTTTTAGAAATGTTTTAAGTCCTACAGCTGTGGTGCTGAGGTACTCAAGGGGTTAAGATGAACTTCAGGTTCGAGTCTGACTGGGGACTTTTGTTGCCCATCTTTCTCTCTCTCTAATTTCCTGACATGTCTTTGATACTGCCTAATTAAGGCATCAAAAGCTCCCAAAAATAATAATTAAAAGACATCTGTGCATTCTGAGAAATAGCTAATAGTCATACTGTACTTTGCTAATTATTACCTTTCGAAATCCCCTTATTATTTTGGAATGGATATGAATCACAGGGTGGATACACATATTATTTATGACTTTTGTTAGACTTGCCAGGGGTCTACACTCAAGTGCTCTTGTAGTTTAACATATGTCTAATGCTTGAGATGTATTCCTGTTTGTCAGGCTAAAACCTTATGCCCCTTGGGCCAATTCCCAGAGTGAAAATTCTTGAACTTTTGCCTTTTTTTGTGTGGAAATGTGTCCCTTAAATGATGAATTGCACACACACGCACACCCACACACACACACACACACACCCACACACGCACACAAATGACCATGCACTTATACAATGTTTAGCACAAGTCTCAGAAGAATGGGCAGGGATGCATTGGACAGAATGCTGTGTTTTACACCATGTATGTCATCAATGCTGCTCATCACTAATGGTTTAACTCTCCCTCTCTCTCTTACTCTCTCTCTGTCTCTCTCTGTCTGGGAGTTGTCCTGAGGAAGTGAACACCCTGACACCGAACCTCCCAACAGGGAGGGAGGACACTGTTTAACCTGTTAACCTTTCACCTAATCCTCTTCTGTAACCGGGACCGAGCCACATCTGCTGAAGAAACACACCCAGAGGAAAGTATGAGGAGCAGCAATAATTGCCACCAAAGTGCAATAACAATCTTTATCCCATCTCACTTAATGAGTGAGACACACATCAGGTCTCTTTTCTGAGTCCAACATTACAGCTCTCATCTTAAATGAATGTGACCTCTGTGTGTACTTGGCTCTGACCCTTCCAAGACTTCTGCTGAAGGGAAAAAAAGGTTCTGTGGATTTGGACTGGCTCATGTCTGTGTGTACATTTATGAGAGTGCCAAAGAAATCAATGTTTACTTGAAAATCAACTAGGGGATTGGGGCCGCACGCTCCTGTCTAAAACACACGCGGCCAAGGCATCCCACCCAGCAGGATCTGCAGTTCAGATACAGCTGTTCTTTCCTTTCTCCAGTGCCTGAAGGATCTCAGGGGAGCGAACACCAGGTTCACAAAGATGATCAACATTAGGCCTTGACAGGACCTGCATGCTCATGTATCCCAAACTTAACAATTATCAGATTATCCTGCTAGCATGACAGACATTTTAATGATCAAATCCAACTGAGTCACTCACATTGAGCCCATATAAAATAAGTCATGCAAGGCTCTTTATCTCTCCCTCCTAAACTCCTCCTATAATTATTCTCTATCTATGCTGTACCCAAATCAACCAACTCTCAGCTCATATTTTATGATATCTATAACATTTCTATCACATTTTGGCACCACTTTCTAATACAGTGGCCTTTCTGAAAGGTTATAAGCTGCAATTGATGGTTTATGGATCACTTTTTGGGTTGCCAGGTTGTGGAAACTCCTCCAATGTGACACTTTCTTTGTCATTTTCATCACATAGACTCCTTTGATGGATTGTTCAGGACCAGAATCCATTCATTAGCACATTTTGAACATTATTTACATCCACAGATTTTGTGGATTATAGTAAAAACACTTTAATTTGACCTTTCTACACAGTACTGTAATAACCTATATGCATATCTTATAGAATATCCATAAATTTTAACTTTTTCTCTTGTTTTATAGTCTTTGTAGTGACCACTGGCAGGTCCCAGCTCAGTCCTGGCTGGCAGCGGTACAGATGCTGAGGGCCCCTCCCCTCCTGCAGCAGCAGCATAATTGGGAGTTTACCGTCTGTCTTTCCCGGGGCGAACTGCCACAGAGTAACCAGCCATCCAACACACACAAACACACAGAGTGCACCAAGAGTTCAAGAGCGCCAGCGCGCGTTTGACGACAATTAAAGGGAGTGGAAAGACTTTGGGGAAGTATTCAGTTTATCCACTTTTCTTTTGGTCGGGACGAGTTTTCCGCCAGTGTCTATAGGCTACTTTTGGTTCCATTTCTCTGTGCGTCAGGCAATTAAGGAGAGTGACGCTGCTGTCCACGGCGAGGGCATGTGTTGCATGTGAGAGGAGACGGAGTTGAATGCGCAGGTAAGATGAAACACGCTATAACGACAACAATGTTGAGGCATGTCAGTCGAAACTTAGAAATCTGTTCTGTGTTGTCTTTAAGTTTATGATACTTAGTCAGCTATTCAATTTCCAACCCGTTTTATTACAGTAATTAATCACTTGTGCGGTTGTTTAAGTGGGTCGATCTATCACGACAAGTTTTATATAACTGTCACGTTATTTTATAATGTCTTTCACTCGGTAAAGTTTTTGTTTGTATGCTTTTGTAAAAACTTTTCCCAAAACTTCTACATCTTCCTTAACCGTTGACGTGCCTATCTATCATCATTTTGATATTTTCGACCACTTCTCTGACTTTAAATTCCACCCTTGACAACCAGGACTTTTACTTGATGTATTTTAAAACTGTCAACTTTTAAGTTTTTTTCACGAAATATAATGGATTTTGTTTTTTATCAAGAGTCATGTCCACAAATAAGGAGCATGTAATTCTTTTGAATAACCGAAAATCTAAAAACATATCTATCGCACTGTAATGTGTGTGCAAACAGTAATGGGTTGAGAGCGTTTGAAGGAATAAACAGCACACTAATGTGATATTAATCTGTTGAAACCTTTCAGTCAATACAGCTGGATTTGCTAGTTCAAATTAATGCGTCATAATGTGTTAATATTTATTTTACACCACTAATAGATGCCGTACATATAGAGCAAGAGAGATAGGGTTTTTTTTTTAAACAGTATATTAAATCAGAAGTTGGCTAAGTGGCATAATGTTAGTACCACATGTTTGATGGGTGTTTGGTCACTTTTTTTGAGGAGGTGGACATGTGTGGCAAGGCAAGTTCATTTATAAAGCACATTTCAGCAACAAGGCAATTAAAAGTGCAAAGTTCACTCCCAAACAACCAAGTCGTCTCTGATAATCCAAAATATTCACATTGCGGATCTACAGTGCATTAAACTTGCTGCAATGAACTTGCTTTACTTATGCGGCTCATTGCTATACATTTCTGAGGTTTGCTGTGCAATCTATAGAAATAAAAACAACCAATCCTGTGGGTTTAGTAGTGTGGTTATTTAACCATCCTTCTGCTGCCTGTATATCTAACAGTCTCAAGGACCCACTCTCCACTTACTGCGCTTCTAAAGGTTTATCTAACTCCCTACAAGGCGCTTTGAGCTGAGGGGGTGTTGTGAGAGAGGCAGAGAAACCATCGGAGTGAGGCAGAGAGAGGGAGAGATTGCAGTTGTGTTGATATTGATTTTTCTGGCAGAGTTTCAGGGCTTTCGATCAGCATGACTGGGGTAAATAAATGATTTCTGCTTCGGGCCACAGAAAGACAACTCAGAAAATCTTGTCTGATTTTTTCCTTTAAACACTGGCCAATCATACATCACTGAAGTGGTGTCTGCCAGGCATACTTAATGCAGACTGCTGTATACACAGCAAGTGCAGATGAGATGGGCTAAGGACTGCTGCTGAAATCACAACCTGGTGATCTTTGAGGACTTTGAAGAGACTTGAAGAGCGACACCATACTTAAAAACTGTTCTCTCATTCCTGTATGAGCTCTGGTAATGGTCTGGAAAGTGGATGTCATGATAATGTGTGTCTGGTTGAAGCGTTTTAGTAGGGTATGTGAGTTCTTTTGTTCATTGTATTAATCACTTCAACCCATGCTGTGCTAACCCAGAGCCTCCTGTGTGATTTAATTCACTCCTGTCCTGTATTGCATGTATAGACTGATCCAACATTACCCCCCCAAAAAGTCAGAGCAACAGTATTCAGCTGTGTTTTGAATGGCCTACAGCACCATTCCTGCGCTCTGTGACGGAGTCACGCCGTTCGTGCCGAAGCATTTTCTTGGACGGTGATGAAAACTGAAAGTTTCTCGAAACTCAACAGGTTTTGTGTGGAAAGTGTTATTAAAACATACTTGTAGCCATGCTGCACACTAGTCTAGCCTTATATGGTCATGTGTCCAGAATCCTTCAGTGTGCACAGACAAAGCAGCAGCACCTTTACTGCAGCTGGGATGTTAGTATGTTTGGAAAGTCAATAACAGCTATGTGCCAATGACTTGC
The DNA here is from genome assembly GCA_903364295.1 of Serranus cabrilla. NCBI lineage: Eukaryota > Metazoa > Chordata > Actinopteri > Perciformes > Serranidae > Serranus > Serranus cabrilla. The sequence continues at coordinate 223,131 of CAFUXE010001323.1, forward strand.
AGACAGACAGCCCGGCTGGGATTGCACGTCTCGCAGCTCTGTGGCCTCCTTGTTTTCTGTTCTGAGCTATACTAAAGCTAGTGTGGGGATAATCGCATGACAAAAGCCTCCTAGGACTGAGAATGAACAATAGAGTTGCTTCCCACATTTGTAGAAGACAGTAATACTCTTGAGAGGAGTTGTTGCATAGCATACTGGGGTGTACCCTTGTATCTTCAGGCCATCAGGAGACGAGTGAGAGCACTTTAAACTGTCAGTCACTGTTTTCATGCCCTATTGCTTCCATCTGCCTACTTCACGATGGTATTAGCTTACCTGCGCACGTTTGTTCATACATGCAGAGTTGCACATCGGGGTCATGCCCTGTTCAGCACGTGTAGAGTTACTTGTTTTGTTGTCCCTTACCAACAAACCTATCGCGTGTTTATATATTGTCTCAGTTACCATGCCCTGCTTTGAATAGCCTCTCAACTTTGTTACCACGTTATGTTTTCCATCCTGTCTTTTGAAAGGAGTTAAACCGCAGATCCAGTATCACTTCCCGCCCCTGCCTCGCTCTCCCACCTTTCCATTCACCCCAGTGTGACAGCAGACCTGAGCCATGGGCTCCGTCTTCCACCCACAAAAATTTGAGGATTAAACGGCAACATTAAACATAAAGCGAGTCTTTAACAAAGGCAGCACAAGCACAGTTATCCATCTTATTTGGTTACCATACCAGCAGTTGCCCAGAGTATATTCTTACCATGTTTTTTTCAGATAACAGCTTAAGAAAGGACAAAATGCGGACAGACATGACCTCAGGGTTGGAATTTTATCCATCTCCTTAGGTTTTTCTCCACAGACATACTCCTCACCTCCAAAATGGAAGGAATTCCACTGGAATGTTGTCTCGTCTGGGCATAATTTCATGCATAGAGGATTCAAGCAAAGTGTGGTTGTCATGAGATGTCTGTATTTTTATGTAGTGTTGTGAATGTGTTTATGTGATGCAGAACAGGGTCTGAATGATTGGCTTTGAGAAATCCTCACATAAACTCTTTTGCTGTGGCGGTGGAGTTAACTGTCAGACTTGTTTAGTGTGAGCGCGGCATTCTGTAATCAGACAGCCTGTGGATTTCTGATTTATAGGATTTATTAGCAGGTAAACGGCTGCAGGGAATACAGACTTTCCTAATGGCACGGGATCAAATGATCCCAGTTCTAGTCCATGGAGAGGTATTAGATATCCTTACCTCATGTTTTGTACTATGCATTCATTTATTATTCAGAGCTAATTTAGTGCAACATTTTCAACTTCAAAGCCCATCTCTGTCTCCATCAACCGTGCCTGGATGATTAAATTTTGTGCGTAAGGGGATATTTTGGCAATTTATTTTGCATTCGTTTTTTTGGAGTGATATGTAATTTCCCAAGAGATACACATGCTGTGCTGATAGATAGGGTGTTCCACTCAGATAAGGTGGGGTAATGTTTGTGGTTTCATTCTAAATTGAATCACAGCTTGCCGCTTGATGTCTACTTGAGACTGACTTAAGTGAACAAATTACAGAAAAAATGAGTAAGTGATACAATAAAAGTTGCCAAAAAAGCTTTGGTGTAATAGCATGTAGGCTGAGAACAACCTTACATCAGCACAAGTAGTATCACATGTTTCATATTTACTTTTTCTCATGTAACAGTTAATTCTCAGCATGCAGTTAAACACGATGTGAGCTGCACCATGTGTGATATGTTAAAGCAGTTTAAACAGGAGTCGGAGGAAACCTCTGTTGGACCTTTTAGATCAACACCTAGTTTTTATTAGCAGTTTTTGGACACAGAGCTGACAGTGCTTTTTTGCTTTGTTCCTCATTTTTAGCTTGTTATGGAAATAAAATATACAGCATATTACACTGCCAAGACATAAATGGAACAGCGATGTGTTACTTCTTTACTGCCACCTATAACTGGAGTTACAGCCAACAGAACAACTTTAATGTCCCCTGTATATGCTTTATAGTTTGTGTTTTGTGAAAACACAAACAGTGTGGCCCTGTGGCTGTCCTGTATTTTCCCTTTGAGACGTGAACTTACACAGACTCACAAGAGAGTTACATGCTTGCTTAAATGGTTAAAAAAAAAAGATGATTGACTGTTGCCAAGAAAAACAACCAATGTCTTGAGAGCTAGAAACAATTACCGATGTTGTTCTGCCAGGTCAGTGCCTGTGGTCAGGGAATAAAGACAAATAGCCGTACTAATGCACTCTGTCCTGTGGAGATGGAGGGGTTTGATAATAGTGTACTCTACAGGACACCTGGGTGTTGCTAAATGCCTCATTAGGGGTGGTCTGTGTGTGAGAATGCCCGTGGCCAGAGCACTTCTTCACCATATGCTTCCTCCTCACGCCTGATGACAGCTTCTGCTGGTGTCTTTTAAAAGTTCAGCTATTTTACATTTCTTTCATAGCGTCTTGATAATAGATTCAGTGTCGTGAATCATTAATGACGGTTTGTTTTATGGCACAAATACACTTTATTTGTTTTATGTTGGGCTCAAATCAGAAAAAGCAAGTATATATGATGAGGTGACATCTATAAGACTCTATATGTTGGACTGAGATCAGACGCCAGCAGCAGCATATTGGCTGCTAGCTTTAAATCTGTCACCATCACCATCAGGATTGTTTCCCATCACCCCCTGCACCGTGTGCCGGCCATGCTGCCAAAGACAACAGGGACTCTGTCCGCCAGGAAACAGGGGTGTTAGCTTAACCCACATGGCACAAGCTGTCTGCTTCTTCTCTTTCACACCTCTCCCTATCTAACTCATTTTCTTCTATCTCTCATTTCATCTTTATTATTCACCCTTTTCCAAGTAATGAATGACCGGCAAAGCATATTATGTCCTTCCCTGCTAAATCGCGTGACAGCCTCCTGTTGTCGTCCTTTTTTCAACAGATGGAGAGTTATTACGCTCCTCTTCTAACACTTAGGCTTTTTCCTTTGTTTGGGGTGTATTCTTCTAGAGAGGTGCTGCACAGGCCTGTACCACTGATAGATGTGAGCACTCAAGCGTTAAAGAGAGATACATTACTCGAACACTGCTCACACGGGTGAAATCGTGTCACCGCTCCCCTGAAGGTACTGTAGTGAGGATGAGCCTCACCGCCAGCGCTATCACTGTCGCTCACAAAGTGTGCAAAGACCGCACAGATTTAAACCTGCTCGCTTTCTCACTCTCTTTACTGATTGCCCATCCATCACACACAGCTCTATATCTGTATTTCTAACCCCGGAGGTGTGAAGGTGCCTCAATTTGTCATCTTAAGTAAACAGCAGTCTGTTTATCGGGACCTAATCCTCTCCAGTTTAAAGCTCCGGGTGCTTGGATGGGTGCCACTCTGCCCTGATTCTCTGTAATGAACTCACGTTTCAAACACCAGATGCCAAAACTGGACAAGGAAAATAAATGAAGTGAAATGAGTTGTGCTCTTACAGCTTGTATCTGTCAGCCAACATGCCATGTAAATCTGTGTGTGTAGGGGTGAACGAATGTATGATGTCAACTTATATAATTTCCTCGGAGGTGCATAGACAATATTTGGCCCAAAAGGTGATCTTCTCTTGTCTATAGCCTAATTCTAATTCTTCCAACATGCTGGTTTCAGTATTTGAGATGTGTGAGTGTGTTGGCCACATTAGATCTATTAATTTAGGTGGACATTGTTTATGTTGTCACAGGACAAGAGGTTCGTGTGTGTTATCTGAGATGGGGGTGGAAGGAAAGTAATGAGGGAGATGTAGCAACAAGGTCCCGGGGGGGAGGCATTCTTTTGATACATTCATTAATTTCCTCATCGATTGCTTGGTTAATTAGTAACAAGATGGCTGTGGAATGTGCAGGAATGCAGGTTTAAAAACACAGTTCATACTCAGTTGATACTTGGGTAGAGTGATGCACATAGCAAATCTCATTAAGGGTATCATGAGGTAATGATGCATTCCACAGTGCATCACTTCTCTTGAGGTGGCACAAACATGCTACCAATGAGTCTAATTTTGCAGATTAACACCTGATTCAGAGGTAATCAGGAACAATTCATTAGGTAAATAATTTGATTTAAAGATACCTATAAATAACTGGATACTGGTTCCTTCTTTTCAAGCGCAACTTGTTAAGTACTTGTTACATAGAATTCGGTTTTTATTTTCTTTCTTAATTCTCTGTTGTTATAAAGTTAAGTTACCAAGTAAACAACATCCTTTAATCTTATATTTCAGTTAAATTTTTGTACAATAAATGGAAGTGGAGAGGTGATGTCCTTTCTTTATACAGTCCATGTGATGATCAAATTTGCATGAGAGTAACCACGGCACAAATGTATTTATATTGACAACTTTTCAATCCCAGTTGGATATTGTCAGTTTAAAACAACTTTGAAACAGCCCATTTGCACATTTAAATGTTAAATTTCCTGAAAATATAATACAATTAAATCATGTCCAGTTTCTGCCACAATGATTTCACTTTGTCCCGTGCTCAATTAGTACACATCGCTCAAGTTCTCCTTGCTTATTAGTGGCAGTGAGAGTTCCCATGACTGTCCAGGCATACGTCTCACTTTTCATTGAGTGTGAACTAATGTCTGTGCTACAGGCCTCTTTAACGCACTGTGAAGTCCTAGACTCGACATGGCCCATTTTTTTACAAGACATAAAGGAGGAGCTGACAGGGTCATCAGCCAATGCTGAAACTATTGGCAAGTATCATTTAGCTGAAGAATTAAATAAGTTATCCAAGTCAAAAGAAGACAGAGGAGAGAGAGAAACTGAAAGAGGCACGGCCGGGTGAAAGATAGTATAATGCCACTGTTTTGTTACCCTGACCTTTGTTTTGGGCAAACAGATTTAAAGGCGACACAAAAGGGAAGCCAGTGACAGGCAACAGCTGATGTAGGACGGGTAAAGAGAGAGGACATGCCTGAAGGGCTCCATGGTGAAACGGCTGAATAGTCACAACAGAAACCTGTGTACATATCCTGCACAAAATTAGATGAGACTGCACACACACTCATGCACACACACACACTTATGATTGCTCCTCCCTAGCTTGACTCTTTACTCCGGTCTCCCTCCAGGGTTGCAGAAAAGGACAGAGTGAAAACGGAACAGGACCACTCCACACACCATGAAGAAAGGGGACTCTGGTAATCAGAGTCTGAATGATGTTGGGGCTCTGCTCTGCATGTCTGGCAGTAATTATGGCAGCAAAGGGAAGAGGATTAAGGTACTATCCCATCCAGGGGTCCCATTAGTGGGATTGATGTTGTTGGCCATCCTCCCTTTTGGAGCAAGCATCAAACAAACTGTCCCCAGGGTCAAACTCAGCCACAGAGGTAAGAAATATTGTTGGTTTGTCTGTTCATTTTGAAATTGCTGCATATTTACATGTACTTTTGTATTGTTACAGAATGTTCCCAGGTTAGTTTGAGAGCAAAATAGGATATTCATTTAAAGATAATTGATCTAATACCATCAACCTTGATCAGCAGTGCACTGGCGCAGAACTGAAGTTATACTTAAAACTCCATGTATTTTACTGTATGACTCTGTTGACTCACACCTACAGTAAGTTTCTCTTGAATTTTGTGTCTTTTGCAGTAAGTGTGCATGTTCAAAGGCCGTGTCTAGTTTTATCTTTCTCTCTCCCTCTCTCTTATATTTTGTCTCCACTTGTCTATATTTCTCTTGTGGCTTTGTGCAGACAGCCAAGAGGAAAAGTGAAAAGAGAGATTAGTACACTCAGTTGCGCTGTTAAAGTAAATGGTCTTTGAAATAGCACTGTAAAGTAGAGGCATAAGACTCCCTTACTGATCCCTTAGCCCACTTCATAATGTGCTGTTTGACATGTATGATGGGCACAAAAACGCCAACACAATCTATTAACCCTCTTATTTCATATACTTGCAGACAGGTAATATAATACAGCGTTGTTCCAGTTCAGTCCTACATGTCTAATTCACATGCAGAACATACATTTCATGTTGATGCTCTTGGTCCATAGTAGACTGTCATTCAATCTGTTGTGTGTATATTAGCCGGTCTCAGCAATGAGCGCCGCGTCCACGTGTTTAGTTTTGCGTCAACTGTTTGCTTTGTGCCACCGGGGGAAAAGCTGAATTATTGCTCCCCTTAAAACCCATTCTAAACTCCAGTGCAAACTTTACTTCAAAGTCTCCATCCCTCATGCGATGTATCAGCTACAAGAAACCACACATATGAACTTCAGTCCTACTCCATAAAATTGAATCCCCGCTGTGGCCTAAAAGTAAACTCACTCTGACTTCGACCTCTAAAAGCTCTCTTCTGGTCAAAGGCTTCTAAAACCCATGGCTGGAAATAGATACATATGTTATGTCCTGAGTGTCCAACATAAATACATGTAAGTAGCCGGAGGAATAATGATTGCTAGGGACAGTGTTTACTCAGCAGTTAGGCTTGTATTTAGCTCTACAGTTAGTCTCATTTAATGTTTGTTCCAAACCAACCAAAATAAAGCTGTTCATCATTTCATATGATTGAATTTTAATGGGCCATATATCAGAGAAATCTTTTTTGATACTCTATCAGGGTGTGTCTCTTGGCTTTGACTTTTAACTCAGCTGACTAAACTTGACTGTTCAGTGAAGAGGGCATCTGACTGTGCAGAGGTTTCCTGTGCACCTCAGATTAACAACAGTAGAACAATGCCCATCTTTGGCTCTCTTGGTCAGCATGACTGAAGCAAAGAAGAATCTAACAAAAGCAAAATCCCCGTCCAATCCAGTGTGCACATCATGCACACATCATGTCATCATCTCATCAGTGCACACTCTTCAAAAAGCAGCACCACCCAGCAGCGATCACTCTTCAAACATTGCATTGCCTGTGAAAGCACGGCTTCAGTGAGTGAAGGGTGAAACGATCAAAGCGAAATCATCCTTGATTGAGTGAACACCTCCAAAACAACTGCCTTCTACTCCAAACTTAACATCTTTCCTCTGAAAAACACATCACAAGGCACGAGTTCAAGTTTCGCCCTAAGTCAGACCATAGACACAGTGGCGCTCTACCAAATGAGAAGTGAAATCATCTGGTTTAAGTAACTTTAATACGCTGCACATTAAGATTGTTGTTATGCCTTCATACTTAATGTGTGACCAAAAGGACCAAGTTACACCATGTGCGTTATCCAGTCTTACGGCCTGTATTACTCATAAGCTACAGTTTATTACTCACAAAGACAATTTGTTAGATGTTTTCCTTCCTGTAAACAGTTGCTCAATACCTTACCCTAATTCAGTGAACTCATTTGCTCGGTAACAGCAATTTCAAACACATTTCAGTGATAAAATCTGGCTCTTCTTGAGCTCATCTTTATTGGTTTCTTTATTTATTAGTTCTTATCAACATTACTGGCTGTGACGTAAGTCTGTGTCTTCTGAAACCATGAACAGAACATCCTACACTGCATATTAATAATGGCCGACTGAGGCTTTGTTCGTGAAAACAACAGCCTCATTTCAACTAGCTTTGTGCAGAATATTATAAATAGGTACTTCAAATGAATATTGTTCTTATTCATGCTTCAAGCACATATGGCAGATTCATATACAGTATGTATCTTTACTACTTCATGTTTTTATATTCATTTCAACCTTCAGACAAAGGCAGCGGTGTGCCTGATGAAACAGTACTTTAATCATCCTGTGTAAGGTGGTCTGCAGGTCTACAACAGCAGATGTTACAGTATTAGAGAGCTTAAATCTAGTTCCTCAGCAGAGCCTAAACCGGTTGGCAGCAAGCCAACGTGGTGATGTCTTACTCAAATAAATGTGTGGATGAGAGAGCCTCAGAGCTCCAACAGAGGAGCTAATCAAGAGTTGTTAGGGGGGATGAGAGCTCCCTTCTCTGGAGAAAGGTGTAGAACATTACGCTAAGCAGCCACAGCTAAGCAGGCGGTTTCAATGGGCTCATAGTACTACGTGTTTACAGAGCAGATTAGCGTTAGCCAAAGGCTAGCAGGCCTAATCTCTCTGTGAGGTTTAGTCTGCTGGGGGTCTGATGTGTGTGTAGGGGTGAGAGATATGAGCGTGTGGGGGTGCTGTGTGTGTGAGCTTGTGTATAGTAGGAGGTATTAGACAGGGCTGCGTGGTGTGGAGGGGTCCTAGAAGTTCAAATATTGAGGGTTGGTAACCTCTCCAATCCTTCACACCAAGAGGGTAATCACAATGTCAATCCTTTCAGAGTGACTCCCACAGGACTCCCCCGCATTGAGCCAGTGTTTATTCAAGGCATGTTGCTATACTGGCGCACTGAAAAGAGCCTGGTGATAGAAAAGATTTCCTCAGATCAAGGAGATCAAGGACACAGAACTGGGCTGAGAATGTAGTCAGTGTTCAGCTCCCATAAATGGACCTTGGAAATTTGGAGTCCGACACGGAAACACAGCCCATATACAGTATATCTGAACTCTTCAATAGTCGACATCACCAAAAGTATGTGTGTCATTTTGCCCCAGCTGTCCAGACCAATTAGCAAGCTTTAACCATAGAAGTGAAAGATGTGCCCGAACCAAAAACGGTCCGGTTTGCTCTGGTTGCTGGCTAGTGCTTGGGTGCTTGGTTTGGTTGTTTTCAACATGGCGGCAAGGTCACGTATTTTAAACAATATGCTAAAATATGTTGCTGAATAAGTTGCTTTGTTTAGTTTGATCTGAGTTTGGTGCGTTGTGAAGGACGGACCTCATTTGCATAATGCTGAGGTCTAAATGTGTTTATGCATATTCACATTCAGTGAGTGGTCATTCAACTCGCCATGTCCATATCCATCATGCAACAAGTATTATGATCTGTCAATTTCACATACGTCAGCAAATCTATACAAATACATCCCTGGTTGCAGAAAGTAACTTACATAAATAGTTGGTGTAAACACATTTGAGTATGTGTTTAAAATTGATTAAAGTAAAACTGAAGGATTTCACAAGGACACTTTGATGTTCTATTTATGTTTTCAACAGCTGCCATCTCTATGATTAACCACTATGTACTCAGCTGAGAGTCACTTTTTAACACGGTCACTCTTTACACCAAAACTCTTGGCGGTGTCTGTTGCTCCACGTGTGTTGACTACTACTGGACTGCGGACAACATCACAATTGTCTTTCTTTTTCAAATGTTTGTATCATGCCCCTTTTAAACTCACTAAACTCAAAACTAATGGTCTATATCATGATGCTCTGTACATGACCAAAGATAATGTAGTTGTAAGCATCTAGTCTAATTAGTGCAAGTTACACGCTACGTTCCTCCACTTAATACTATCACAATTTATCTAAGTCAATTTGTTCATGTAACATTTGAAATATTTGGTGTTTAATGCCCCTGCATAACTTGACAAGCAGCTATACTTGCCAAACAGTTATGTACATCATCACTGTTAACTTTAAAAGGATCTATGCAGTTTATTTAAGTGTTACCACTTTAAATCCTAAAGACATCAACATCAAACTTTATCAGTATCTAATGGTTGAGCAACAGGTATTCCACCTGCTTTTATCACAATCTAATCTCTCATTTCCCCTGACAGGCAGATAGTACAGCCACAGCTCATGTTCATGAAGATGTGCAGTCATCTGCAAATGAGCTCTAGTCAGTAAAATACTGCCTGAGATACACCAGTCTTCATGGCAGCTTTGAAAAGACCCTGATAGAGATTTCTGATAATGCATCCACGAAAGTCGTTTGCGGTTGAATTCTTCTGCTACTGTATCTCTCCTCTATCAGCATGTGTAGCTAAGGTGTTGAACCACAGAGGATTAGTCAAGTTTCAAGTCAAGCCAAGACACGTTTTTCTCCAGAAGAGGAAACCCAATGCTTGTCTTTGGGATTTCAGTGTGAGTGAACAGGAGAGAATAGATTAAGTTTGACAGCATAATCCTGTTGAAATAATTTTTCCAACATTGTGTAATTCAATCCTAGATGGTGCATTTTTAAATGTAAGCTCTATGCATACACAGTGCTGTGAGGATTTATTAATCTCTTTGTTTGTCTCTATGTCTGTCTGTCACTCTCTCTGGGCCAGAACTGCTGCAAGCTGGCAGTGTATCTCTGTTTTTGGGCCCCTCCGATGGCCTCCACTCCCACTCACTGCTGCTGGATGAAGAGAGAGGTCGCATTCTGTTGGGAGCCAGGGATCACATCTACCTGCTGGATCCTGACAATCTGGCAAGAGCCCCCAGAAAGGTACACGATGCTTTGAAGACAACATGTACAAATTATATATAGAAGGATATAGATGATTCAAACTCAGACAGAAAAACAAGTTGTTCAGGCTATTTGCTGTACTTGAGAAGTTATTTAGGTGGACTGACTGACAGGCAGTTTTAAGAATCCCCACACCATCTGAGGAAATTCAAGTTTGAACAGGAGATGGAGTCTTCTCCACACACAGCAAATGACCCAATCCCCAGACATGCAAACTCATGCTCAGAGTTGCTGAAGACATGCTAATAATTCATTCATTATTACAGAATCAGCCCATGCTTCAGCTCATGACATATACCAAACTTATGGCTTGTCATTAAGTGATGATGAGTGATGCAAGTTATTTTGTTTTCCATTACTGTGTTACTAAGCTGAAATGCACTCAGCCATATGTTGTTTTAGAGAAGAACTCACCTTTCAGTCACCGGCAGGCTGAAACTGTCCATCTGCTGAGGTCAGGGTCATCATGTCGGAGGGCACACACACACACCAGTATATACACATTAATGGAGTATGCGCGCTCACACTTACACAAATACACAAACACTCAAATGCATTTGGACCGATGCCATATGTTAAAGTTTGTAGATCTGAGTGTGTGTTTATGCAGCTGAGGTTGATCCGCAAGTGGGACGACAGTGTGTTTATTTGATCTTTATCTGGTTGTTTTAACTCTTAGTCTTGCTCTCAAAGTGTTGCCTTCTCTGTTGCCTCTCTGGTTATTGATACTGATGCCAGGGAGATACGAACCAAACGTCTAATTCTCTCTGCCCTCTGGGACCAGCCCTTGACAGTGAATATGATCTAGAAAAGCAATCTTGGTGTTTATCAGTTAATGAAGAGGCATACCTCGAAAAGGCACCCCCAGGCATTAAAACACAACTAAGTATTCTGCTGGCAAGCATTCCTCTTGTTTCTACATTGATTTTCAGTTGATAGCTGCTGTGTTGTAAACTTTTTACCTAACTCTTTAAATATACCCATATGCTGTGCTAGAACTAGGCCAGTGATCACTTTATATTCTGGCTCTAAAGCCCTTCACAGGCCCCACTTTATACTCAGTCAACACATCACGTTGTAATGCTGGTTTTCTGTATGAATTCCTCGGCGGCATGCAATGACATGGAATCATGAGATGCTTTAGTATTGGTGCTGGTGCGTTTGCATGTGTTTTCAGGCTCTGTAGACCCATGAATAAGTTTGGCGATAGCTCTCCTTGGTAGGATTTAGGGGAGGTAACACAATAAGCACATAAGCCTGTTATAACACATGTGTGAACATGGCGGGGTACATTAAAGGGACGCTGGATGGTATACATCCATCGCCCTCTCGTACCAGCACCTAGAGGTGTTAATACTTGTCCAACTGAATTCAGTTATTTAATAATCCCCAAAATGTCACATTGGAGCAAATACTTTTCTGGCCTCATTTATTTCACATTTGCATTTTAGTAAAATGCAAAATGGAATATAGCTGAATACAAAACATAAAAGTTCAGAGTGGAAAAGAAATTCAGAATGCTTATGATAGAAGAAAAAAAATGTCTCTGAAAGGGTTTTAATAAGCAATAAAGAACTGGCTAAACTTCTCCGATAGTTTGCTGCAGAGTTGAGGCACCTTGTTCGCAAAGACCTGGTCTTTAGCCTTTAATAGCCACTAAAAAGGACGTTTCGGAGGATCCTCTTCAGCTGCACTTAGTCATATATCAGGTTAGGGGGTCAGGAGCTTACTTAGTAATACCCTTTAAAGTGATCCATAAAGTTTTATATTAAATGCTTGTACCGGAGTTTTATGCACTCTCCTTGCAGATGTTGTGAGACGTCTGGCTGCTGTATTCTGAACCTTGTGCAGCTTGAATGCATTATATTGTTATTTTATAGGCTTAAAGAGCTATAAAGTGTATTGCCATAATCTGACCGGGATTTAATAAAAGCAGCATTGTCTACGTTTGTAGACTAACTGACGGCTCACACACTACATTATGAAACGTGAAATGTTTTACCTTCGATTTATCTGTCATCAGATTCACTGGCCTGCTCCCCGGGACCGGGTCGATACGTGCAAACTGGCAGGCAAGAATGTCAATGTAAGTCACGTCCTGACAGAAATTGTAAAGATTCAAAATATTTGTGCACCTTTGAGTCTAATAATGCATGGTATACATGTGCTTCTCTTCTGCACCTGCTTCTCCTAGTTGGAGTGTGCCAACTTTGTCAGAGTCCTCCACGACTACAATCGGACACACGTCTATGCCTGTGGGACAGGATCCTTCCACCCCAACTGTGCTTTCATTGAAATCACTGGCCACAGAGAGGTAAAGCCGACTTGAGGAAGTGAACTGCAGCAGGAATAAGTTTGACAGGAGTTCAGGAGTTGGATTTAAATTTGCAGAAGTGTAACATTATCTCCCTTTTCTCCACTCAGGATGGCGTGTTCCACCTGCTGTCTAACACAGTGGAGTCTGGCAGATTGAAGTGTCCTTTTGATCCCTTGCAGCCATTCACCTCAGTCCTCACAGGTAATCCGAGCTATCGCCCAACACTCCGGCAGCCCCCTAAATGCACGCCTTATCTGCCGCGCACCAGAATTTTATTGCAGCACAGCACCATTTACCCTGGAATAAATGATGTTCCTGCTCAAGTCTCCGCTCAGTTGTTAGAGTAAATTTGTATTCATGTGTCTGTTTTCCCAGCACTTTACTGCAAATTATGCTCAAGAAAGAGGCGAGCAGACATTTCTCAGGCAGTAACACATTTACTTGGCAGAACCTTGTAAACAACGAGTTCTTTTGAGCCTTATCTCTCCTTCAAATGTTTGTTAGTTGAAATGTTTCTCAGTCTGTGTTTTTGTACGGGGGTTCACTGACATTAGCCAATGAAAAAATGGTAAAAGCTAAACAGTTTGTTTTTACGGCCTATACATTGAATAGGATTGTGAGAAGCTGCAGCTATTTGACTTTAATGTACAATCATATTTTATGTGTGCTAATTTCTTTTCTGCAAATATTAATGTCATGATTGATTGACCCCTGTCTATAATTGGTCCAGATCAGTACCTGTATGCGGGCACATCTTCAGACTTCCTGGGCAAAGACACAACGTTCACACGCTCCCTTGGCCCTTCACCTGACCAGCACTACATACGCACAGACATGTCTGAAGAATACTGGATCAATGGTACACACACGCTTGTGCACATCTACATTAACACGCTGAGTGCACTCAAAACTTGTTATTGCTTTCTCTCCAAACTTCCAGCCTCTCTACTGATACAAAGAGCCCCTCTGTGCCCTCAGGATGGTTATTGACATTCCAGTGCGGAGAAAACAGCCCACTGATTCATTTAGCTGGAACTTTTATATGAATGCCATAGCTGAACAGGGACCACACCTACAGGGGAATTTACAGTGTGCCACAACATTCACAGCCTTAGTCACACAACCGCATAGCCACACTCACACACACACACACACAGGCATGCACAGTCATCACCGGAGAGGGAGTCTACCCTGTGTGTATACATCTCCAGTCTCCAGTGTTTTACAGCCTCTGATGGGTTGTCGTGTATCAACAGTTGTCACCGGGATCTAAATCCTTACACATGGTCTCCACATTTCTCAACGGCGCAGTCAGAGATGTTTGGAGTAATTACGCCTCTCTCCCTCTCTAAGTGTGTGTATACAGCATGTGCAGGCAGAGAGAGTCATTTCTTGCAGTGTTTCTGTTCCTGTGAGCCTGTGGAACATCTCTGCAGCGCTGCAGGACTAACAATGACCTTCTGTCGAGCGTGTTAGCAGTCGTACATTATGCTGTTCCAGTTGGGGAATCACCCTCTGGTGGTTGGCTCGGCTTCTAGGGGTTGAGCTAATGTTGATGTAATGTCACTGCAACACTTAAGCCTTTGGACTCGTTCCCGCCTGATTCACTGATGGCAACATGCTGCTGATTGTGTCCTCTCCCCACTCCTATTTCCTGCATCATTTGTAGTATTTATAGTTGTTGTTCTTCTTGTCAAACTGTGTAACGGGATGAAATAGAAATTACTAATCATTCTTAGCATTCGTTTTTCTGATGTCTAAATTTACACAGAATCAGCTCAGACCCTCTGGTAGTATATTTATGTTTGCTGCACCACGTATGTTTATTTTCTGTTTGACAGCTATAGATACTTTGCAGATTAGGATTTTAAATAAAACATATCTTCTTATAAAATACCAGACCATGTGCCCTGTAAATCCAAAAGCCAATACAGTTATTCTAAGGTAACCTGTAAATTAACTTCTCTACATAGATACATCATTAACTTCAACTTAACCATGTAGTTTTGCTCCCTAAACCTAACCAAGAAGTTGTGTGTCACAATGTTATTATGAGATCATTTTAAAACATTAAATAGCATAGTCATGTTTTATCAAATTCACACAAACTGTTGTGCATACGTTTTGGTAACTTGTTTTGGTCCTATGGTAACTTTACTGTTTTTTGTTCACTCTGAACCACTTTAATCAATACAATTCCCAGCTTTTTCCAGCAAAACCAAACATACAAACAAGCAAAAACTATGTTTGGTGGAGACCAAAACAGAGTGTGTGCTGTGCACTACAACACATCACCTATACAGCATCTCCATGTCAGTTTAAAAGTGTTTTTGACGCCACTAATAAAATCACACCTTCAGGATATTTAGTATTCCATGATACCATGAAACTGTCTGAGCCTATTTCAAGTGACTGCTTTCGATTAAATGATCTGAAAGCTGTTTCAAATACAGAGCACACACGCTCAGGGTAGATATTTGAGCCTGGGTGTTCCAGCTAAAGCTGATCCCTGCCCCACACTGCTGCCTAACCGATTCTGCCAGACAGGCTGAAAATCATAGAAAAGTAAATAAAACTGCTTTTAAACTAGCTAAATATCCCGGTAATGTCTTTATAAGTCCATATATCAAACTGTACGGCAAGTTGAAGATTTATGTGCAGCCCAAGCTTTAGCTTACCAAATAGAAAAGGCAATAAATCAAACCCTTCTGTAGAAATACAGCAAGACTGTAAATAAGCATGTGCAAAGTGTAGTGTTAATGCCACCTCGAGGCTGCAGCGCATGGCAAATCCATTACCTGACGTATTTTAACACTCTCCCTTCTCTCTCTGTTTCCTCTCTGTGTCTTCAGAGGCCAGGTTTATATCCGCTCATCCCATCGCAGACACCTACAATCCAGACGATGATAAGATATACTTTTTCTTCCGTGAGGTGTCATGGGAAGGCAACGACAAGAGCATCCTGTCCCGGGTGGCTCGTGTGTGCAAGGTGAGATATTAACCAAGGGAGGTGTAGACAGTGGGAGGTATGCAGAGGCATGGAGGGGAGGTTAGGATGTGACCTATGGGGAGAATGAAAGGGATGGAGGAGTGAAAGCCCTGACAAAGATACCTGTACATGAACCCAGCTCGTATTGACAGAAATGGTGCTTGGAAAATGGATTAGGTGCGACATTGAGGGACTATAGAGGAAGACAGTAGACATGCAGGACCTCTTACAGAGTGTGGGGGAGTCATAACTCCCACAAGGATCTGATCGGATGAGGATCTTTGTGTCTGCCACTTCAGAAGTGTTTTATGTCCCCCAGGAGGAGGCATTCCTGATACATTCTCCTTTTGTGGTCATTTGAAAGAGTCTGTCAGGGCCAGTAAATCACAGTTTTTGCCCCTTTGTGTCTCGCTGACAGGACATTCTTACTGCTGCTGCCTACATTGTCACTGACATCGATGTAGATCTTTGCACCACCTCATTGTCATCATGTTCCCCAAAGGATTTGCTTGTGTCCTCTATTAAAAGGGTGATAAATAAAGACAATTTCATGTGGTACCATTATATTACATTAGATTATGTTAATTTGTCAGATGCCTTTGTCCAGTGTAACTCACAGTGAGAGCATTCAGCCTCTGAAAGAGACGCATGTCATCATTCAAAGGACTATTGCCAGAAGCACATTACCAATCTTCAAAATTCAAACCCAAACGGAGCCATTTAGGTAATACAAATGTTCTCTCTGTTCAGTGGTTAGTTGCTGCAAGACATTTGAGAAGCATATCGTGTTTCAGCGCCCATTAAGTTCTATTTGACAGCACGTCAAAACAACTGTAAGCCAGCACGGCGCTGCACAGCTGAGTGAGGGCCGAGAAGATTCATGTTTGGGGACCTTTTATACACCGTACAGTGTGTCATTAGTCTTTCCAAATGGGACTAGCCTGCACAGCAGTTTGCTATTAGCATTCAGAGGCCTATTGCTACATTCTTAGAGAAAAGCTCTCGGTGTATTTATGACTTGGGAGTAAGCTGTAAGGCAGACTGGAAGGAGATTCCTCTGGATTACAGCCCTCTCTTTCAGCCGTCTCTCTCTTCTGGTCTTTGTGTTTTTTCCCCTTCACTTTCATTATCTGTAAGTGTGTTTTTCCCTGCATGTGAAAGAAATGAGGGCACTTCACTTTAGTCCCTCTTTGAAGATTATCACCATTGTGAAACATCCTCATTAAGTGCTTACATTTTTTTGTCTCTTAAACACAAGTGTGTTTTGTGTGTGTTGAACCAATACAGTCTTTTCTATACCACTTCTAAGTACACTGGCAAACTTTAATAGGGAGGATCACTAAAGTTTTCTGTGCATTCCAAAGAGATACACTTGAACTCCTACGATGGCTCAAAGGTCGCTGTCTAAAACAATTCATATGCTAAGATAAAACCTGCATTATCCGTCTGCAGCTTCACTTGATTTGAGTACCTCTTCCAACATGCTGTACTTCCATTTGTTTCTTATCTCCTTTGATGATTTTCCATTGCCTCTCTCTGTTTTCCTTTCTTCTCTCCCCTCTCCCTTTTCAATTACTCCTGACTGTCATTATACTAACAAGAAGGTCTCCTTTGTGCTGGTTAAATAAGCACATCCCTACTAGAGGCATGCGGTTCACCTGTTTATTTTCCTAATTAGTGCAGGAAATCGGAGTCAGGCTGTGATGCTGTGTGTTGTCTCTGTGTGTATGACCGTTAGATAGATCACAGGGGGGCTGTGGGTAAGTCCAAAGTGTGGGTCATTAATATTGGTCGCCTTTTGGTTAGCTGCATTATGCTGACTATGGTTTTGTTACGCTGTATGTGGTTGTGTTTCAGAATGATGTGGGTGGGCTGAGAAGTCTGACCAATAAATGGACCACCTTCCTCAAAGCCAGACTTGTGTGCTCTATCCCCGGACCAGATGGAGTGGACACACACTTCGATGAGCTCCGTAAGTGATAGTGAGAGTAAGAAAGAAAATCCAGGCCAATAAAGTAGGTTTTATCTTCCAGAATCTACCTTCAGAGTGCACTTTAGAAAGGGAAACAATTTCCAATTATGCCAGCAGTAGAAACATCAGATAAAGGTAATAAAAACAAATAACCTATGTTCCTTTTCTCTCTTTCGAATAGAGGACATCTTTCTGCTCCCTACTAGAGATGACAAAAACCCCAAAGTGTATGCAGTCTTTACCACCTCCAGGTAAGTTTACCATTCATCACATCATCATCAGCACCACCTATGGTCTCCCATTTTCTCCACTAGCCTTAAATCTTGTTTAATCTTTCCTCACAGCTCCATTTTCCGTGGCTCAGCAGTGTGTGTGTACAGCATGGCAGACATAAGGGCTGTGTTTAACGGACCTTACGCTCACAAGGAGGGGCCAGACCACCGATGGGTGGAATATGAAGGGAGAATACCTTATCCCCGTCCTGGAACGGTGCGTAGCCCGCTGAATGTCACACAGACAAGCAGAGAGCTCATGCTGGATCCCTCTTAGCTAAATATGATTTTCTTTTCACAAATTACATGAATATAATCCTCAGCTTTCTTGCTCTAATTACAGAATAATAAACATGGCCTAATTTAAAAGCTGTGGATTCAAGGGTGAAATGTTCAAGATGCTGTAGGGTATGCGTGCACACATCTGCACATGATGTATGACATAACCTTGACTTCAATGAGGTTACTCAGCATCTCAATCAGATTCTGGTTTCATTTTGTTTACAAAACGTAATCAAGGGATGGAAGGGGATGTATGGAAAATTCAGTGTATGCTTCAGGTGTTGTTTGAGATATAGTGTGCACACAAAAAGGGGGGACTGGAGTGATACAGATGTTCCAGATGTGCTTTGCCTCCTGCTGTTCTTCATTTGTCCACCAGGGGGAGACATGCACCATTACATTGTTGGATGGAAACCATATAGTCCGTCACAAACACACATGCAGGGAGTGAAACCATCTTTTGATTGTGAGACTTTTGCACAATGCTAACATTTTTTCTTTTTTCTTTTAGTGTCCCAGCAAGACATATGATCCAAGGATCAAGACCACTAAAGACTTCCCAGATGAGGTGGTCAGTTTCATTCGATTCCACCCTCTCATGTATCGCTCTGTCTACCCTCTGACTGGCCGACCAGTGTTCACACGCGTCCGAGTGGACTACACCCTCACTCAGATCGTGGTGGACAGAGTTTTGGCAGAGGATGGACAATATGAGGTCATGTTTCTGGGAACAGGTGAGACGCGCCTCTCCACTCAGTGTTCTCTTGAAATTCCATATTTGACCAGCAGAGGGCACTAGATCTCTATGAGTTGTCCTCAGCCTTAAACAGGTTTTGTTGATGCCGCTGTCGTCTTGCAGTAGGAAAAAATAATAAATAAAAGTTTGCAATTATATCCAGCATCATGTTTTAAGTCACCTGTATGCTTTATCACAGGAATCCTCAGAGCAATATCTGAGAATAGTCCAGTATTAAAAATTCTTCTGGTGCTTTAGAAAAGACTGAGTGTACGGACCAAAGTTGCTCATTTTCATAGGACATGATAACATGAGGACATTAAAGCACTCAGACATGGCTGGTTTATATTATTCACTTCTGAATGAAAAATTAATGTTGTGAGGTTTGCTTGATTTATCCCAATCACACTCCTCCTGCTTCCTGTCTCGCTCGTGTCGTAGATGCCGGCTCAGTTCTGAAGGTGGTGAGCATCACTCAGGAGAATTGGTCAACGGAGGAAGTGGTGCTTGAAGAACTCCAAGTCTTCCAGGTACTGTGTGCAACACAAAAGTAGGGAAACGGAAGCACACACACTTCTTTGGCTCCAAGCTTCTTGATAGACAATGCCAACTGTTCTCTAGCTGTCCTCAGTGGGACAGTTGACTCATCAGACACTGATGGATAGTTATGAGCTATTAATCAACAAAGGCATCTGTTGTTTATACTGAAACAGTTCTCAAGAAATGTGTGTGTCCTGAGGTGTCAAAGATAGTGACGTTTGTTTGTTTAACTTTTTTCCAGATTCCCACTCCCATCCTCAGTATGGAGATGTCTTCCAAACAGGTTTGGCCTCATTCACATCCATTTTATTCCCACACTCTTCCCACACTATTCCTCTGCCTTCGTTCTGCTACACATGTATAGATATCAAACACGCCTGCTAGAAACAGGCTCATGGACCCCGGAGGTTTGGGCCCTCCTGGCTTAAACCTAAAAAACAATGCCACTCAAAGAGACATGAAGAGACCCAAAAAATGGCCACAAATAAACATAAAAAAGACACAAAAAGACTACAAATACACTCACAGCAGCAATTACTGTAGGAAAGGAATCTGTGACTGGGGGCCCATTATCTCATAACTCACCCATGATGCCACATGCTTTCACTTGTGTGTTTATGACTGATGTGGCACAAAACATACAGCTTTTTATCCCCAATTCATTCATCTAGTCAACTGTCTCTCTCTCTTTAGCCTTCCCTGTTTTCCTGTAGCTCTCTCTCCCCCTCCTGCCTCATTATCTTAGGGTCAGGGGTGTCAGTAGACACTTCAACCCCAATCACTGCTTCCATTAATCTCCAGCAGTGTTTGACCTGTGCATGTTTCTGTATGTGCATGCTCACTGGTGTTTTTCAGAGGTTGTTTGGAAGTTCTGTTCAGGAATCTCTTTCACTTCAGACGAGTCGGAGCAGATCCAGAGTCACATTTGTAAAAATTCCTCACATTGAGAAATCCTTAAGTCTCTTGTTTCATGTGTCTGTTTAAGGTTTTTGGCTCTTATGTTATAAAGTCTTGACCCCCAGTTATACTTGAGCTCAATTCACAGTAGGAATCTAAAGGAAATTTGGAAGAATGTATGTGTAAAAAGAAAAACCTAAAGTTTTTTTTTAGTGCAAACCACAAAATGTACAGTTTTATTGACTGGCTCTGTTGCTGCTCTTTTTTCTATGTATATATTTTTTGCTCCTCCGACTAAAGGAATTTCCTGTCTGGCTAATAAATCTGAACTTGAAAATGACCTGTATGTTTACCTTCCCTAAAGCAGAGTGTGCTTGTGTTTCACTACAGCAACAGCTCTACGTGGGTTCAAGTGAAGGGCTCGCCCAGGTTTCACTCAGTAGATGTCACCTGTATGGTCAGGCCTGTGCTGAATGCTGCCTGGCACGGGACCCCTACTGCGCCTGGGACGGACACACATGTTCACGATATGTCCCTGCATCCAAGAGGTATGCTCGGATAATATTCCCTTTACAGAGCTATTGTGTTGCATTACTCAGAACAGTATAAATGTAGCTTAAATCTGTAACGTTTTGCACAGTAAAATATAGGAAAGACAATGGAGTGTCTTGTGTTAATGGGTGTGAAGTTGTTTCACATCTTTGCTGAAAGAAAGTAACAATAACAATGATACTAATGACATGTTATTCAACTTGTTCTTAAACTTTTCATTTCCTGAATTGTAATCATGAAGTCACACAATACTGACATTATCAACAGACTAAACTTCAACATGTGGATGAATGAAATATCTAAAGATAAATAAATAATAAATAACAATATAATATAATAGGATTCAAAATCATAATCAATAAATACATTTTTTTACTTCCAATATTTAAGTTAATATGCAACGGTCAATCACCATACAGAGATATTTAATTGTACACTGCAGGTAACATTTTTAAGAAAATAAATTTTTACACAAATTTGCATGCAAAGTTACCAAATCAGCATTTGGCCATTTGTAACCTGGACTCAAACATGCACACACCAATGCAAGCATATGTTAAACAGAGCATGATTTCCAGCAATAAACCTGAATATAAACATGATCCACCAAACGGGAAAGGAAATGGTTAATCTATAGACTGCTTTAAACTGACCCTTTGTTGCCCTACTTCGGCATGGTGTGTGTGTGTTAGCGGGCCTTGTTCTTTATTCTGGAACCGTTGTGCAGAGTTCATAGTTCTTGCTAAATATGTTTTCTATTTTCTCTTCACCTCTTTCTTTCCACGCCAGAGGGTTTTAGTCCATTTGAGGCATTGATTAGAGATGCTGTTCCTCAGCTGATTAATGCTACTGTCATTCCACACCTCTAGAGTGCAGTCTTTGAGGTGCAAAAGTATGTGTGTGCACACTCTGTGTGTGTCTGTGTTTTTTGTTTGTGTGCTTGCTTGCACGAAACGAGGCGTTACAGACTCCATACCCTACAGTTAGAGGTCACACTGCCATATTATTGGCCAGTGGGGATGCTGTTATGGTTTGTGAAACAGTGGAGTCTCCACGGCTCTTTGAAAGCTGATCTCCACAGTGTCAGTGAGTGTAGGCTACAGATGTCCCATCACAGGACTGACAGGAGGTGGAGGAGGTGAAATCAATACAATCTGAAGGAGCCCAAGTGAGCAACACCAAACTAAAGGCCAAGGAAATTCTACTGTAACATTTATGTTGGAAAACTAAAATCAATCCACAGTTTCCCTTGTTTTAGGC
This sequence comes from Serranus cabrilla, assembly GCA_903364295.1. NCBI lineage: Eukaryota > Metazoa > Chordata > Actinopteri > Perciformes > Serranidae > Serranus > Serranus cabrilla. Next base: position 245,239 of record CAFUXE010001323.1, read on the forward strand.
ATTTTTAGACAGAAGAGTCAACATCTTCAAACAAGACAGAGTAAGGGCGATTTGTGCACTTAAAGAAAATGCCACGTGATCAAACATTTCCAGGAATAAACAGAATTTAAGTTTTGTAGTGCATCTACTGTAGGTTTTATATGTGTCAGCCAGAGAAAGACACTAAGGGTCACCAGTAATCAGAGGTCCCCTTAAATCACATTCTAAGTGGTTGTGAAAAAAAATTGCTGCTGGAGGTAATAATTGGTCAACCTCTTCACACATGTCCACCACAGCATTCCCTTTTTCCAGCATATGCAAATATGACATTTGAGAAAAACAAACCCCAGTTTGAGATGGTGAGAGGCGGGGTTTTTTTTAATTTACTTTTCCCCTCCACTCATTTTATATGAAAATGCTTCACAATATTCTGGCTCTGAGCCAAGTATTATTTGCTGAAATGTTATGTTTAAATATGCAAATGAGGTATAGTCTTATTAAATATGTGCCAATTTGCATAAATGTCCAGAACAGATATCTGAAAACTGGATAAAGCCAGATTCAAAATTCTTGTTCCATCTTGTCCACACATTAGAGTCAAAGATTTTTATGGAGGGGATTTTGGAAAGCTCTTTTTACCACTCCTTGAAACTTCCCAAGTTGATTACTCACATCAAGACAATTGCTTTCTTTTACTGAATTTGTATGCTTAAATGTGTGAATGAGGGATTATCTAATGCTTTTGGTGAATTATGGAGAAATCTACAGATGCAAATAAATATTGTGTAGTAAAACAAACACCGAAATGTGTTTAAGATATATAATGGAAGAAAAATAGCCCCAAATCCCAAACTTCTAGTGTCTTGCCTGGAGCTAGTATTTTTTTTTAGCAAGCTAAAGTCCTTTTCCCTAAATAAAATAATAATTTCTAACTCTTTACCAAAGCAATGAAAAGGGTGACATTTCTCTCAGTGTTGACATGAGATTGCAATCTATATAACTTTGTGTGTTTGTTCCCCAGGCGCGCCAGAAGACAGGACATCAAGCATGGAGACCCTGCAAGTCAGTGCTGGGACACAGGAGACAGTACGTAGTTCAGCCTTTATCTGTCATTTCAAGAACTCCTTTTTCTTTGCAAGCTGTAAACACAAATCCAGCAAACAGATAAATGAATCATTTAACCTGTCACTACAGGAAACCTGCATGAGATATTTTTCTAGAGCCACAGAAAAGTCGGATCAATAACAGCCGTGTTTTCTTTAGGTCTTGTCGGGGGACGGGTGGAGGAGAGAGTCCTCTATGGGGTGCAGAGCAACTCCACCTTCCTCGAGTGTATCCCCAAATCTCAACAGGCCCAGATCCGGTGGTTCATCCACAGACCTGGATCTGAACGCAGGGAGGAGGTCAGAGAGTGCACTCGTTGACACGTGTACACACACCAGACAACCATATATTATTTCTCTCAATCTTTCCTTTCCTTCCTCTCATTCTTTCTTTACTCTCTGAAGTCTGAATGTGGACCTTTTGCTTTTCTTAAGGTTAATTGTACCTGAAGGGTTATAGTTATTTCATGCCAGGTCAAAAAACAGGGAGGTTCCAGGTCCGAAGACAGATGTTTGTCACCGTAATTTCTTACATAAGAACCTCAAAGCATCCATAAACATAGTTGAACCTCACCTGCTATGAGGTCGTAGCCTTGAACTCATCAGCAACTGTTTTTGCCACAAATCACTGTGCTGCAGGTTCTGCTTTTCTTGGAGAAAGCAGTGCTTGGACCTAGAGGATACTGTTCACAGCTTACAGTATATACAAGGTTGAAAATCCAGAAGTCACATCTGTTGTGGACTTATAGGTAATAAGGGAGTAATCCAGAATCTCACAAGTTCCTTGAATAAGGTCATTATTGATGTTCATGAGTGTCCAGGGGTTTATGAAATTTGAGGGAAAAAATCTCTCTGAAGCTCTTCTGGTTTTGAGGGAGGTGAGGACTGACCTAAACCAGACCCACCTGAGGGGACGGGACAGTATCTATCACTGCCCTGTTTAAGTTTATGTGGAGGGAACTGACGTAATTCTGTGGTCTCATCAAAGCCACCAGACTCCACTGACAAAAACAGTAATTTTACCTTGCACAGCAAGTGAGTTAATGCTGTAGGACTGTTCTAATTGTTAGGCATTTTTGTGTTACTGTGTGAGAATCTGAGCTAATCCATTAAAACACCAAAGTCACACAATAACAAAAACAAGCTAAAAAGTCAAGGCAGCAGTACATGAGCAATCCTTTGTTTTGTGAGTTACAGTTTCCTTCAGTTCCCCTCACATAAACTGTCTGACGGCAAGGTAAAGCACTGAAAACAGTCTAAATATAGTGTATTTTTAAAACTGAACTTAAACTCCTACTCTTTACACATAAACATTTTTAATCGCCAGAGGTGGTTTTTGTCATTTTTGTAAAATACTTAATGCTCCACAGAGAAATGGAAACACTTTTTTAAAAAGTTCTGATGTAGTGAACATTTAACTTACGAGCTGATTGAATCAAATTCCTGAAGATTCTCATTTTCTCACGTCCGATTAGCAACCTCTTTTTTGATGTGTTTTTTTTTTCTCTGGCGCAATCTCTTCTTCTACTGTATGCTGATGGATTAGCCTACAGCAGAACATTACACTGACATTTTCTGGCAAAATTACTTTTATGCAGCTTTGTGCATTTGCTCTAAACCAGTTGATGGAAACGTCCCTAGTTCGCATTTTCTTTGATGCAACATCTCAAATTTTTTTAACTCACTGACTTTAGTTGAAACATGGCCAATGACTGTGGATAAGAACCTCATACAACCCCACTTCAGTAAATCCAAAGAATTCCTTTAAAACATAAATTAAACATGCAGAACACTGTCCTTTTTAGAGATTGGGGTCCTGATGTCCAGCTGTTGCAAAAGGGGGCATATTTCGTGTTTATTAACAAAATTGTAAATACGGGCTAATTGTCGTTGCATTAGACCAAAGTCACTTAAAAACTGTGCGGCAGGAAGTTAGAAAGAAAGGCACAGTCAGGGACAGAAAGTTGAATGTGTTTGTGTTTGAGGTGTGGAAAGGAACTAATTGATGATGACACTTGTCTCCTGAATGAGACAACAGAGACCTGCTTACTCAGCACCTCCCCTCCCCTATACAAACATACAAACCTTCCTCCACCCACTGTGAGTGTCCTGCTAACCACTCAGCCCACTCACTCCTGCTCTCTCACCCCACTTCCCGCTGCACTTTTTTTTATTTACTCCCACGACATGTCCCCTGTCCTCTCTCTCAGGGGTGAATGTAAACACGCTGACAGGTGCAGAGGCCACTAAAGACCCATGTGTGCCTTTATAGGCCCGCACAGCAGAAAGTCCTGCGTTTCTCTTGGTGTGTGAGTGTGTGTTTCTTTATGATCCCCTACAGCAGAAATCATAACAGAGTGCTCCCTAGGGACAGCCATGTGTTTTGGAGTAATGAACACAATGGGGTGTTTTCTGTGTTTGTGTGTCTAGGCATGCAATGATATGTGACCTATTGTACTCTAGACAAAGTGATGAAGGAGTGAATGCAGGAGTTCTTCCTCCCTCAGGATTGTCATGTGATAGACACAGAAGCTAAAAAAATACAGCAGAATGTGCAGAATCTGCTGGATGAACAGAAAGTTCAGGAGTATTTGTAATGGCAAAGTGTCTTGGAGGTTTGGCTGAGTCAGAGCAAATACATGCTATTTATTTCTATGTGACTGATTTTATCTAGCTGTCTCCTCTGCCAATGTAAAGGAAGAGAGAGCCAACACCTGGACTAACTGGCAGCCCAAAACTATTTTTGGGGATTTACAGTTTGTTTTCCTGAGGAATGATGTCAGACTCAGGCCAGACTGGGCTTCATATCAAACACTTTTACACATGTTTGCCATAGTGACCATTGTTGATATTTATACTTTTATATAACTTTTATAAACTGTTTCTTTGGTGCTGGAAGAATGTCCTGACAATGAGTGTAAAGAAATCCCATTAAATTAAATAAACAAATACATAAGAAAATAAAGATTTTTTTCGGTGGGCACACATGGTTTTATAGTACTGATAATGAAATTATTAAATAAATGAATTTCTCTCAAATGTCTGTAGACACAGAATACCAAAGACAAAAGGGAACACAAATGCTTAGATTTGTAATAATTATTTATTTCTGAAAGATACATTGTTTCGACTAATTGGCCAGTAAATGAACATTTAATTAACATGTCAAAGTACAAACATGGTTTTCAAACTGAATATAAATATAGGAAGTCATTAAAGAGCAATATTTCCTTAATCCTAATGGTGAGACTGATGCTTGAATATGTTTTTTCTCCATTCAACTCATGTCTTTGTCTATCAAAATAAGTAGTTTTTACTCAGTTTAGCTTGTTTCTTATGTGTGTTCGTATATGATTAAGCACTTTATTGACTGTTTTCTGGCTGAGCCACGTCAATGTTGTTGCTGTCAAAACAAAGTAAAGGAGTTCAAGTGAACCGCACCAAGCTGGAGGTCAAAGAAACACACTCAGTGAACTTTCCAGGTGATGGGAGAGATTAGCTATGTGTGTGTATTTATTGTGTGTGTGAAGGAGGGTGTTTTCGTAGCGTCTTTGTCTGAGCCTTGTTACTTTGAAGATACTCTAATAGCTGTCCTGTAATAGATGCTATTAGACATTTTCGTCATCTCTGTTCATGACATGACTTCACTTCCACTTGTTTATGATGTTCTTCCAGTTATAGTCATGGCGTCCTCTCCTTCTCTTTCATTAACTAGCATCGGTAATGTTGCATTACTGGCAGCTGTGTCATGTGCAGAACAACCTTCAGCCTGACAATCGGCGTTTTACGAAGTGGAACTTGATCAGCAAGGATATTAAAACCAGAACAGCCAAAGTTTATCACCGTTAACAAAGAACATTCTGATTTAAAGATAATTAAAGACTTGTAGCGGAGATGGTGGGGATGGTGATGTAGGTGCTATTGCAGGACATTGCATCTGCCTCCTCACAGCTGGGCGTGTGGAGTTAGAGCAGATTTCTGAAGTGTCTGGCTCATTTCAGCCTCTCGCTCCCCGTGCTTTTCTCCCCTCCCCGTTTCCTTCTGTCTGTCATCCCTTGTCTGCCTCTGTCCCTCAGCCTCCCTCATCAGTCCCACCTTAATCTGTCCTCACTTAATTCCCGCCTTCACGCTACTTACTCCATCAACTTTGTTTCCTCATACTTTTCTCCGCAGTTTCCCACAGTCTCTACCCTTCTGCATTTCTCTCCTCACATCTCGCTTCCTGATGGGTTTTGATAAAAGGCATCCTCGACCAGCTGCTCGCAGCACCTGCAGTCCACCCCCGACACGTATTCTCATCATACACTCATGCACACGCTCCCTCCTCTTAGCCCCTCATAAAAGACAGCTATTAAAGATTTGAGCTGGAATAGATTCCTCTTGACTTTCTCACAGCATGTTTATGCCGAAGTGTGCATGTGTCTGTTGTTGCCTGTGTGTGTATTTACCTCCTGGAGTGTGGAATGCTGGCCCATTAGAAAATATGCAATAAGAAAAGCATGGATGATGTTAAATTCATTCATGGTCTTCATTAGAACTAAGTACAGCCTTCCTGGAAACATGGGAAGTTTGGATGCTTAAGATGTGCTGAAACCTCACACTTTTAAAACACTTACCCACACTCGAGCATCATTTAACTATTAAAAGCTGTGTTTCATTGGGTTACTCCACATGCATGCACGCTTGTTCATGCATACAAACACACAACTCCATACAATATGCTTCAAAGCTGCATCGCTATTCCCTTGCAGGCTTAATCACATGCAGAGACACACAGATTTACACACACACACAGACAGGTACACAAATAAAGACAGACCATCTGGGTGAATTTAAATGTCTGGCATTGCCATTTAGTCACAGATGCCTGAATTTTGGATGTCAGAGGGAGGGGACGGCTTCAGAGACACACAAATAAACACATAAATACTGATTAAGAACTGCGCAACATCTCCGTAGGGCTTTGCACAAGTAGGATTTTTATGTTTTTAATATGTATCCCAGGTGTTTTGTCACAGTCCTTTAGGTGTGCCAGGAAATGAGAATGTGATGGGAGACAGACAAGTAAATCTAATGTGGGTAAGGGTCAAGAACCAAAGAGCCTGTGAGGCCTGGGGGTCTGCCAACAACACATCATCAGTGTCAGACCTAGAAACCACCACAGAACACACACTTACACACATACAGGCTCATATGTAGAAGGATAAGCAGGGAAATATTCATGCTTTCCTGCATGCACTTGATGCCTGGGCCTCCTTCTCTACATGCAGCTTTCTTATCACTCACACCTCTGTGGGGGTCGGAGCAGGGCTGTGGGAGGTATTCTTTTGAAGCATCCACACATGCATGGACACACACACGCTGGACACAAACACTGTGATGCTCTCTCTCTCTCTGTCCTCTGAACACAGCTGTGTTGTTTTAGGCCCTGACAGCAGCTGTGCCACCTGATAAATCATGGTGGATGCTAAATGAAAAGAGCGGACCATAAACATTAGCACACTACTTACCCTTACACCTTAACGACCGCCACATGCATCCTCACACACACACAGCAACATACCTTCTTTAGCCTTCACTTACTGCTTACACTCATCATGCATCTAAAAATCTCTCCACACTACATAATGACCCCTGGCCCCCCACGCTGTGGATGGCACTCACCACACCCAATTCAATATGTTTCCTGTTTCAGGGGTCATTACTGTGTTTAACGCACCTTGAATGTAAGTCAGGCATGAAAATGTATGTGTGTGAACAAGGTGGCAGATACCGAGCTAGTGTTTTGTTATGTGCAGTCAGTCTGATTGTTTTGGGGTAGGGGGAAATTATTTCTTGTTCACTAGTAAAGCTTTAAATCTATTGTATTGTATTATCTTTGTGATGAATCTCTCATTTCTTTTTGTCTCCCAGGTCAGGCTGGATGATCGTGTCGTACACACAGATCGAGGTCTCCTGATTCGCTCCCTCCAAACCTCTGATGCCGGTGTGTACAGCTGCATAGCTCAAGAGCACACACACTTCACCCACACTCTGCTCCGTCTCAGGCTACAACTTGTTACACATGGACAACTAGATGGGAAGCCCAAGCCCAGTGAAGACCCTGTCGCGGAGTTAAGCCATGGCGTGGAGTCCCGCCAGCGTTATAAAGACTACCTCAGAGTGATGAGCTCTCCCTTTAGTTCTCTGGAGGAGTACTGCGATTCACTGTGGCTGGAGAAGAGGCCGTCAAGGATGCGAGGGCGAGGCGGCAAATGGAAACATATACAGGAAATGAAGAAGAGCAGGAACAGGAGACAACAGAGAGAGAGAGAGGAAGATGGGGAAAAACAGGAGCGAGGGCGGGTAGTGAGGACAGTAAAGCAGTGAGCAATGATAAAAACTGTCACACTTTTATGTTACCTGAAGGCCACTGTAGGTTCTCTACATGTTTGACAAGTGAGGGGTGAGGGGAGGGGTATTCACTTGGTTGCAACCTGCAACAAATTCACTAGATGCCACTTAATACTACACACTGCTCCTTTTAGTAGTGTTGGATCGTAACTACGTCATTTCTTTAATCTGTCTGCGTCTGTACTGTTTGCAGATAACAAAAACAAAAACCATCAGAGACTGAATAACAATGATGATTGCAATGTGAAACTATTAATTGTGCATGGTCATCAATATAGATGAGTTGACCTTATGAAGGATTGCAACCTTGAAGCTCTCACTGGCAAAATAGTTTCCCTAACAGTACAGATTGACAGTTAATAAAGGTGATCATATGATGACATTGAATCATATGCTTGAATTGGTAAGACTGGTAAAATGTAATTTTTGTCTTTTTCTTGTTTTTGCTTGTTGTGATGACAATGCATTCATGTTGAATGACTGTAAATATTTATATACCATGTACAGGAGATGCAGCATGCTAAGTTTAGTCTTATTACTGATCTGTATAACTATAATGATAATCGGGTATTATGTTTTGGCTGACGAAATGACATATTTTTGTACAAATGTTTCACTCTTATATACTGTAGGTTCAATAGATGTTTTCTTTATTGCTGTTTTTGAAAGTTATTTAAATAAATGTGTCTCGGAGCCCCTGTGTTGCTTTGTTACATTGTGTAAAGAGATAAAAAATATTTACCTTAAATGATATAACAGTAAAAGCAGTTTGTTCTGAGGAGGGTGTGTAACGTTAGTGTTGAGAGGGGGCCCCTGTAACTGCTGCACCACCCAACGGAAACGTTTAGCCGGACACCGTTTGCAAGCTGGGGCGAAATTAGCATAACACGCGGATTGACGTATGTGTGAGTCAAACTATGGCGCGCGCAAATGACTCGGTGGAGCTGGAAGACCCGTCTGCACGTTTCAGGTCAGCTGTAACAGCACCAGAGAGAGAAAGTTGTGTATCAAAGGATGACGGTGTGCCAATGTTGCTCCGGCTCTGTAGCGTAAAGTGTGTTAATGTCCAACATGCTAACACCGGAACAAGTATGCAAACCGGAGTCCAACTCCTCAGAATCAACCTTAATGGCCAAGTAAGCGTCTACACCTACACCTTATTTTTTACACCCTATGGTTTACACACACATACAGTAAATGTAACATTTTTTTAAGTTGCTGTCAGTGCACTTTTAGATAAACAAGCAGCAAAGCTGAAAATAATAAGTATTTAAACATTTGTGCAGATATAAATCGGATAAAGTATATCTATTGTAATATATGAAAAAATATCAACAATACAAAGTGAAATATGTAACTAGTAATACATTAGTGCAATGATGCAAACGGTGACTAAAGGGTAATTTATGCAGTGGGTTACTTTATACTACTTTTTTTTACTTTTCCCTTGTAGTGCAGCTTTACTGTTCCTTTTCCAGGATGGTGACCTTGTTCAATGCAACTTAATTTTTTAATGGTTGATCTGACAATTGACATGTGCCCCATCCTTAATTCAAAGTCAAGATTCACCTGAGAGTCATTCAGCAATTCAGGACAAATTTACAAAAAAAAAGTCTAACAGAAATGTATATGAAGTATGCTTGACAGATTATGACAACTGATTCAAGCATTGTGCATTTAAAGGTTGATGTTAGGTAGATGTTTTGGGGGCTAAGACTATTCAACAGAGAACTAGTATGCTATATTTGATAAACATGACCACAGCCAATTGTATATTATGTTTTGCATACAGGTGTCCAAAGCGTTTGAAATCTGTTAAAAAGAACTAGAAAATACTTTTATAAAGTGCACATATAAAGAGATGGTGCGGAGTTTAAACTGATTATGCTAACATATATAAAAGCAACTGAGAAAAAGCTGTAAATCAGTGGCCGCATGACTGTTTCACAATGTAAAATCAGACGTTCAGGCTTCATAAGATATCATACAGACTGTTCCAGAGAAGATGTTGAAAAGAGCAGTAACAGACTGTCTCATGAGTAGAGAAGCTTGAGATTGGGTTAGGGTTAGTTCAGCTGAGCCTCTCCTGATATAGCAACGCAAGTCCCTGTACTCTGCATGCAGATGTCAGAATGATTTAGGACCAGCTGGTGTGTGTGCATAAAATAGAGTGAGAAAGTGGGCGTCCGTGAAAAAATTGTGATCAAACTCAAAGCAATTCACAGGTTGGTAAACTCCGAATGCAGCAGCATCAGTTTCATAAGTGAGAAAAGTAAGCATTATACAACGCAACGTGTCTGACCTGAATAGTATTTTTAGACTCACATAATAATGTAGATAATATCATACACAGTACTTGGATACACTGCTGACAGCAATATTGCAAAGTGTTTTTTTTTTGTGAAAAACACGAGTCATGGGAATCCTCTGTTTTAACTGACTTATTAGATTTTGGTGGAGCTGCTGAACCACTGCAGCTATCACTGGGTACAGAAGTGTCCCATAGACCAGACTAATAGTCTTTAATTCTTTGACTGATTTAAGCCTGCCCTCTTACACAACTATTACTGTCTCTGTGGAGAAACAGTTGGCATTTTAGTGCCTTAATTTTTTACATAAACCAACATGCATCATGTCATTGTACTTACTGTACTCACCCTCTATGTATATATGCACATATGAGGAGCATTAAAGTCTCCCGTTTTGTGTTTCTCCACAGTGATTTCTCCATGTTTCCTGTAACAAAGACAATAAATATTTCAAGGACTTCCTCCTTGTCTATAGTTTATTTAACAGTCAGCTGCAAAGAACAAACTACATCTCCCCAAAAAGGGAAACAGCAAAGGGACATCAGGAAAGGACTACAACAGACTTTAACACAGCTTAAGTAAGAAATATAAAATAAATGCTTCAACAGCTTACATTTTAATTGCAATAGAATTTGTTTGATAAGCATACCAGCAAATGTATGGGGAGAGCAGTCTGTTGATATGCTGTGTGGAAATCAACACCAGTTGCCCTTTACAGCCTTTTAATAGGACAATTTAGCAATGTGACAGTTGAACCAGACTGCATGCATTGCTCAGGTGGCAATAGTCAAAAGAAAGGAACACCTGTTGGTGATGTATGATCTAATTTAAACAGTGTCAGTGACATAACAAGATCACTTAAAAAAAATGCTCTTGCAGGTTTTTTCCACACAGCAATCAAACATTTGCATTTACACTTTGATGTAAATGTCCTTTCCTACATAAGAAGTCTATTGTCAGATGGAATGCTTCCACTTAAGGAGTTTTCCCAATGCGGTCATGATTTTGCGTCAGCCAAAGTGAGTTAACTTGACCTTCACATGTGGCTGGAGAACAACCAGTGAGTAAAGATGACTTGTTGCGATGGACAGGCAGACAGAGGCAGCGGGGGGTCGAACTAGGAAGCAGAATTCAGGGAAAGAAACCAGATTTAACGGACGGAAGTGCTTAATTTGATGTGATTGTTGTAATGAGCAAGCCAGTCTGCTTTGGACCCCTGTAGAGGCCTTACAGGATACACAGACAAAGACACATGCAGTATGCTGCTTTTTCCACTGGCTCCATTTGAGGTTGTTTCCATGTGTCCAGTGACCCACGTGGACACGTCAGGATCAGATACAGTGCATGGGACTGGGCTCTTCGCAGTAGGTGGCACATGCACTGGAAGCTCTCTAATTAACTGGTATCATGTGGGCCATTGCTATTTTAATTTCCTTCTGCATCCAGATTTTATCATTATACTCCTTTAAAAATATTGCGTAGGTGATTGTGAAATTCTGTGTCAGTGCAGGTATGATTGGGTAACATTTTTAAAGGGGTTAAAGAGAGGGTCACACTTCAAAATATGCCCTAAAAAAACAATTATCGAGAGAATCACCACCTGGTGTTATTTGGCACATACAAATTGCAATATCTGTTGACCTGAATCTGTCATTCTGTCTGTTTCCATCATCCTGACACCGGTGAGCACTTTATGCAAGTGTGCCCAGGTGCAAACATTTGAGGCAGATATGTTTTACAGTAAAGACTGTCCCACAGCCAACTTCCTCAGGACTGTAGCAGAATCAAGATATCAAACACCATGACAGGAAGACTAAAGGGAGAGAAAAAGGAGAAGAGAGCGGAATTGAGATGTCAGACCACAGAGGTGTTTCTGCTTCTATATTACAGGGTATTTACAGCTGTGCAGATGTGTGTATTTGTCAGGTGTTGACAGTGAACTTCTGGGCCGGGTGGAGACAGTCGAGTGTTGTATGGGAGCTGTCGGGCTGGGCGGTATTGATGGCCGCCTCGGGGGATTGGAAGGCTGGAAGTATGTGTGTATGAGCTACAAACAGTTGTTCCCTCAGAAGTAATGACTACCTGTGCTCCCTGTGCCTGATTTATGAACGTACATGATCCCTCCTCACTCTAGGATTTGTGGCAGGATGCAGTGAGTATCCTGAACACACCCTATGATGGATGTTTTCTCTTGTTGTGTAAGAAGCTACTTTGAAAATCAATGTAAATGAGATGTGTCCTCTGAAAGCTCCTTGCCCCGTGGTTTCCCCTCGTTCTGGATGCACATTTTCTTGTGTTGGCTGCAGGGTCATCCCTGATGATTGGATATCAGGTGTCAGTTGGTGTTGTGCATCCATGCAAATGTGTTTTCACATAGGTTTTAATCAGGTCTATGTGCTTCTGGTTAGAGGTCAGAGGTCACAGAAGAAGCTGATGGGCTCAGCATTTAGGGGATGTATTTTAATTTAGTTTTATCAAGTATTGTCAAATCTGGTGGCTGAGACAGATAAGGTAGTTTAAATGCACTCTGGTTGATTTTTCAAAACAAGGGGAAGTTTTAATTGTGAGACATTTCAAACATGAAAATATCTTACACTTTGTGGCAAACTAGCTTCAGTAAAATGTTTCTGACATATGTATTGACTGCAGATATGTGGAGGGAAGACTGGAAGATTGTGGTTATATCCCAAGCATTTGGTAATGCATCATTACTGCATCATTTCCCATCACACTTATTCATTGAGGTGGTGGACTCTCATACTACTGACATGTGAAAGGGATTATAGAGGAGCAGTGATCAGGTTTCCAGTGAATCTTATTAATCATAACAGCAATTAAATTTTATCATGAAAATCCACTGTTTGTGGTGTGATAAAATTAAACAAATATAAGGCTTGTTTTACTGTCTTCAAAACAGTTAAGTAAAATATGGTCATGTCTAGAATCCAGTCCATAGTTATAGGTTCTAGGAATATGGTTGTCTTTTTAGTTTCCCTGTCATTACATTGCTGAAGAAACAGAAGTGTGCAATAGAGCCGTGATAAATCTAAATGCTCATAGAGCGCACGGTCTGACACTGTTGGATTCCGGTCAGGTGGTCAGGTTTACATAAGGTCTGCAATGTTCCACAGATGAACTTTAGACTTCCTTCAGTAAGCCCCTTTGGCCTTTGCTCCTCTGCTTGCCTGGTTATCTTGTTTCCATAATAAGTTTGGTGTTCTCTGTGCATCTGTATAGGCAAGGAAGGTAGAAGTTATTATTTAAGTGCATTTTAACACAACTATTTTCCTCCAGTACAATTTCTTTAAGGTGACATTACTTTTACTTGAGTGCTGTGATGTGATTAGCAACAACCTATGTGGCTGTCCCTGTGTCTGCTGCGTATTGCTAAAACCTAAGCCCCACAGGAGAAAACCTTCAGCCGTGAAGGTTAATGAGCTCAGTAAACATGGAAATCTTCCAGAACATTGTGGGCCAGGGAGGATTTTCAGCTATTTTCCATGCCTGGGTGTGAAGAAAGAACTCAAATTTCAAGCCTGATTTTGGAGATCAGCGCACAAATGCTCCCCATATTTTCTCAAAATATCCCTTTGAAACAGCTTCGGGTTAGCTTTGCTTATCAGTGTAATTAATTCAATTCTGTCAAAATATAGCAAGGTGTATGTTATACAATATTTCACTGCCTGGAAATAGATGAACACATTTCTGCATTATGTTGTGGTGTGCTTTAATGCACTCTTGGCCTGAGTTTGACCCACAAGGTAAGCAGTAAGGTGTGAAAATACTGAGGATTAAATGTGATTGAATGGTTGTATTATTTACTGGTCTCAAAATAATCTCAAGGATTTTATTTGGTCAGTGTTTGAATTCAGAGGATCTGGGAGCGTAACCTCTCCCTGCACACGGAGGAGTCATTCCTCGAAAGCGTGTCTTGTCTATTTTTTCAAGTATCAGTTTTTGTTTGTTTTTACATTCTGTCCGAAAGAGGATATGT
>CAFUXE010001323.1:259156-270984 GCA_903364295.1 Serranus cabrilla
TTTCCAATAAAAGAACCTGAAAACTGCATGCTTGACTTCATTCAGTTCAGTACAGTTTAAAATTCCACAGTGGAGACAGAAAATATTTTTAAAAAGATAATTCATCTATTAGCAGCATAAAAATATACCACATCAAAATAACAAAAAAACAACATGAGAGAAAAATAGAACGAATGAATGATAAAAAAAATAAGGCAAAGGAGAATGTGTCATAAAGGGTTACATATAGCTAATACTAAACATGATATACATGTCTTCGCCTGTATCATATAATTTACTCCCACAAAACTTTAATTACAGTAATAAAGTATCGTACGAACAGTAATCCGAGTTTTGTCAGACTGTTGTGATTTACATGATGAGAGCTGACAGAGTTCACATTCCCAGCTTATTATAGTCATTTGTGCAAATTAAATTTGCAGTCAGTGATACAATCTGAATATTAGAACTTTTACTTAAATTAGATTACAAGTATCGGAGGACTTCATTTGGAGACATTTTGCATGTGTGTATGGGCTGATTTGACAGTTTTTTTTGACAATTTAAACCCCGGATACGCCATCCAAACGAGCAGAACTGAAGCTAAAGCAACAGGGTGATTGATGGAGCTGCGGACATCGCTGTCAGATTATGCAGTTAATTTAATGTACTTAATGAATTGGTATATCAAGTTGAATGTCTGCATCAGCGTGAGCCTTATTACATTAGGGATCACAGTGTTTGTGTGTGTGCGTGTGTGTGTGCAACACCAGAAGAGACCACATTCCTAACTATGTTTCTGTATGAGCGTGTTTGCATGTGTGTGTCTCATATTGCCGCTGGCATCCACAGATCCCAGGGGCGAACACAGTCTGCATATCCATGAAATGGATACGCCTTTCAGTACAGTTTGATGCCACACCTCATTGACCTTTAGCCTTTTAATCGCTTTTTCCAATTGGTCACATATCTTTACTTTATCCTTGCATTGCAGCGCAGCCACATGGACTGCACTAATCTCATTTGGAAAATATTTCCCTGATTCATGTGGCAGATATCAGCTGTAAGGAAAGGAAGTGCAGGCTCACCCTCGTATCATGTCGGTCTATTTATATATATTCATGTTCGGAATGAGTGCCATCATATCATCACCATTCTATCTCATTTTTCATCTTTAATTCTCGAGCTGTTTGACAATGTTGTACACCGTGAGGGGGCCAAGAGCAGTCCAGCTACTGGAGAGAGATTAAACCATCAGAGTGTCCATCTGTCCCCCCGACTTCTCAGTCCCCCCAACCAAATGGATCAGATGTTAGGGTGAGGAGAGGGAGACGAAAGAGGCAGAACAGAGGGAGAGGTGAGAGAGAAAAGTGGATACTTGAATGGGATTAGTATCTCTCTGCAGCCTGATGACATCTAATGGCATCTCTTCCTTCTTCAGTCAAACCGCATCACATCATACCAGCGAGGATTTGGCAGCTGAAAGCAAACACCCCTCCAGTGCTGCCCTTATACTCCACTCCCTCTGCTTGACTCCAAGGTGAGAAAAATTCCTTCTGAATTTTAAAGCCGATTTTTGATGCATTATAACCAACAACAATAGGTTTGAGAGTTGCATTTTTCCTGCCATGGTCAGGTACTTGCCTCTTGGGGTCACTGCTAATTCACTTGGACGCTGTGTGTGAGCGTGCTGCGTCGGGCAGATTGTATCATGCAGTTTGGAGGGACTTTTTCCTGTGGTCTTTGCCTAATTGTAGCTGATGTCTAAGTACATTTCTTGTGTTTGTGATTCACCACTTACACATGTTAGAAACCACAGTATGGCATAAAGCAGCAGGATGTCACTTGGTTTGCATTATAAAAAATTAGATGATGTGCTTGGAACAATATTACAAATGGCTGACAGGCTTTGATGAATTTCACTTTTGGATCATTCTTAACTTTCCACAGCAATGCAATTCCATTTAGTCAAAAGCTGATTTCATAAGCTGGTGCTTGAAAATTAAATCTTTTTATTAGCATTTTATTATAGGAGAAAATTATACTGTCGAAAGGGTCTTTTTATTTATTTATATATTTTATTCTTTTTCATTTTTAATTTGACCACTGCATATTCCTCTTGAGTTAGGTTCTTTTTCTTTAGTTTGAATAGGGGTGGGATAGGGAGGGGGTTTGGAGCCATGCGTGTGTGTCCAGTATTAAAAATCAGAAAATAAAATATTCCACAGTCTTGTTCTTAACATGCACACATGATGTGCTGTAGGCCAGGATGGACTTCATGCCGGATACAAATATCTTTTCACGGCTCTAGTTAAATTTTGTTTAACTATTTCCAGTTATCAGCTGCAGTAATGTCAGTGGTAATGAGATAAACAGGGCGGTGCAGCCCAGAAAAGGTATCATAGCCTCATTTAACACATTAACAAATGAGGTGGCGTAGAGACTTATAAGTGCTTTTAAGATTGCATGTGTGTAATCATTTTCCAGAGGTGTGAATGGTGATGAGTTGCCAGCGTCGGGAGATCAAAAGCTTAGATGAAATGTTTGTCACTATAACAGCTGCAGAGCTGTGGATTTCCACTTGATACTGTTAAGCACAGTGGAGACTGCAGCCACCTCCATTCTTCTGCCTGCAGAGTGGATAAGCATTTGCAGAGCGTGTTTCCTTTAACTCAAAACATTTGTAAAAGAACTACATTTCTGCATGGTTGACCGTGTTTAACATGCACTTCTGTTTTACAAGATCCACATTGGCTGTTTTGCAAATAGTTTGTTGTTCTTTTTCAATAACACACAATGTTCCTCTCTGTTTTACTGTGGATTTGTTCCAAACAGAACTGTTTTTATTGAGACCAAGGGGTATTTGATTTAAGTCCCCAGGTGCCTCGCCAAATTTACAACAACATTACATAAGACAAAATCTGGACAAAGTTTACTTGCAGAAGAAGCAATAAAAAGGGGAACAGGCTGGATGATAACAGAAATCTTGTGTTAAATTGAACACAGCCGGCAGATTTGTCATGACCTTAAGTACTACTAACACCACTGCATGCAAAGTGCAATATCATCACCAGACTGAGATATATATAGAGGGGAATTTGACGTGTCACATTTCTATTTACGATTGCTAACAACATTTGGAAGTAGCCACAGTGGGAAATGGCAGCATAGCAGTCGAAAGGCTTCGAGTATTGGCATCCTCGGTATTAATCAGTTTCAGTTGAAAGGATAAATAGAAGGGCCATGTCTCTATTGACTGGAGTTCCTTTTCAGATTCGGGGCCATTCAGACGTCCCAGTAATGAATGCCAGTCATCAGGAGAGAAACAGTCCGGTTTGCGAGACCTATTGTGTACAGCTGGAAATGAAAAATGACATCCATGGCTCTACATCCCATACACTGCTTCATCATTCACAAAAACTGATGCCATGGCCTGGTGATCACAGGAGGTCCTTCTTGTATTTTAAACTGATTTGTAAGACGGATGATTCAGTGCTTTCATAAAGGAGAAGCTGCCTGTGCTTCTATGAGTGCGATAAGCCCCCGTCTTCTAGCATTTGTCTTAATGAGCTCATTCGACATTCACTGCTAGCTAATTACTTTCCTTAATCGTCACCAGACACATGGTAGTCTATTATGAATATTATTTATGGTAGACGATGAAATGGACTGTGTTTTCAATATTTATGGAGTTTCTTTCTTGCTTTCTTGCTTTCGTCCCAGCTTCCTTCCTCCGTTCTTCCTTCCTGTGGTTTTGATAACCCTACCCATATGGCTGGGTCTTTGATGTCTTTCCCAAATCCATGTGCACGTTGGTTGTCATGTTGCTTCATGGCAGGCGCATTCCTGTCTTCTAGCGTGAGGGCCTCCCAATACACAAACACACAAGGCCAGTCTCAGTCAAATCTAAATGGAAATATTCTTTCCCGTATGTCCTATTAAGATGCCGGTGCAATTTAATTTCCCTTTAGGACGAGCAAAAATACCCAAATCCCACTGTAGTTTAGTCACAACTATTTTAATCCAGCCACAGGTATTATGATCAGACAGTGTCTCATGATAACACCTTAACTCCTTTTTACAGCTTCATTCAAAGAAATACAAGAATGCATTTGAAGTGCTTGCATAGTGAGAGGGACAGTTCTGTGGCAGCATTTTTTGGCAAGCATGAAGGGCACCACGATCATCAGGGCAGAGGATGCTCGGTAGCCTTGTGCAAGTGATAGATGACCGCACTCACTGCCATTTTATGGCTCCTTCATCCATGCTTAAAGTTGAAATATGTGAAAGAATAAGCAGAGAATATATCTCACAGTAGACGTGGAGGTCACATCCAACCTGCTATGAATTTTATGGTGGTTCAGATTCCTCCTCACTAGACGTATGTGTGCGCTTGTATGTGTTTCACCGAGAGAGAAAGGGAGAGAGAGATGAAATAAAAGTCACAATCAACTTGATAAATGGTATAACATTCTCAGAGGAAAGTGTCATTTGGTGAGATTGATGAGGCTCGGTGCTTCCAGCTGTTCAGGTCTGCTCGCTGGATTCAAGGCTCAACTATTCCTGATGATTAGGGCTGATATCTATCTTGGGAGTGTTGGACAGTTTATAAAACTATGGACTTGAACTATTTATCTGTGATTTTAGTGTCATTATTACAGTTGTAGAATATTATTTACTACTGTTTGTACTCTAATCACTCTTACACAATTCTGGACTTTTCAACAACGAAATCAACATTTACGAGTGTTTGTCCCCATTAGTGTAAAAGGAAAGTGTTACAGGAAAATGCCCATTATATTAATGTGTAATATAAAAGAAAAACTATTTAATGGTGGAGGGATCATTTTTAACCACTGGTAATTTGGCTCGATCATATTTTACACACACAAATGTCCTCTGTACCCTTTCTCACTGGCTGCGTTTATGCAAAGTGTATGCTAATGGTCATTTGTTCTTGTGTGTGTGACTGTGTGAGTGTGTGTGCATATGAGAGAGTGCAAGAGAGAGATAAAGAGAGGGAGATTGATCACAGAGAGGTATTACTCTCCAGCGAGTGCTGTAAGGGCAGCACTATTATGCAGATGAGTGCATTTAGTGTGGTTGGACACCACCCAGCATGTCATTAAATCTAAAATGGCAGCGGGACCTTAATGTTAGGCTGCTATTGTAATGTGCTCCGTCTTTCCCCCTGTTGTACATTGAACAACCCTGAACCACCATTAACCACCTGGCAGAGCCTCTCGGTCGCTCGCAGTTATTTTTCTACATCTGTCATTCTCTTTTTCTCCAAATCCTGGTTTTGTCTTTGTCTGCTTGCACTCTCTATTTCTATGTCTTGCATTCAGAGCCAAAATAAAAATACATCCAGCAGCCAATTACCTCTGGCTCATCCTATTATGCCACTGGACAGCTAGTGTAGATGACATAAATATAGCAGTCCATACCTGTTTGTAATGATGAGCTCAGAGGACCGCGGTGAAACCCATTACCCAATTACCCAATTATTTTAAATGACGGGTGATTATCAGACATCATCAGCGATACTGCTGTAGCACCACCTCTGGAGTAGCTGTTCTGTCCGCCTGAATACAGCTATTCATGTCTCCATTTTCTTAGTGTCAACACAGGCCCACATGCAAACGAACGCACACATGCAGTTAGTCCTTGGCCTGCTGTCATGCGCCTATTTTGACACGTCGTTCAGCGCACCGTTTCCTTTTGGGAACGGCTCAGAGATGCCGGGTGACGCTCTCGTATTCGATGGCAAAGGAAACAGAGCTGTTAGTGCAGGGTCACGACCTTTCACCTGACATGTGAGAAGGCTGTTTGTGTGTGTGTATGTGTATGTGTGAGTGGCACAGGTCACACTGTTCAGCATCCAATGAGATGTTTTTGTAGCTTCTCTGCCTTTCGTTGTCTATCCATCTGTCCTCAAACGCAGGCCTCTAACCAAACCCAACAAACAGGGCTCTGTTAGAAATAAAAATGCTTTTGAAATGACAGCGCTAACCAGGCGGTTATACAGATTGCATCCCTGTCCTTTAATCAGTGATAATAGCCCTAGGTCCTCATGAATCCAAAGTCAAGAATGTCTTAAGCGCCCCGGCAGTCCTACTTCCTGCTGATTATCCATCTCCTCCTCCTGACGCCTGCTCTTCCCTTCCCCCTCCTCCTCCTCTTCATCTTCTCCACCCACCTCCTACAATTCATGGCATCACACCCAGTGATGACTGACATCTCAAGCACAGACCACTGTTTACTCAGTCTAAAAATAAGAGGTTAGGCTCCAAACGCCATAACCTGTGCATGCCTTACATGTAAATCACAGCTCACAGGTCACCAGGGTCATCGTTTAGGTCATGTGTATATATCTATGCCAGGTAAAAGAGATGTCCAGTGAAGGTCGGAGGCTCCTGTGTCTAGCAGTCATCTCCCCTGTGGCAAAGTGTCACTTGTCTCCCCTTCTTGCCTCTGCTCCCCGTCGCCCCTTCTCTCCCCCCGACTGGTGGTAATATACCCGGGGCTATTCTTAGCTTCTGTGTCAAGCTTGTCTCTGGGGAGCAGTCGAGGGGTCTCTGTTACATTACTCACACACACACATGCACACAGGTGTCTAGAGACATCTCTATTTGATCTTTATTAAGCAGTGTTACTCCGAAACCAATTTGAAGAGCAGCCCCCTAAGTACGAGATCATGTTCCACCACAACTGAAAACTCCATTAATTGAGTGGCATGCAGATTGGGTTGTTTCAGCAGGCTGCCGGTGGCTGACATGTCACTTACGATGACCACATCGTGATAGAATCCAAATAGCAAGAAGGAATTACATTTTAAGACTAGCAAGTATGATTTTACATATTAGTTTAATCACTGGCGTTCACATAAATTAGCTGGAGCACTATATTTTTATGTGAGCAGTAAAATGTTGCTGTGTGCAATTTGGTTGTATTATAAAGATTTAGGTAGCATGTGGTTTCCATTTTTCAGTGGGACGCCACATCTAGCACTGAAAACAAGTGATCGGAATTGGCTGTACTTCTGTATAAAGTAATAATGATAATAATAATACATTTTATTTTTAGAGCATAGTCACACATTTAAATTTGAAGACACAGTCACACATAAACGCAACACGAAAATATAACACAAAACAACTTAAAGCAGTCACACACAAAGAGGTGAGTTTTTGAACGTTTTTTTGAAGGCGGGCAGGTCAGTACAGTCACGGATGTTTTTTGGCTGGGAGTTCCAGGAGGTGGGAGCAGCTTTGGAAAATGGAAAAATATCTTTATGAAGCCATATTAGAGTTTTTCAGGACAAGTTTTCATAGTTTAAGAACACGGTTTTTATAGTGTCTGTCCTGCAAGAACCATGACTTATCAAAGTAATCATTTTGTTATCCATCTCCTGTTTCAGAGTAGTTACTTTTCCAGCACTAGAGGAATTTTTCGAAACCTAACTGTACAGTAATTGGTCAAGTGTATGTCCACTTTTATTGGTTAAACACATGAGCAAGTGCTCACTACAATAAGCACATTTAAGTTTCTCTTGGTTGGGGTGGTAGTGCTGGTTTAATGTAAGGGAGGAATTAAATGTAGGTCATAAGGTGAAAATGTCTGCACTGTGTCCTCGTAAACCTTGGCTCTTTCTGCAAACAGCTCACTGTTGCAGAGAAAGGGTATAGTTAGTCTATCATGATATTCTGACACAGATAGCTGCCCCCGGGTGACTGCATGTGCCACATCAACACAATAACTGATGCTATTGTCCCTTGTTTCAACCCTGGTAACTCTAGTGTCTCCTTAATAGCTCGCTAGCTTGATGGCAGTAACTCAATCCTCCTTTTAGACAGGATGCGTGTGGCTTTAATCTACGTTCTAAGACAAATGTATTACTCCCATCACACACTACGTGAGAATAAGCCTTCCTTTGTGTACTAGTGAAACAGTACCACCTGGCTTTTGGTGGCAGTTGTGAGTATGTGTTTGTGGGTTCACATGCCTGGATGTGGAGTACAGTTGAGACTTCTCTCTCATGTAAATCCTGAGGTAAGCGTCTCAAGCACGTAGCACTTCATAACAAGGGCATTGCCTTACAGACCACACGCACGATCGGCACCCAGCTAAAGCCTCGCAGAGGGTAGAAAATCCTGTCAATGTGTCTCTGTGTGTGGCAGACGGAGGGACATGAGGAGGAAGGTCTGCTTTAGTCCTCAGTGCAGCTGTCCTGACCGGGGCGAGGGCCGAGCACAGTCAAACTTCACACACATGAACACCCTGACACAAATACTGCACGCTCTGTGCAAAACGTCCAACGAAAGATTGTTTTCAATCATTTCAAAGACTAAAGACACTGATGTAACTTCCATTGTTTGTGTCCTAATTGAGGATGTTATCAAACCTTGTACCTGAATTTTATATTTAATATTATTGTTGTGAAAACGAAGTAAGTTTGATTGAAATTATAATTTCACTCTTAAAGTTTTCCCCATAATTTATGTATTTACCTGTTCAACAGAAGCACAGAGGGAATCATTTGGCCCCATTGCCAAATTAGATTTGCCAAAGGTTTCACTGATTTTATCTCTTAAAATGTCTGGTGATGGATCAAATGACCTTCTCTGGCCATGGGGAATTTGCTAATTACCAAAGCTTTTGGCAGCAAATCTGTACAACAGACTCAAATGTGCAGTAATCCAAAGGTATTCTTTAAAGCCCTTATTTCAAAGCTTAAGTCTCTGCGCCAAAAACGGCCATGCTTAATCAGTTCCCTGGGTGTTGAGTAATGTAGGATGGCCTGGATCACAACATCAGGGGCAGGAACTGTCTGGCTGCCAGGACGAATACAATTATTAACAGTGTTTATATTGGGTGTATTTTTAATCTGATTGATCTTAAATTAATGAGAATAAGTAGAACTCATTCTATAATTCAAATATAAATATTCAAGTCAATGTTTAATATCCTGTATTTGTCTTGGCTAGAACAAGACTGCAAATAAATCAACAAACTAGCCAGAGCTGAAAGACATTAAAATCAATTTAGTTTCAGCTGTCATCAGCATATTGGATATATATATATATGTTGCTGATCAGTGTTCTCAGTGTAAAGCTGCAGGGTCAGAAGTCCCATTTGTTGCACAGTTCTAGTCTACCATACTTGGTTCAGTGGTTGTGCAAAAGAGTCTGCATGCTCTGCAGCAGAGCTCTAATGCCGCGTTTCTGCTGGTTAATGGCCTCCCATGAGTCCGCTCCTGTTTTACTGCCCAGCCTGTGGGAGGGAGGAAGGGAAAGAGTGATGGCGCCTGAGGGAAAAAGAAGTACAGAAGCCCAGAGAGAGAGAGTGAGACGCAGAAAAACAGATAGGGAGAGAGTTCACAGGATGAAAGGAGGGAGGAATGATGCATTGGTACAAAATGGAAAAGAAAGAGTGTGACAAGGGTAAAAATGTCGAGAGGGACGGGGACTGTGGTGTGAGACACGGTGTAAGGTGACCCAGAACCCTGCAGCCAGTCTGACTCCTGCTGATGGATGGGCTGTTCAACAGGAGACTACTGGAGCTAAAACTTGACATTTATCCACACAAAAGTCCCCAAGTAGTCATGGTTCTTTCTGCTGAGAAAACTATACAGCCTTGAATACCAAAGTTAAACTGAGTATGTGATATGTGTCATTTATAGCAATATGGACCAAAGCTGTTTTGCAGTGCTATCACAAGCACAAGTAGAAATACAACTCTGGCTGTACACTGTTTCTGTATGTGTGCGGTGTGTGTGTGTTTTACTGGTTTCTGTATGTGGCCTCCAGTGCACAAAGGTCCACCATCAAGTTCAGGGTCACATTCACACCCATTAATCACAGCCGAGGTAGTACTGCCTCAGCTTCTCCGCCACTCTCTGCCATTCGGTCTGCCATTCGGTCTGCCCTTTAAGGTTCAAAATCGACTTATACTGTAACTGCCCCCTCTGAATGCTGATCAGCCAGGCCAGCGCTCAACCCATGTTTTAGTCTGTGGATCATTTTACCGGTCCATCGTAATAAATTCGTTGACGAACATGACTCCAAAACGTTTCAAAATTAGTATTAAATTATCCACAAGGAGCAAGAATGTTTCAGTTTATGTACTGCCGCTATGAAATATAGTATCATGGCTATATTTCACTGAAACTTTTAATGATGTGCTGTAACAAGCGGAGCAGAATATATTGCCAATGTCATGATGTCAAAGAGAGATTTATATGACCAAAAACTTGCCTCTCCGGGGGAAAAAAGGATATTAGTGATGAAGTGATTTTTGAATGAAAATTGAGCGAAGCTTTCCGTCTCTATTTACTTTGGGTTTTAATGAAAGCTAACAGGAAGCTGTGGCTGCACTTTAGTACCTTTGTAGTCTATAGAGTTGGAGTCAGTTATAGGGCAGAGAGATGAGCAGCCACACCAAAGCAGCCTCACTGCAGTTATATATAGAGCGCGTTCACCCCCGCCCTGCTCTGGAGGTGAATGGGCTGTAAGCAAACACATTCTACAGCTTACATGACCTGTTTTCACACCCACCTCCTTGGTTCTGCTTTTCTTTCTTCTTCCCATTTTCACATCTCCCTTGTTTTTAGTTGGTGGTTTGGCAAGGGAAGTGCAGCATGTGGTTCAAGAGAAAATAAAAGCACAAAGCAGTCTAGTGGGATAGCTATTAGTGTAATATATCAGTCTACTCCCTGTCATGATTGTTGCCTCAATTTGTATTTATATATTCATAAATACACAGTTTGCTTTGGAATTTTGATTTACTGCCTTTGCAGAGCTTCCAGGCTGCAACCGAGATTGTATATAAGGATATAAAAGGATATTATACTGACTGGATGGGGTTAACAATTCCAGCCTCAACTTTAACGTCATCCCTGATGGTTCAGAGTGAATTTATCTGCCCCACATTGCTTTGATTTACCCATTTCATTTGGCATTTTAAACCCCCAGCCAAACATCTTAAATGATGAAATCCAAGGAGGGAAAGTTAGAGAAGCAACATAAAGAGATGGGGTGAGAAAAAAAGGAGGGATAAGAGAGAGAGAGACACAGCGAGACGCTGACAGCAACAGGATGCATGGACAGTGTCACAGAGGCCAGTGCAGCCTGCAGTTGGTCGAGGCCTCCCATGGCGCTGTGAGTGTTTTCTGCCTGCTGGCTGTGTGTGTGAGAGGTCAGAGCTGGGGGACACTGTGGCCATTGTCCTGAGATGGCTGACCACTCATTTCCTCTCACTGACCAGGTGCTGAGGCCAGACTGATGATCTGCAAAAAGTCTCAGAGTGTTTGCGAGCACTTTCACACATGCTGCTTTTATCATTCTTATACATTTCTCTGGTAATGAGCCAGATATTAACAGCAGAATGATATACATTTATGACTCGGGTTGTGATACTAGCTCCATCCTTGCAGAGGTAATTCCAGGACACAGTGCTTGAGTATTTTAGTTTTTATTCTAGTAAATGCTCATACTGCAAAACAAAACCTTCACTGTAACAGTCTGGACAATACCATTACTATTGCGCAATGTATGAAAGGATCATCTGGGTGAGCATGTGTGTTTGTATGCCCTAAGATTCCCACTGAGTGCCATCAAGCCAAGTCCTGAGAAAATGTTTACACTATTTAACTTTCAATCTTTATTGCGTCAATGCTCCTCCCTTTCTCTTCCCCTCAGAGTTAACTCACAAGGTGTTGTTTATATTGCTCTTTCTTGGTTGTTCCTGGTTACCATGTGGAGCTCCTGCTGTGTGTGTAAATCAACACCTTGTCGCACACACCAGCAGCCACCTGTGACAAAATGCCCAGAGAATAGAAACTGGTGGAG
>CAFUXE010001323.1:271025-293068 GCA_903364295.1 Serranus cabrilla
GAGAGAGATTGTCCCCTAGTCTTCTTCTTTGTTATGCTGCTCACTTGTCATGTGACTCGTCTGTGATTGAATAACAATAACAGGGCCAGGAGACACTCACACACTTTCCATACCCCTGAGTTGTTCTGACAAACACACACATGCAGACACAGGTCTTCAGTGTCACTAACAGCTGCTGCCCCACCACCCTTGTCACAAAAAGGCGAGGGAAGGTTGAGTGGGAACTAAGGGAGACCAGAGTGTGCTTTTGAAAAGTTATACAGTGAAAACAGTAGCTCACGCGGATGTGGATGGAAGACTAAAACGAAGCAGATTTTTTAAAGAAAATGTGTCGTATTTGACTGGTTTAGTGTGGCCTCGGTAGCACTGTGACAAATCAAAGACACACTCTCTCACACTCTCTCTGTGGTCCAGCTGCTTTTCCCATTATGTACCAGCCACTCAGCTGATCAATCACATTCACTCAGTTGGGATTACACTGTCACACATCAGTTATCATCACAACACATTGTTTGCATTTATGAAATACCAATTGCAAACACTAAATGTCAGATACATTCTGAATAAATATCTATCATGCAAAAGTGTGACAGAAGATAGATATAATAGAACAGTAATAGAATTATTTCTTCTGTGATAACTCTATAGGGTTGTAAAATGCTGTCTCAGGGTATTGTATATCACTGTGCTGTGTTTTGGCATCCAATAAGTCTTTAGACTCATGGATTGGTTTCTGAAACTGGATTTTCTGGCTTATATTTCATGTCTCACCAGTAGCTAACACACCCCTTGCATTTTTTCCCAAAAGCAGTGGTGTTTAATGTCTGAACGTCTGCTCTGGCCCCGAAATGTGCTGTTCTCAAAGGGTCAGTAATTGCTAGCAGTGCTGCTGGACGCACCTATCTAAAACTCCTCATCTTCTACGGTCACCTACAGTCCATGCAGTCATCAGTCCCGTGCAGGTCCAGTTACCAAACATTTCCGTCTTAGGTAGAAATAATAAATAGTGAGGCTGGGCAGGTCAGATTAGAGAGACCGGTGTGTATTTTCATACAGCTGAAGACAAGGACTGCATACTATAGCTCTAACGCCCTACAGATGGTTCCACTCACTTTAGTCAACTACAGGACGTACCCTCTCTCCATCCTGGCTATATGATACGCTGAAGCTTGACCAGACCTCCGATATGTCTGCATAGCCTTTGTGGGAGGATAGACTCTATACAGGAATTCGTCAGAGATTTACCATGTCCGATAAAAATCAGCATGTCATAGTCTACAGCGTGCAATCAACATTTCTCACCGATTCAGAATTTATTACTTGCTGCGTCACATTCAAAGAAAAATCCAGAGTAAAGCAAATACTGTTAACATAAAAGGAACTAGTCTGAAGATATTTCCAGTTGACAAAAGTCTCCAGGAGAAAACAGTCTTTATTAAAAGGGAATACCACAAGAAAATGATTTTCTTTCCAGACTGGCTGTTGACATTTAACAGTCGCAGAGAGAGAAATCCAGCCAGAATAAACATCCTCTCTTTCCATGATTATGACTTGTGCTCTCCTGCTTCTGTAAAACCAACAGCTGTAACAAGTCTGGGCAGCTTTTTTTTTTTATAGTGTTAAAAAATCATAGGTGAAATTCAGCAGAAGTAGATGGGGGAAGCTGAAAAATACTGCATCAAATGTGGAAATAGATATATACATTAGATAGCTAAAATAATAATATCAAGACTGATCTCCGACTGTAGTGTAGTATTGTTTGCAGTCTAGCCTTTTTGGCACTGATTTTCTATCTAAACAGGATGACCTGGGATTATATACCCCATTCCTCATTCACTCTCCATCTGATATCCTGAAGCCTGACCAGGCCTCTGATAATGTCTTTGTAGACATTCTTGGAGAAGATACTTTATACAGCAATTCGTCAAGGATTTACTGTGTCAGATAATAATCTGCTTGTCATAGTCTAAAATGTGCACAAAAGAGTTCTCACTGGCTCAGGTGGTTGGGGAAAAACATTGAAATTATTACCAAGTTTGAGTTAATTGCCACCCACATTACTACTGTAGGTCATCTTAAGGGAACGATCCACCCTAAAACATTTAAATACTGTTTTTAAAAAGCACTAAAAGTTACTTTTAGTGGAGTTTACTGTATGTGAGAGTCCAAATGATGGGTCATGGCAACATCAATAGCAGCAAAAGTCACTGGTCACAGCGGAAAAAATTAAGCTTAAAAAGTTACATTTAGATTTAGGTTGTAATGAGTTCACTATCTCATTTGCAGAGAGAGTGTGTTGGGGGGAAAAGTTACAAAAGGCTGCGTTCTGACAGCAACTGCAGTGCATTTTAGGGCAATTTGTGTTTGTAGAGAGCAGATGGCATTTCTGTGGCTAAAGGAATCCCACTACCCAAGTGAAAAGCAGCTAAATTTCTGTTGAATGTAAAACTTATGCATTAGTAATTATGTTTTAAGTGTTTGTGGTTCCAAAGCAATATACTTTAAATCCCCTAGAAAATGAAGCAATTCCTACTTCCAACTGTTGCAAAACAGCCCTCTGAACTTTTCTTATTGTGTCATTGGTGCAGTTTCTATTGACCAGAAAATTAAAGAAAAGTCATACGAAAAATGTATTTATCCCATTAATGAAAAGCTTTTTAAATGAATGAGTTTGAATTCATCTTGTGCCCATTTGAAAAGGTCACAACCATCAAATTACGAACCAACTGCTATAAAAGAGGCACAATGTGGCAATGTCACATGTAGGGTTATCATAGGTCATGGCAGTGAAAAGTGAATGTGGTCATTATGATGGTGGATAGATGTAAATGTTGCCCTTTATTTAACCAAGATCTCAATCTTTCTGTAAAGTTAAGGAACACAATTTTGTCACCCAGTTAAACAATAGGTTTTATTTTCTTCAAGTCTGTCTTCAAATAACAGCCAGGGGCCCGTGTGCTTTGAACCAGGCTTTGCTTGCTGTAATAATTTCTCCTTTTCATACTGGCCATTAAGAGATCCCTTCCTGGCAAGCAGCAGTCCTGATTCCTCGCAAAGATGTCCTCCTAAGTTTGCCTGAAATGAATACAAGGCTTCAGTTGCCTGAGTTCATTAAATCAAAAAGGGATCTTTTTAGTCCCCAAACTCCTCTTTGTTGTTTCTCCTGACAGTGGTTCCTCACTGAGCTGTGGTGGTGGGATGGTGACACACTGAGGCAGTTCAATATAAACACTAATTTTGGAGGAAACTGCTTGATTTATCTAGCTCACTGAAGCCTCATTATCTTCAGCTGAATGCTGGAGTTCTAGTTTGTCCATCTTTACTATCACTTTAGGAAAGGATTTCTAATGGCTAGTGTGAAAAGAAGGAAGAATTAAAGAAACCGCAACCTGTTTCAGTGCAGGGTGGTCTCATGAACAGTTTGGACTGGAATTTGTAGCTATCCCACAGAATTTGGTCAAAAGCCACTTTCTATATGGAGATCAGTATTAATGTCCTGTTGAAGTTATATCTGACCGTATTGTTTTTAAGCCTAAACCTGTTCTTTTTACCTCACCATAACCAAGTGGTTTTAGTGCTTAAACTTAACCAAGTGTTCAAGTGTCCAAAACAAGTGTCCAAAACCTATTCATGAGAATATGTGAATGCACCAAACTAATATTATCTAATATATGACTTTATCCTTAAAAAAATAGTTTCAAGAGGTGGATATTGCAAAATGAATGCAGCCTCAATAATGTGGAAATATCCAATATATGGATTTTCCTATGTACAAACTCTCCTTTGGTGTCTGGAGCTGAATTTCTTCCGCTTAAACAGGATGAATTTAGATTATAAACCCCTTCCCACGTTGTATCGTTGTGTAACTCTGGGACAAGGTTAGAAGTTGTCATCAGAATTGTGTTTCTTCTTTTTTAATAACTGTCTGGTTACATCGACTTCTCTCCTCACTTCTGCATTACCATGGTGCAGGTTGTTGAAGGGCATCTGCGCTCTCTCCATTTGCGCAATGGAGGTCAAAGAAATGCCACGTGTTTCGAAATGGCTGACCGCTAATATGCTTCATTACTGCTGAAAGATCTGTTTGGTTCATGAACGTGGATACCACAGAGTGCATGGAAGTTCACATTTACATCCCAACTTCTTTTATTAAACAGAACACTCTATTCATTCAATCAAATCTGCTGAATTTACAAAACTTTTAGTTCTGCAGTCAGGCTTCACTGACTTTTAATGAAAAACTGTACTTATAACTTTGAATACTCAACAGTGTCCAATTTAGGCTATTAAGTTTAATTTCAAGCTTGTAAACAGAATAACTTGGTCTACTGCTCTTCTGTTGTTAATCCACTAATCACAGTGGAGCCTTGAATAACTGTTGTTTACCAACTTCACCAACAGTATGCTAATCTGTACAGACACATAATTATCTCTTAAGACTTCTTGCTATCTCTCGGCTCTTCTGTTCCTTGGATTTCCTCAGTCCCAGCTTTTTGGTCAGGCTTAATTGTCTTGTCATTTGGACTAATTTGATTTAAATGAGACTTTGCTGATGGAACAGGTCATGCCTCAGTTCAACCATTCATCATGTACTTTATTCTATAATAATAATAATAATAATAAAAAAACACTTTCATAACAGACAAATTATTCATCCATGTTGTTTTATGTAATGCTATTAGATTGGGCCAGTCGGTCTGGCTCTCTACCCGAAAGGAAGACAGGCAGGAGAGACAGCAGCACACTTAGTACAGAGGGGCTTTGTTAAGGTATAACACGCACACACACATGAGTGCAACCATGTGCACACACGCACACACTTCTCCGCACCACGGCGGCAGGCAGTCCCACTCCGTTAGGGGTAAAAACACAGAAATTAAACGCTGCGTGCTTGTGGTTTTTAATTTAGCGTGCTGACAGCCATCCAATAGTCCTGTGGTGACACTGGATAACTTAACGACCCTGGTGAGCACAGCCTGGGACAGGGACCAGGACAGACACCCACTTCAGCTTCAACCCCTACACACACACACACACACACACACACACACACACACACGGACACATGCACTCCATTGAAAATTGAATCTGGAAGAACAAAATTACTACTGCAGATGTTCACCATTTGATCAATCATTTCAAACACTCATTT
Source organism: Serranus cabrilla (assembly GCA_903364295.1). Classification (NCBI taxonomy): domain Eukaryota; kingdom Metazoa; phylum Chordata; class Actinopteri; order Perciformes; family Serranidae; genus Serranus; species Serranus cabrilla. Next base: position 276,178 of record CAFUXE010001323.1, read on the forward strand.
GGGGGGACATAATGGGGCTATTGATCATGTAGTGAAAACATTTCTGTGGTAAAATAATAAAAATATTGTCAAAATTAAAATTTAAACAGTTACTCATGCACAGTATGCCAAGTCTGTATTGGTTGCTGTGGTCTCTGTAATTGCCTATTTTAGAACCAAATACCACTTTCCTGGACAGTATCAATAGCAGCCACACACGAGTGCATTATGTGCATATGTGGTTGTATGTATTTGTTGGGGCTTCACCATTGTGCTGACTGCATAGTATTTCAAATGGGGGCTCTCAACAGCACATCCTCTGAGTGAAAGTCAGACATGTATGTGAAGAATTTATGGTTAAGAAAGCATCTCTTGTATCTGATTACCATAGCTCCATTACAAGCTGTTGAGTGATGAAAACAGATCTGACTCTGTGTCTTTGCTCAGTGAAATCTCGTGGCTTGCTGTCTTTACTATTGATTGGCTAAACCCTGTCCTGAGTTGACAATATTGACATGCTGTCAAGTGTCTCGCTGCCATTTGGCTGTGCTCAGTATGACCTTGGTAGTGTGGGCTGAGCATCACTGTACTGTGAGGAGTGAAACTGTGTTCGGAATAACATTAGCGATACTAAAAATGTGGCTTCCTTCTTCATTTCAGTGAGACCAACATGTTGTGACAGCGACATATACCATACATTTTAACCAGACTAATTCTACTTACATACTGTACATATCAAGACATACAGAAATTAAAATAACTGCTGCTGTGATAGGTTTTCAGGGTTGTAAAATAATTTCTACTATAAATATTATTGTTAAATGCCATCAAAACATCTGATATATAATTCAAACTGAACTTTTTACGTGGGGTAACACACCTGGACAGGGGTGTGGACTTACCTCACATGACTTGGACTCAGTCTTGAGTCACTAATTTTATGACTTTAAACTTGACAAAGTAAAAAGCACTCAAGATTTTTGTAAATTGTATATATTAACACTCTGTTGTTAAAATGCCATTACATTTGGTAAAGAGCACAATATGACCTGAAACTCAAAGTTTAGGACTTGGGACTTGCCCGTCTAGAGACTTAATTGTGACTTGCAAAACAATGGCTTGGTCCTCTCTATTTCATCTACACCTTTAGTTTTAATGCACAGCTGTTTTGGCCCTGAATGTCATAAAATCCATCAGAAGTGAAATGTCGTTTTTTGCATGTACTGGAATTTGCACATTGAGCTGCTTGATGACATGAAAACATACACAAGAGTGGATTCATTTACAGACAGTCACACACTAATATGCATACATGTGCATGGAAAAGAATGCGTAACGGCAAATATATAGTGTGGTCCTCATGTTTTGCTTCATGAAGCTGAATACAGATGTGCAAAAAGCGAACACAGGGAAATACAGCCCCGCTTCAGAGGTGGCCTTGAAAGTGCTTAGTCTTTAGGTGCTGGATATGTGGCTGTTCCATTGCCGCATGGTGGTGACAGTGTGTGTTGATGAAAACCACATGCAATGCCAGGACTGTATGCAGTTCCACTTCTCCGTGTGTATTTTTATGGAAGCTCAAGCTAAATAGATTGTGGTTTAGGTTCAGCGGACGTCTTGTTAATAGGCTCTGACAGTGTATTGCATTATTTCAGCGCGCTGACACGTGTCTCCAAATTAATCCTCATTGATATGTTGGTATGTGTGTGTGTTTTGTGAATGAGGACATACAGTAAACGGGTCATATGAAGTCATATTTTGGACTGTTGCAAAGGAAAGATTTGCTGCTCTGCTGGAATCTTCTGAATGGTTACCAGGCAGGCTGTTCTACTGTGTACAGCACTTTAGAGAGTTGTAAATCTTTGTCATTTGGGAACCATAGGCTGTACATACTGTAGCCTTTTTATGTGTCTGTGGCATCTGGAATACACACTCAGTCACACAGTCTCCATGAATGAGTCACGGGTGAGTGTTTCTTCGTTGGCTGGATCTCTGCGGTACGATGTTTGTATCCCGGCACATCTTTTCTCCGTAGGGAGACATGTGCATCCTGGTTCCCCCACCCACACTCTCCATTCACTCTGTACCTGCCTACCTGTCTCACCCCATCTTGCTCTCACTCTTTGCCAAGTATACTCCCAGGTTCCCCACAGAGGCAGGCAGCAGGCGGGCATGCCCGCTACCAGCCCCTGTCCTCCTCTGAGACTGGCTGACGTCACCCCTCTTCTCCCAGGTGATTGTGTGAGACGCATTAACACTTTCACACACCAATATGATTGTTCACATCAGACCAGTAACCAAGGAAGGATGTGTGTGTGTGTGTGCGCACACACAAGCCCAACTGTGTTTATGTTTGAAAGACATAGGGAGAGAGATAGAGATGCTAATGATCAGTGGTTGGCAGATGGTGGAGTGATGTAGCGAGGACTGATATTACTGCCCACTTAAACTCATCTGCTGTTACTCCAACCCCCAACACTACTACAAGGCTGGACTCAATGCACACTCATCCACAGGCTCTCTCTCTCTCTCTCACGCACCCAAAGGCGCTCGCTCTCATACACTCTGTCACATACACGGAACTCTATACAAACATCCATCTGGATTAATAATTGTAAGTGAACACCCTTTTGTTTGTTTCAGCAGCATGCTTCCAGCATTATTACAGGAGATTTGATATGTCTGTCTTAGGTTAGAGACAGGACAGTTGTTGGTTGTCCTCAGAGACGTCTATTGTCTTGTCATCGCTGATATCATGCTGTCAGGGTAAGGAGTTCAGTGATCGCATCTTTTGTCATGGCAATAAAAAGAGTCTCTTTTACAGTTTGTTGGTGTTGTTGGTCTGAGTAACAGATATGGAGACAGAACCGGGGGGGCACGCCATGTGATCTCACAACACATGTTTTTCCCTGTGTGTACATCACATCAGTGTATTAACTAGGACAGCAATTGTGTGTGTGTTTGTGTGTGCTTGTGTGTGATTTATGATGGCAGCCCGGTTTATGGAATTATGAAGTGTTTAGTAATAAAGTCAAAGCTTTTATGGAGTCTGTAGAGTCTCATAATTAGCATATTGGTCTGGACTTAGACAGGGATTTTCAGCAGAGGAAAACACTCACAGCTATTGTGTAACGTTTGGGCTAATGGGTAAAGCTAGAGGAAATCTCTTTAATTTGACACTTGTTTTGCATCTCGTGGATCAGTTGTTTAGCAGGCTTTTGGGCCATAGGTCAAAGTTGCAGTGTCATTTTAGAACTAAAATAAATCATAACTCTGCCAGATATTACACGATTAACTAGAATGGCACTCTGAGAGCACAGACCTCCGCCAAGTGCTTCTTGGATGGTTTTATTCCCCCAGTTGGGAAGTCGTTCTTCCAACTTTGGTGTGTTCATGAGCTTTTAGTCTTAATTTGGAAACAACATGGACGCTACAAAAAAGATGTGTTGTATTTTATAGCTCAGAGTGTTAAAACAACATTGATAGCTGTAGGGCTACAAACAACAGAGGAGCTATAAAGTATGTTTGGGGAAAAAGCAGGAAAAACATGTGTAATTAACCGGAAAATGAGAAATCTCCAAAATGACTTAACCTTTTGAAACCAAATCACAGCATGGATTTTTCTGTGTATTTCCAAAGGTTATGGTGCATTGATGTAATATTCTGGAGGGGTTTTTGACAGTTTCTATTCATTTTCGATATAAAAAAAACGTATGGGACATAGTTGACAATGGAAATGGATTTTTAAAACAAAAAAATGAATGTTCTGAACCCTTATACAGCTTAATGTGTTTAATTCATTCATTCATTGATTAATTAAGTCATTGTTATTCAAGATTTCTGACCAGAACAACATGACACACAGTGCTGAGCTGCATCTCAAACTAACTATGTGGCATTTATTGTTGATCTGCTATCGCCCCCTAAAAATCTACTGCCCACATACCCCCCAATTCTCATTATATATCCCAATCAGTGTTTGTGCATACACAATACCTAACGGATGGCAGCCATAATCAATGCACCTGTGCTTTTGCTGCTTTATAAAACGGTGCATTCAGACGGGACATAAATGCAGCACCAGTGCCATGTCTTGCAATGTGAATGAGTGTAATTTGTGGATCCGCTTCTTGTTTTGGATCTGCTCCAAAACTTCATGGGTTCTTCCTTTGCCCATGCTTCACCCCTCCACCAAGTTTCATGAGAACTGGGCAAGTGGTAGACAAACAAGCAAACAAAATCAAGTTAAAAAACCCTTAGTCCTTGTCGAATGTAACCATAGCGTATACATGAGATGACTGGTGATCAAATTACTGCATATTTTAGTTTTTGTTGAGCAAGTTGGTGAGCATGTTTACACCACACACACTTCCATACACACATACACAAACCTTCAAGCCAACCCCCCATTTACTATATACTGTCAGTGACTAAGGATCTTTGATCAGAAATCCTGCCTTTGTAACCTGATGATGCATTAAATGACCCCCAACATGACTCACTGCAGTTTATCTTTATGTGAACAACAGCAATCAGGGGATAGTTTACCCAAACCCCTAAACATCTGCATCAGTGAGAGACAGAATGAATGGCAATGACAGCAGTGATTGCCCTCGGGGTGCATTGTGATGATTTATGCTGTCAAAAGTTAGTCAGCGAAATAAAGTGCACCACAGAGGGCTGCAAATAACTCGTGTAAATTGTTCGCTGCTCTAAGGGATGTTATTCCTCACGTCTTTATGTGTTTACACTGATCCTTTAAGTCTCTAATTAAAAGCGATGTACAGGGATGTGTTCTCTTAAGTGAGAGGCTGAAAGGCGTGAAAGCTTATTTACCGCTATGCTGCACTGTGGGGACTAGTTAAAGGTGCTGACAGTGGCTCATGCTGCTCCAAATACTGTAACACACACACACACAGATGCACACACCAGTAGAGAGAGATAGATAGTGCACAGCTGCCGTGTCTCAGGAGAGAGACCAGGAGGACACACTACTCTCCTCAACAAGACCCCTCCTTAACATACACATAATTATGAACTAACAGCAAGAATGATAAAGTAAAAAGAAATAAACAGTGAGTGGCAGATTTTCACATTTACTGTTACAACAATCAATCAAAGCTGCTCGCACAATGCAAAATTACTCAAACGGAGCAAATTTCCCGGTGTCCCAGCTGCTGCAAAGTTGCAGACTGCTTTCTGGGATACACAAAGTGCTGAATCTTTGTCTAGGCATTATATTTGGGCCAGCTTGAACTGAAAATGCATTGTCTCCTGGCAATTAGTCTAGATTTTCCTCCTCACATGGTCAGCTGTTGCAAAGCCAGAAGCATGCACACGTTTTTTTTTTTTTTCTCTGTGCACAATGCAACAGAATACCTTTCATTAAGTGTAGCTGACTGTTACCACATGGAGGCGAGGTTAAGAGGGGTTGGCAAAACTCTTCTGCTACCACTCAACCAGATCCTGTAAAATATGAATGGTTTTGAGGAAAAGGGAGCCGAGTGTTTGAATGTGAAGTATGAAAAATACAAATGTAGCAAGACAAAACAGATTCTGCTTTTACAAGCTTAGGTGGAACTTGGGTGAAAAATTAGTTCAGTTGGGGAAGTTTTGTTGTTCTTTGAAATTGCTCTCATCACACTGTGAAATTTAAGAAGTTTAGAGAGCACAGGCTGAATAACAGCCTGATTTAAGAATAATATCAATATTCTGGTTCTGCAGCAGTGAAACACCTCCGTTGTAAAAACCCGGGAATGCAGCCTCTCGCACTGCCTATTGTCATCACACAGGGTGGCAGAAAGCATGGAGTCACTTATGCTATTTCCTCTCATTACACCCTCTTCACACACAGTGTGAGGGTCAGCGAGCAGAGGGCTAATTGAGCCTTAAGATAGCCCAAAAGAAATGTGCTACTAGTTTACTCCCACCACATTCTGTCACCGGCATATCCTGAGTGGCTGTTATGGTTTCATTCCCTCTGAATGTTTGCTGCCAGTTAAATATTCTCTCACCACAGACTCTTTGTGAAGGATCCAGACAGAATCAAGCATCTGTCAATAGTCTGCTGGGTACTTTCTGAAAGACGTAGACAGAGGAATTCCCAAAGAAACTTTCTTACACTGTTCTTTCTATACCGTATATGAAAGGTTTTTATTGGCATGAGAAGTACCGCCTTTAATCATTTCCAGAGATTGGGAAATTCCTCAAATGTAATTAATTTTTAACATGGCAATTTAATGATGGATTTTATTACTGGGGATTATGGCATGTGGTTATAACCTACTGTATAAGCTACTAATATTGAACAGATATGCCCCCTAAAAACAATATAACACTGGCAATATTTTCCGTAAAAAGGGAGAAAAATGGATAATAGAGGATAGAGAGGATAATACTAATAATAAGTATGGTAGAATTAAGCATAAGAAAATAAATCTTTTTCTTCACAAATAGTAGGGAGTCAGCATTGCTCCTATTTAAAAAAATAATATGAATTCTACTTTGAAATCTCAGTTTCTTTGCAAATCCATGCAGTGCCAGTGTTTTGCTTTTGCTATCTGCTCAATAAGAAATGAGGCATGAATTTCCCCAAGTTATTTGACTATTTACATACTGTTAACACTGTTTTTAATGGGACATTATCTAAAATGTAAATAAAAAAGTATTTGTTAATCCTATTTTGACCTACACTTAATTGAAAACTCTGTATATTTAATGCTTGAACTGATTAACTTCTTTGTTGTAACTTCCAAACTCTTTGGATTTGGGGGTGTAAAACTTAGGTGTTTCTGTGATATTGAACTGATTAGTTGTTGTTGAAACACAACCCTCCTTTTAGCTAACATCAGTGTGATAATGTATCTTAACTGTCTCTAAATCTGTGACCCACTGTCACTTGCTATCTCCAAGGTTATCTTAGAAAAACGACCCCCTTCACACCGGCTCGGATTTCCTTCAAGTCACTCCTAAACGAACGGCTCTGCCTTTAATTCTGAGCAGCATAGTATTTCTCTTTTACAGCATCCTTTCATCTCGAAAATAACAGAAGTTTGATTAAGTACAAACGTGTGTGTTCACTTTGCAGTCAGGTATTTGCTCTCTGTATTCGCTAAATTGGAGTTTGCCCAGAGCTCCTGTTGTGCATTTTTTCTTGAACCTCCATCTGCTTCTCCTTTACTTCCCATCTATTCACTAGTTCCTTTTTTTAGGATCCTTGTTTTGATCCAAATGCTCTTTTTAAAATTCCCCCATCCTCTCCATGTGTCTTGTTCCAGCGCTCGCCTCTTTTCATCTCAGCCACACACCATCCTCCCCACCCAAAGCCCTCCTGGTGCTGACACAGATGGGCGCTCTGCTAGTTCATGCTAGGTGACCCATAAGGTGAGCCCCTCTGCCCCACCGGACGCTTCTGTTTGCAAACTGTGACAAAGTATCAGATTCACCCTTTTCTGTGGGTGCAGGCAGCGTGGAGGAACAGGGGATCTGGGCATGTTCCTCCATATTACCTATCACATCCCCACACACCCCTTGGTGCACACACTCACTGACACATGGAGACTTGTCTGCACGTGCACACGCACACACACACACATACCAAACATACATTCCAGGAAAAGCGGGTGAGTGAAACCCCTCTGTGGTTAGACTGCTGTTCTGAATTAAAGTCAGCCTATGTCATTGAAGGACAAAGCCTTATTAAATTAACTTAAGCGATTATTTAGCATTTGCTAAATCGCTCCAGGCACAGAATCATACACACACAGATATCCTAATTAGCTAAATGAGTCATTAATTTTTGTGGAGCGTTATTAAGATAAAGTTAATGAAGGTAGGACTAATTAAGACATGATGAATCGACATGTCTGTTGCACTCATTAACACGTTATCTACTGCCTCTCCGTTATCGCTCTTATCTGCTTTTACTGCAGAATACCGCCTGGAAATTAGACATTACAGTGTCATCCAGCTGGTTTATCTTAGAGATTGACATAAGTGGGGACTTCGAGGGAAGTTAGTTTTCTTTAGCTTACCTCAGTACTTTTACAGATAGTCATCGTTATGTTTTATTCTGTAACAATGTCTTACAGGCCTGCAGGAAGAGCAGCTTGTTACTTTAGCTGCTGTGACCGCTGCATTGGCATAATGTGGGGGTCACAGCCATTCTGCAAAACTTTTCTTCCAACACAATACAATGTTTAAAGAACAGCAACAGGGGATGCTAGAGTGCAATTACCTGCTGGTCAAATGTTAATATTTATCGACCTGTGTGGCAGTGCAGGGTGCCTTGAGTAAACATTGCAAACAGCAGAGCCTGAGGGGTGTTTCTTCTCCCTTTATCTTGTTTAGGAAAGGAAGGTGACAGAGCAGAGTGTTATAATGACCCCGATGTCCTGAGGTGAGTTTAACTTTGTTTTGAGAAGGCTCGCTAAGTGTGCCATTAATTCCCGCTCCTCCCCCTCATATAGCTGACCTTCCTCCCCATGGGGGAAGGGGTGGGGCCGGGTTATGATAAGCCTGTCTGTGCAGGTGTGAGTGACGGCACTCAAAAGGTCACTAATATCTCCAAAAGCTCTGTAATAATCAAGTCAGCCTGTGTAGGCAAAGAAAAAAAGGAACAATAATGAAACCATGTGAAGGCTGTGGCATGAAGGATATTTCAACTCATAGATATAAATCATAAATAAGTTTGAGTGCATGTGTTTGTTCAGAACATTATTATTGCTCTGCGGTGTAATATGGTCTTATGCATCCCGTGAGCTGTACTTCCAATGTAATATTGCTTCTTCTCATTTACTGCTAACTCCAACACAATATATTATGCAGCATGGCAGACCACATACCAGAGAGGGGAAGCCAAGCATGGTAATACACTGCTGTGGGTTTGGTTAATTACTCAATTTAACAATGTAGCTAACATTGTGTTCTCAATCATGCTTTGTTGCATATTCAGAGTGGTGGAGCTCATTGTGTCCTTTTTCCACTCAATTTGATAGTTTCAAACAAACAAGGCAAAATATTCAGCGGTGGAAGCAGGTTTGGCACTGGGCTAGTTTGTAATGCATCTCCAGAAGGAGGCGTATCGTTACCAGTGGAGAGACGGAGTGGTTACTCACATGGCTTCATACCTAGCGGAAACTTCTAACAGGGAATGCTGTACAGATTAGAAAACTAAGCCCTCATTAACAATCATTTAAATCCATGTTTACAACACTCAGCGTGGTCGTACTCAATGGATCCACCGTAATGATGAAAACAAAATGATGCATTTATACAATGTTTCCCATTTGGACGGACACATGAAAGATGCAGAGCGCTGTGGTCTGATTGGAGATGGCAGGCTGGGCACTCCGACCCTGTTTGATCACGGGCAATGGGGCAGAGCCATTGAACATGGAGGCCAAGAGGGCACAGGCAGAAATACAATGACTCTGCATGTTGGGATGGTTTTCTGAGTCCCTTTGTTTGTGTTTGTGTGCAATCAACAGCATCACCAGAATGTGTCCGCTCACTGTAAAAGCGGTTGCCTTTCTCTTCGTTCACCCATAGGTCACTTAAGACTTTACAACTATGGGCGCCGTGATGAGGCACCCGGGCAGAAGAACATGAGGCTTGGATGAGGATGACATGAAGGGATTAGGAATAGGAAGGTGGATAAATGAGATTTTTCAGACTCTGAGAGCAGTGGCTGTGTTGTGTTTGATGCCTTGGCAGAGACTGGTGCCTGACTAATGTGGCGTGATACACTGGGTACTGAAAGCAGGGCCAAGGGTTCCTTCCTGGGCATGGATTTCTAGGTTGGAGCTTCTGCTTAATTGGACAGCTGGACCATTTTCCCCACATATTTTCACCAAAGAGGATGCTGTAAGCTTCTCCTCTCTTCTCTAATGATTTCTGCACTCCTCTTTGCTCTTCCCCAGGTTTGCTTGCCCAATATTGGCATTACTTCAGCATAGAGTGCTTGCTATCAGTGTAATCAGAGATTGAGAGATGGATATGTGTTGTTTTTCTCTTCCCTCCAGGTAACAGCCTTTCTCACTCGACCATGACAAGCCCGGGAGTTATTGATACTTTAGCTAAGGGGGTCATACAATAATACCCCCTTCTTCTTCTGCAGGTTGCAGGGGTTCTCGCTACCTAATTTAGAGCAGAAACTCTTCGTAGTCAGTGAGTGCCCTGTATTAACTTACAGGAATGCAGGCTTTCTACTTAGAAGTGAAACTAAACACACTGTCCTTTCATGATGACTTGTTTTTGTCTGCAGGGCACTCATTTTGATAAATGCTTTTTATGTGACATGACATTTGATCCGTTAAAAACATCTTAGTAAGACGTGTTTAAATCAATGAAATATTAGGGTCACTGCAGGCTCCTGAATGTGCTACTGCATTATAGGACAAATGCTGCCTGCCAGAAGACTTATTTATGAGCCGGATGTAAAATCTTGTTAAATTTATATAGCTGCACCTGGCAGATTGCAGCAGAAGTTAAAGCATGTGTGTCTCAAAACATACCTGTGGTTACCTGTGGATGAGGAAAAATATAGAAGGACGGAGGTGAAGTGAAGTTAGCCGTCAATAGGAAAAATGTAAAAGTTTAATTCTGAAAGATAGATATTTTCTTTATTCTTAAAGCATGTGTACAGGAATGAACCATGGTAAAGTTAGAGTCCACACCTGGACTGACTGGGCAGGATGAAAGACATGTTGTGTCACATTTCTGCTACGTGTCCAGCAATAAGCCAAAATGAGGTGCAATTTCCTCTTGACTAATTAGTGTGGAATTGGTGCTGTTTTATCAACCTCCCCGGGGCCTCGGCGAAGCGAGCTTCTAGCTGGAGCTACAGAACACTGGCAGCTGTGTGGATGAGTATAGACAGACACAGACAAGACAGGGGCAGAGAGGTGTGGACAAGTGACAGAAGACATCAGCCAGAGGATGTTTTCTGTTGGTTTTATTCAGAGCAATGTGGGCTGAAACATAAGCCCTTTCTTTGGTCTCATAAAGGCCTGAGAAAGATGGTCTCAACTAACGCAGATGGAGTCTTTGAGTCATACATCGGGCCAATTATGACCTCTCTATAAGATGCTTTTGCACAGTGACATCAGTAGCCGTGTTTCCATTAAAGTCTAATCTGATTTTGAAGTGAAATTTTGAAAATTATTAGACATTTTCATCAACTACTTTAGAGTAAATAAGCAAAGCTTTATAAATGTCTTTTTGTCAGAAGATAGCAGATGGCAGAAGAGATAAAAATGCAAAATCTCAAAACAGAGTTTGCTAAACAGACAACTTTGGCCACCCACGAGAGAAAATGCAGAGAAGTCTTCAGGAATTGGATTCAATTGGGTAACTTATAATTGTTCTTTCATGTCACCCATCATGACCGGCAGAGTGGAAACAGCTGATCAGTCATGCGAGTTATATGTTCGCTACATCAGAGTTTATTTGGAAAAAGTGTTTTCATCTCATTGCTCATTACCTTTTATTTAAAAAAAAAAAAAAAGACAAAAACCACCTCAAGCAAGCATAAAAACTTTTATGTGCATTTTCAAAAGTTTTCATCGAGTTTTGGTGTTCCCATCAAGCTTTTCTCATGCAAATTCATTGATGGAAACATGATGAATGTTGATTGATGTTCACCTGTAGAGAAATGCATGACTCTGTCCTTTGGTTCTTTCTAATCAACCCTTTCCCTCCTCTTTCACTCCTCTGCTAGAATGAGAGGAGAATGGACATTTGACTGTTTGACATTGCCATTTGAATAGCTGAAAAGAGAATGGTGATTATTGTCAGTTGTTATTAATTATGCCATGCTTTAAAGTTACACTGGCTGCAGGAAATGGGCCGAGTTGCAATCACTCCTAGTGATAGCAACACTTTCCTACACTGTGACAAAAGTGTGTGGATACACATATATTTACATATTTAGCGGCTGGCTCTATGCTTTGTACTACTCAAGTGCTTGTTTGGTTGTTACCACAAAACCTTATCAGAGAGATTGTGAATTTGTGCACGTTGGTTTATATGGAAGTTTATACAGTAGATGCCCCATACAGTGGTCACAGTTCTTTGTGATGGCAATGGTCTTTGCTCTGACCATCCTGTTGTGTTCTTTTGAGTGGGAATGTCTATTCTACTCTCATTCAGCTTCTATGCCATTGTTTCTTTCTGTTTCTGCAGTTTTGTTGCTGTCCATGTTTTGTCCTCCCTTTATGTCTCCCTCCTCCTTCGTCTTTAGTGGCACTCAATGATTTAGAGTAGGTAGATTGTATTCAGTCAGGACAGAGCGGTCCAAGGCTGAACAGGGATTATTGGGTTTGTGTCAGAGTCAAGGTTCTGATTGAAGGTATAAATCTGGGTGGAAGGATGGAGGCTCATGGATTCCTTCTGTTTGACCTCAGCTTAACACCAGAAGCCCCATTAAAAGAGACGCCCCAGTTCGATCGATCAAGCCCCTCCTTCCCCCCCAGACTCCCCTGCTATTGACAAGGTCAGTTAATCCATCGTTTAATGTCAGAACACACAATGTTTATGGGCTCGACTGACACTGCTGATGTGCACATTCAGGGGTCAGCTGCGGCGAGCAAGGCGACTTGATTAAAATGCACAAAGGCGCGTTACAAGGACATTCAACATGTAGAGTCTTTGGGAGGAAGAGTGCACTAATGCCCTTTTATCAGAGCTGTCTGGTAATAATTTAGACAAATACATGTTAAAAAGTATCCGACTTTGACACAGGAGCCTGTCTCCTACTTACAGTCAACACTGGCTTTAGTTTACTGTGACCACAGAGTTTACAGTTGCTTAACCTTAACTGAACTTTTACCATAGAGGTGACATTAGAAACACTCAAATGAAGCTTATGTGTAATGGTTATATGGGTAATTTTTTTAAGGTGCAATTTGTAATTAATTACCGGATGCTCAAAAACAAGTGGCGGTATTTGACTCACTACCACCTCTTGAGGCTTACGTGGTCTTACAAAACTGGGCAGGCCAGGGCTAACTGGTTAGCATGCTAATTTCCCTGGATATCCCTGCAACACAACACATAGACGTCTTTTAGAAGGTTTTAAACCAAAAAATCTGGACATATCTTACAAATTGCACCCTTAGGGTAACGTTTTGTAATGTTTTGCTGCTGATTGGATGGAACTGTCCTGACAGATCAGGAAGGACGATTCAAACAACTTCAGTTCTGTTCATTTCTTCTGACTTTCACTGATGAGAGATATTGTTTTAAAGCTACTGGAGTTACAGGCTTAGAGGTCAGGCTTAACCCACAGTGACACAGACTCTTAACTTACCCCTTTCTTTTCTGATCAAAGACTCAGCAGGGATGTAATCCCAAGTCTCCAGTATTGGTTTTTAATGAAGTCCAACCTTTGACCCCAAATAAGCCCCAGCATACCATGACAGTAGTCACTGAGTTTCTCTGTCTTGTCTGCCCTCAGTCAGAGAAAATCAGTCAGAGAGTGAAAGTAGCTCCTTTTACAGTCCAATTTTTCTTCCTGGAGGAGCAAAACCATTAGAAAATACTGAATGTTGAATATTATTTCTAGACTCTGTATGAGTTGGCAGAAACCAGTAAACTCCTAAAGATGTTCCTAGATTATCAGCAGGTTGGAACTTTCGGAAACAGGGGAAACAGTAGCTCCTGTGTGTCTTGTGAACTACATTACAATTGGCTCTGCCCGCAACGAGGGGAAAAACGAGGTTTGAGTCACATGTTTGCCTAGAAGAAGTTATTGTTATGTCTAGTTCCAGAAGGTATACCATTACATGCTGGTCTATGGTTTAGTGCTTTATGTTCCTCTCTCTCACTCTATTTGCCAACGCTTTTCATCTCACACCTCAAGCTGCACAGGGTTTACTGTGGTAACAACCAGAAGTGTGACAGAGAGACAGAGAGTGAAGTGTATGGTCATGTCTATTTGGTTTGTTGTAGCATGAAGCAAGTGAACTGTGTGATGTCTAGACCGCTGTCACTCTGCCGAGCTGAGTCAATAAACAGCATCAGTGATGAGTTTCAGCTTGTCCGTCTCCACCACACACACATACACACACACTCACACACAAAATGTTAACAGAAACAAACTGGTCTTTCTCTCTTCCTCCCGTTATACCCCCCGCTCCCTGGAAAGTGCGACTGAGCTCTGACACATGAGCTTTGCAAACGTAGGTGTTTTATTCTCATGTTATTTATTACTTCTGTACAGTAAATCTGCAAAACTCCAGCAGTTTTACAAAGCTTGTAAAATATACAATTTATGTGACAGATGTTGGATTTAATGATGGTGTAAAATAACCTAAACAGCATAAGTTATGAAAAAGAGTTTTTACAGAGTGCAGTCCGGGTTTCAGGTTTGGTCGACCAGGTCTCACTGCTGTTGCATGAATATTTGTTGTAAATATCCAATTTATACTTAAACACAGGGCTTGCTATGGTGTGGCATCAAATTGAAAGATTTTTTTTAAAGTGATGAAGGTCTTTGCTGTTAAAAGTTTTAAGCACACACATCCAGACAATAAATGCTAGAAAGAAGAAGATGTAAAAGACAGAAAAAAAGTGAAGTTCGGACAATAGATAATGCTCCCCTTTTGAGCATTACGCTTTTCTGAAAAGTCCTACAGAATCACTGAGCAAGTGATGATTTCTTTCTAAGGAAGCAATAGTACTAATATTATTATCCAGTTGATGCTTTACTAGATAGCTAAGATAGAAATGGTGATTGACTTAAGCTGCACTGTACGTCTGGTTTGTCTCTCCCCACCATAAAAGCTCAGTTAGGACACATGCAGTTCAGAACAGGAGCTGATTGCAGATCGCTATAAAGGGAACACCTCCAGAAGCCTAAGTATGGAAAAGACTGTCAAGGAAATTAAATGCGTCTGCCAAGTAGTGCAGCAGAAACTTGGAAGCACAAGTGGAAAGGATTTGATGTTAAGCACCTCTGCCTATCTCCAAATATCATTAATATATTGGAGCGATAGAACTTTAAGCTCTGATAGAGGATATCCTGCAGTGAGCGATGAAATATTGAGCAAAACTCCAGCTTTGGGGGCAGTGTACTACAGCTGACCCTGCACTCTGATCTCCCAGGAGGAGAGCACACAAAAGTATCACATTTCATTTCTTTCTATTAACACAGTGTGGCCTTTAAGCTTTTCATAAACTCATCAAAAGTTATTCTCACAAATGTAATGTTCATATATCACCCAATCTACTCTCGGATAGTCTGTATTTTTTTTTTTAAAAGATCTTATTTTACACACTAGTACGTCTTGAATGACTTGAACATATTTCTGCTGATTATTTTCCACATTGTGCGACTTTATTTCTTGGAGTATATGACAGAGAAAGGTGCTGTCACTGCCCCTGTCCTTGTTCGTGTAATATCTGGGCGTCTCCATGTGAGTCAGAAAAAGGCTGTGTGTTTTTGTTGTTCCCTGTGGAGGTGAGAAGCAGGTAGCCTGAAGGCTGAAATATTGATGGATGATGATAAATTCATGTGGTTGGTGAAAGAGTGAAGCACATCCGAACAGACGCTGGCTCTTCTGATCTCAGCATCAATGCCCATCTGTGGTAGACCGATATTGTCCTCCAGAGGAAATTAAGTTATTGTTACTTTGTTAATGCTGTTTGATTGATGTGTGTACAGACTGTTTATTTTCCCTGATGTGATCTGGTAATTCACTCTCAGTTTTGCCATAGTGGACCCTCTGCTTGCCTCATTGATGGTGTTTTTGCTTCGGTGTTGAAGACGATGCACTGTTCCCAGTAATTTATTCATAGCTCGGAGGTTTTTGCTGTATTTTTCATTCATTTTTCATTAAGAAAGAGTAAATCACCAACAGCATGTGGTTTATTCAGTCATGAATAGTGCACAGCATGCTCCGTCTATTTATGCCATAGTCTCATGAGTCTGCTTACATAGAAGATTTGGAGTGGAAAGAGTTTTTCCACACTTTGTTTGATGACAGCGACGACAGATACGCTCAGAAATGATTTTACTCTGTCCCAACTAGTGTTCTAAATAGTACCTCTAGTGTTCAGCAGTGGCTAGACATGATGTGTTTTTCTTGAATATTGTCTCCCAGAAGCCCCTGGGGTAAATTGTTGAGGATTTGATCCCATTTGCTCCCAAGGTGAAGAAAGGCCTTCCCTTTTCCCTTCATACCAAGACCTGCCGGCTCACACAGCTGGCTTCCATCACTGCCTGTTTGTGTGTGTTTTATGCCCATAATAACCACAATGCCAATACATCAGCCCTGTCATAAGCAGCAACCCAATATCTACAGCAGTGGGGCAAACTGCGTCACTGCATCGTATATCTCATATCGTCTGGGACATGAGAAAAAAATGTCATACGATGGATTTTTAAATTCTCTTACGGTCATTTATTCCACTCAGAGGAAGTGGAGGCAGATGGAATATAAAAGCCTTGACGAATCGTTTTCTAGAACCATTCTTAACTGGCTATTCTATACTTGAACCTGTAATATTACTCTTGATAGTTTTTATTCATGCACTTTCTCTTTTTTTCCCCTCACATGCTGCCTGTTCCAGTCACTCAGTGCTGCCCGTTGTGAGGCTAATCTTAACTACAGCTGGGTGGGTGGATGCAGGGGTGAACTATGCAGGCTGGTATTGTAAAGGGTAGGTGGGCGGCAAATGTGGTTAATTTGCTTGTCTTTGGGCTTGTGGTTAATTTTGCTGAGCCAAATCCTCTCATTTAGGGGATTATGTTCCCAGGCTTGGTGGGAGTAGGTGGAGGTCACAGAGGATGAAACAGGAGGGACGGACAGAGCAATGGAGAAAAAAGTGATGGAAAGAGTTTTCGGTGTGGGGTATAGGTGTAGAGGGATGGATAGACACGGCAGCAGATGGGGGGTTTGTGTATGTACTG
>CAFUXE010001323.1:295800-307862 GCA_903364295.1 Serranus cabrilla
GTGCTGTGGGGACAGGGCAGAGCTGCGCTGAGTGGGGCTGAACTAGTCCAGAGCAGTGTTAAGTAGAGAGAGAGAGGTACATAGAAAAACAGAGTGAAAGGAGAGAGAGAGAGAGAGTCAGTGCAGATTGTGCTTACCAAGCAGACTGGATTAACAGCTGAAACAAACTGGACCTGTTTTTCTCTCTGTAGAAATAGGTAGAGACTCAGCGACAACGTGGATGGCTGTTTAGACAGAGCTGCACGCTGGTTAGGTACCAGGACAGAAACTATGGCACTCAGACCCCCTCGCTCTTCTTCACATTTAGTATGGTGACACTCAAGTTTTCCTTGGACTTGCTGGTGTGGGAGGCTCACTCGCGGTGACATTGACCCGTAACCCCCAACTCTGCTTTGCAGGTTCTGTCTCCCCTGGAGTTGGACTCTAATTTTGGCTTTTGACCCCTGGAACAGGAGAGGGTTTTTGATCTGGCAGGGGACGAGACCTGCTGAGAACCAGTCTGGACTGACCCGCCGGCGTTTATTCATAATCGCTGGACAACAAGGAACATTTCTTCTGCTACACCAGATCTGAGACTGAGACGGCACTGGAGGCGTGCATTTAAAGGACCTCTCTGGCCTCTCTTGCCCCAGGACCATGGGCTCTCTCTGGGGCAGCGTTATGCTGCTGTGTGGGGTGGTTCTGCTCAGGACGGAGGGCAGCGGAGCCCAACAGAGCAAGAACAACGTCCCCCGGCTAAAACTCTCCTACAAAGGTGAGTTCCATGATTTCTTAAAATTCTGTCATGTATTGTAAATCTCAGTTCTTCACTATGTTGTCTAAATCAAAGCCTTTGTCCTCACGCCTTTCGTCTTGATCGTGTTGATATAAGACCCCAAACCACATGTGGTGTGCCGATTAGGTGACTAGAAAAGCTTGTCTATAGAAGTTGTACTAACTGTGTGTCCCTGTGAGGCAGAGATGCTTTCTCTTTGATTAACTTTAAAAATATCAGCAAAGAAAAATGAAGTGAAACAAGTTTATTCTTCTACAACACTTGCAGAGCTTTATGGCTTATTAGATGTACATGTTGTGTGATGGAATTATGATTTTTGCCAGTTAATTACAATCAATATTTGGGCATGAAAGCTGTTTTATTTGGTGTTAGATCATCTGCATGTCTCTAAAGCAAGTTCCCATTTAATGATCATTAAGTCATGCAGATAACTCTTCCAAATATAGTATTTATGTTCCATTACATTCAGTTTAGATGGGAACAAAGCAAAAACGTGCTGTCTTCATGGAAACCTTGTGTCATTTATAGAGAAATAAGACTAAATTGGTTCAATAAATAATTCAGATGGGAATAATAAATAGGAGTTAATGGGAATAACGGACTTTATGGCAAAATAGAGCAGTTTATTGGTATTTAGGAAAATAACTTAAATTGCCTCATGTATCACTGTGTTGCAGCTGAATTGTTTATTACACAAGTCTTTCTCTGATGCACTCTCTCCTCCTGCCTCTCTGTCCCTGTTTTGATCAACTGCTGTTGTCAGTATTGCGATGAAAAGTGGTGCCAGACATGGACTCCCTGGCAGTTGAGCGTCATTTATCCCTCTCTCTCTCTTTCCTTTTTTCCTGGATGTCATTTTTCCGCTCCGTTCTTTCCTGCATGGTAATTATACTCAGGATGAATGGTGCAGGTCTGTTTCAGCAGATGGCTTTCCCAAAGAGAAAAATTTCTCGCTCAGCACTGGGAGATCCATAATTATACACACGAGCATGCGCACACACACACACACATAAATACATGGCCATCTGTAGTTAGCTAATGATACCTGTGAGCATATCAGTCATTTAAAACAACATGCTGTCAGTTTGTTGAAACACGCCCATGCAGTGATATCTCTGTTAGCAATGAGGCCTTCAGGTACCAGCCTGGCCAGCTTGGTTATTTGGCTGCTTATTCCACATTCAATACTTCCCCGAAACCTCATTCGCATTTTGGCTGGTGGCGACAATATCTGGCACGATATCTGGCAGAGGAGTTGTAGCCAGAGGATAGCAGGCAGGTATCATTTCCATGCCAGGAACGTGGTGGAAATATTATTCATATTATACTGTAGAATTTCATCAAACATTATCCGTTGTAGGTCCCATTAGGCAAGTGACATGGGATTATTGCATTATGAATCATTTATATCATCATATAAATAATTTATTACCCCTGCGATAGGTGAAGCAGATTTACTCGTGGAGAGGAGAAAATCAGATGATTCACTGTGGTGAATTACAGAGCAGTTCCTTTTCAGAGAAGTTGTCCAGTCTTGAGCCGAGCCGTCTGATCAGTGACACATGGGGTGAGGTGAAGGAACTCTGACCCCTACAGGTCACTGCGAATACTGGGAAAATCTGAATGCGTCTAAATGTGTGTGTGCGTGTGAGTGCAGGCATCCACACTCTTGCACATGTTTTTGACTCTACTGAAAACTCATACGAACACAGCAGGGACGTGTTTATCTCGAAAGCGTGAACCTGAGCAGCAGCCTGCTCCGCCGCAGCATGAGCCCCTCAATGAACACAGTTTGGCTCTCTGAAGCACACATACAGACTTCCTTGATCAACCACCACCACACACACACACAAACATCACACACGCAGACTCCCTGCCGAACCCCAGGAGATTCCAGCAGATCTTTTGAAAGCGAGGGTTGAGGGGCAGGAGGGCAGTGGAGTTGGGGGAAAGATCACAATGGTACCCCATGGCTACCTAAACACCAACTAAGGTCCAACTGTATCAACAACTAAGTGACTGGGTGATGATGAGATAGCGGGAGGCGGTGGATTTACAGTGCACCACATCGCCATAAAAGGAGTTACTTCCAGTTATACTTTGATATGAAATGATATTAGATTGAATCACACCCTCGGGGTAAATGGATCCCCCTGGGAGTAAACAGAGATCCATATGGTTTTGCAAGTTTATAGGCCACAAGAAGTAGAACACATGTTGTTTGCTGTCCGGGGAAGGGAAGAAGGGGTACTTTAGTTTTATAGGATGTGTGTGTGCTGCCAAAAGTACTCCTTCTCTTCTCCTACTCTTCAACCTGTCCACCCCTTTCCCAAGCACACACACACACACACAGGCAAATATATTCACAGCAGCACAACAAAATTCCTACACTTAGTACCAAGGAGGAAAAGAGCCAAGAAAAATGAATACTACAGTTGTAACTCCTTGGTTTCCCTGTTCACAGATTTCTTCCTGTAATAGTCATACGTTCAGCTGCTTTTGTTTTTGTGTTATTCTTGTTTTCATTGCAGTGCGGATTGACTTTTAATCAGACTTGGAGAATGGAGAAGTTCTCTTAAAGACCTTTAATCCATAAGCACGTTAAGAATCTTCGGAGTGGAGTTGGGTTTCTCGGGGTGTGTACAGTATAAACTCTGAATGGCCCTGAATGGCCATGGGAAGGTATCCTATACACTGGGAGAGCTGGATGTTTGGAGGCTTTCTCGGGTTCTGAATAAGTCGATTCCTCTCCAACTTGAGGCATGTTCAGGATTTGTTTGGCAGTGTTCGGTTTTTGTTTGACTTGTTTCTCCAGGGGATTTTAGAGGAATTTTTGTAGTCATTTGACTTAGTCATCATCTGTACCAGCTGCAAAGGAAGATACTCTAAACAATAAATTGTCTTTGCTTAAATGCGTCAGCCTGCATCATCTGCAGTGTGCAGAGCTATTGGCTGACAAATATGCATGGTGTCATTTATGGTTGAAATCAATATCACAATAAGAACATGTTTCCAACATCAAACTCAATATGGCAAATTTATGAAAAATAACATTTATGTTACATCAGGAAAAAAATGTTTAAACAACAAAAAAATCTACTTTTGTTAGTTTTTGTCTACAAGTTGAATGGAATGATTAATTTTGACCAGAGGATTTTGTGAAACAATAAGAATAGGAAAAAGTCATTACAACATGACCATGCATGGCAATATTGAATTTTTTCCCAGCCATATATATGTAACATAAGCATTTAATTCCCTTAAAAAAGCATCATCCATCAACACCAAATTTGCAGAACAGCCTGCAGTATGACACCGCTGAGGTTGAAGCGGTGTTTGGCTGCATTTCTGCTTGACACTGAACAAATTACTTGACTGATGAAGCTTTGTGGTGCTCTCCCTCAGGCGTGGATGAATCAGTGACTGTATACACTTAAAGTGAAGCACTGATACATTGTGTGTTGTCAGAGTGCAATCATACAGTCAGCCATGTGGACGATGAACGTCAGCGAGAGCTGCTGAACCAGGGCCAAACTTCAGTGTTCCAGCGCGGCCACACGTGGGTTATTGTTAAGACGTGTTTCTGCTTTTTCTTCGGAGGCACTTAGATAACACTCTCCGTGCCCTCCAGTCGAGGAAGAGAAAGACGGAGAGAATGTAGGGTAAAAGAGTTTATTTTTATCAGTCTCACATGGGACTGTTGATTCTTTGCATCCATTCCATCTGCCCCCTTATCTCTCTCTCTCTCTCTCTCTCTCTCTCTCTCTCTCTCTCTCTCTTTCTTTCTCTCTCACTTTGCACTTTTCCCTCTTGCTCCTCGGCTCTCTCAGCCCTCCACTCACAGATTTGTTGTAACAGAATACAGTGGTGACAGAGAGAGAGAGAGGGAGAGAGAGGGAGTTAAGAAGAAAGAAAGGGAAAGGGTTGGTAAAATAGTTTTTCTACAAAAATAACAGTGGGGAGGAAAAGCACTTGAAAGAGAAAGCAGGCAACAAACAGCTGGTAAAAACAGACAATTGCAGTTCTCGTGACAGCTCTATCTCAACAGTTACAGGGTAAAAGAGAAAATTTGTCAAATATGGCAGCGCAGCAGCTGACACCTGTTACGGGCCACACATTTTCCTATCCACCTGTCTTTATGTCTCTGTCTCTCTGTCTTCCTGTTTGATTTCTGCATCTTGTTTAACACAGCCAGGAATGCTCTGTGCACTGAAACATTACAGCTTTGAACTGTTACTGTAAAATCTTCGTCAAAGAGCTTGCAGTGCATCAAAAATAAATAAATTAATAATAAAAAAACTTTTGGTTTAAAGTTGTAGGATAGACAAGAGAGAAAAAAACTTTGTTGCTTTCTCTATACACAGGGTGTCAACCCATTGTATGTTTAACCACAGGGCACACCAGTTGAGACATGTATAGGCTACCACCTTTGGCGTGGCTTGGAAACATCCTGTTTCTTTCCAATAACACACATCCGAGCATGTTCCATAAACACACACACACACACACACATACACACACAGAATCACACACAATACCCATAGAGTATCTGTCTCTGGATGAATAGCTTTTAATAACTTAGCAGTAGTCTCTGTTGAATGGTCTGTTGCCATGGACACTACTCCCATAGACAATTTACACAAACCAGAGAAGTGTGTGTGTGTGTGTGTGTGTGTGGTGGGTGGATGTAGTGATGCTGTTCTCCATTCTCTCACTCAGGGATGTGGTTTGAGGAGAAGTGAAGTTCAGTCATCACGTCTGTGCAGTTTCCCTCCAGCTCCTTGCTGTTTATTAAACAAGTGTATCATTCTGTGGGCAATTACTTATTTCCTTTAGATAAACAGATTAAATACAAATTACAGACACGCTGTTTGTATTGTTCCAGGTTTATTTTAAAGACCAGAAGGGATTTTTCCTTTTTGCTCTTCCAGGTGACTCATCAGTGTGTATTTATGTGTGTGTGTGTGTGTGTTAATTACCTTGCTGGATGTGGTGTGGTATGGAGGAATTTGCTACAATATGCAACACCATAGGTATTCTGTGTTTCTAAAGTAAAAATATTACATGTGGAGGATGTCTTCATCTTTCTCTCCCACACACAAACGCAGCAGCGGTGCAGGTGAAAAAGGGTCAGAGGTAGCAGGCGGGTGTTATTGTGCTGTCAGTGAAGGGCTTACATTGGATCCACTAATGATTGATCACCAAGGTTACAGCAGGAGCATAAATCTGGGACACAGCTTTGGAATGGGCTAAGTAATACTTTTACAGCAACTTTTTATGACCTTGAGCCTGTTTCCGTTCTTGAGAAAGTGGCTGTGTTATGCAGCCCAAAATCCCTTCACAAAATTAAAAAACTAATATTCCACAATAAAATACAAATAGAGGAATCAACTGTAACTTTGTCTGTGATTTATGTACCTACAAGTTACAAGTTGAAGCTGCAAATGTCTGGAAGCATTTATTGAATCATAATTTATATTATGCAAAGTGTTCAAGGATAAACTGGTTTGGCTACTGAATGTCTTTTAAGTTTGGAACGAGTCCCATTCTGTATCTGAGCGGCTACAGACTAGATCTGTTCTTTATGACTTCATGGATTTTTTAAAATCCCCTTGGACTTATTAAGTCAGGTTTAGATGTCAACTACTCTGGCGGGGTCACACAGCGCCGTGAGTTTATACTTAGGAGGCTACATCTGCGCTGAGCCACAGGAAACCAACTAATTCACCAAAACAATGACAATAAAGACTCAATGTCAACCGATTGTATATAACCATCCTGTGTGCACAATCGTGTGCATGTGTGCACATGTGTGTAGGAGAACGAGTATGTGCATTTATCTTTGTGAAAAAAAAAGGTGTTTGACAGAAAGCCAGAGCCAAAATGTTACATGAAGACGAGGATGTTTGTTACCAGAGCCAAGAGGTTCTTTATTTTTTCCTTTGTGTCCCACAGCTGTGTTTTCTTGGCTGTAAATATATTTCCTGTTTTCAAATCCAGCTTGTTTTTTTTGTTTTTTTGCATTGATAATAGTTGTTAATGGCATTTGTAATTGCCACATAAAAAGTTTAAGTGTTGACTAAAATCTCCAAAGCTCCTTTATCTAGAACAGCTGAACTAAATTGGAAAACAAAATATATTTATTTAATTTTCATTAAGACAAGAATTATTTTGATATTTATAAAAATAATATTTCCACAATAAGAATACATTTATACTAGTTACCCATGTCATTTCTGTAAAAGTTTTAAAGACTTAAATGGGCAACAACGGGATATTAAATTTACATACAACATATCTAGATTTTCAGTCTTTCTTAGCTTCCATTAAATAAAGTTTTATAACCATGGTTTTTAAATTTTAAATTCTTATTAAAATGAAAGTTTATGAATGAGTGAAAGCAGTATGATGCCCTCTTTCCAATTTTCCTTTCTCTTACACCAACTATGGGGCCAGCTTGTGTCTTCTCACTCTCCCGGGTTCTGACACACTTCAGAGAGGGGGCATTTTCCTTGCTAAAACATTCATGAACGTTTTTGTTATTTACTCCCCGAGAAAGAGTAAGACAGGGAGAGAAAGAGAGAGAGAGAGGGGGCACCAAAGGAACCAGTTCTCCTCTGTTCCATAACTCTCCACCCTTTGTGTGGGTGGTCAATGGGAGGGCATCATAGTGTGGTTAGTCTTTGCGGGTGAGAATAAAATGTGAGAAGGACAGAGCATGAATGTGTGTTTGTGTATGCACATGTTACACAAAAGGTGTTATAATGCCGTAGTCATAATGCCACCTTTAGAGGTCGTTACGGTAATGAGATCCTCAATGTCTGTTTGTGACAAGTTCAGCTTTCCGCTGTGAAAGCAAATGGCCCTTCTTTGCCAGACTTGGCAGACCGTTGCATTACACTGCAAAATGTGAGCTGTAGCCCATAGTAACATGTCCGGATAGCTGATTTAGTTTAGAATAATCCAGCAGTTTGTACTATGAAATGGCAGATTCATTTAACATTACATATTTTCCACTGTGAGTGTACCAAGTTCTGCTTGGCTGCTCTGGTCAAGGTCGCTTCCCCATGCAGACAGTTTGATCATTGGCTCCCAGTGCTGGCATGACTTACCCAGTCCAATTTGGCTTGGTCGTTATTCTTCACTATCTGTCAGTTGTCTTGCTTGGCCAAGCTGTACAATTTATAGTCCTGAGATCATTTTGGAAAGGGAATAGAAGCTACAACATTAACACAAAAATAAAAACACTTTGAAATAAAGCTCTGAAAGGGGCTTTGATTAAAAGAAGAGGACCAGTCTATTAGGGATACAGCCAAAACAACCTCATGTAACATTTTTTTTTATTCAGAGTACCCTCACAACATGGAGCAGTGAACTGTTAGTGTAAGTGGAACATTACAACCGAGCAGGCAGACTGGTGAATGGAGAGGTGAACCTGTGGTCACAGAAATTCTAAGTGGTTGGAAATGTTGAAAGCTTTTATAAAACCAAGACCGTGTCTCTTAGACACCCATGGAAATTTAATAAAATAATTGAAATAAACATTAAACCTGATGGATTTTCTTTGACATTCATGCTGCCCACAGTTACAGTGATTTTCACAAAGTGATTATCATATTGTGCTGATCATCACTTTTCCTTCCTTTTTTCTCTGCAGACATGCTGGAGTCTAACAACCTTGTGACGTTTGAAGGCCTGGCCAACAGTTCGGCTTACCACACCTTCCTGTTGGACGAGGAGAAAGGAAGACTAGTGGTGGGAGCCAAGGACCACATCTTCTCCTTTAACCTCCTGAATATCAGCAGAGACTACGCACAGGTAACACCAGTGGTTGATTTTCAGTAGTCTGACTGGAGGTTTCATCCATTTATCCAGTTATCATGACTTTAGGTTTGTTTGCGTTTCTGACCGACTTAATATCTGCCTCGAGTGTGCATCTTCATCCAGAGTGCCAGTCAGAGGCTCAGGTGTCTCGGGACTTTCTTTTCTGTTTCGACAGAGAAGAGCCTCGTGAATATTTCAGACAGGAGCTGTCGCACACGATCACACGCTGTGCCAGGCATGTTAGCTGCTCTCTGCACACCTGGATGAATAATGGAGTAAACTGAAACAAAGTGGATAACAAATCGCATTGTGACCCCTTCAACCCTCAAATATACACATGCATGCACACAAGCGCAGCGGCTGTATCGACTCACTCTGTTAAATTGATTCGAGGAGGGGGGTGACTCTTCTCTAACATGCACTGGAACTGTGTTTGTGTTTCAGATCCCTTGGCCGGCTTCTCCCACCAGAAGAGATGAATGCAAGTGGGCAGGAAAAGATCTCTCGGTAAGAGCTAAAAACATCCATCTTTCAAGTGGGTGTCAGCATTTTGCCCCTCCACTCCCACAGATGTTTTGAAAATGTCTTTGTTCTCTTGTGCTGTGAAAGAAGTGCAACTCTGCAGGTCTCAAAGTAAACCTCACTCGCAGTTGCACTGGGATTATATGAAACGTGTGCTCCACATTTATATATATGGCATTTTAATCATAAACAATATGAGATTTTTTTTTCATCTTTCAGCTTGTTTATTCCAGTGCGATGACATATCCAATCTGTCACATGGACAGCACACTGCCCACTGTAACTTAGTCTGATCATAATCTCAGAGCCAAGATTGAGACCATCATATGACCTTAATCACTTATCAAGCCTCTGGGCACTCCATTTAATAGAGTGAGGGAAATTACTGTGCTTTCTGCCAGACCTACTGGTATAACATTACTGCAGGAATAATAACTACTGTCATATATTCAGGGATCATCAGCATTATTGTTCCATGTTATTAGACCGCAATCTTTCATGTTTCTCCCTTTGTGCTTGTGACTTCCTGTGTTCATACAATCCACTGATTTGGAGGATTTTAAATCTAACCTCAGGGAGCTAATCAAAACAGGACTTGCCCTTGACTGGCTTGCTATAAAACTGATCCTTTCAGACAGAAAAGCTTGCTAATTTACCCTTTTTGAACTAGATAAACTGGTCCCACTCAATCAGAGAACATCGCTCTAAGAATAAGTGGTTCTTTGTCGAACTTTAACCTTTATGGTTTGATAGCTTGGTGCATGTTTGGCACTCTCTAAAGGGTTTTTTTAAGAACCATTTGAGATGACTCATTACAATAACCCTAAGGGTTTAGATTTTGAATAGTTCTGCAGAATGATCTTGATATGGAATTAATTGAATCAGTATTACTAATTTAAATAAGTATATTACTGGCCTGTCTGTTAGAAGCTTAGCCTTTAAAGTCTGTCAGCTCAACTAATAAAGTTAAACATTTCCCTAAACTACACAATGAAGAGCATTATTCTGATCCTACGCCCTACAGTAATATATTTGAGAACATAACACACACACTTAATCATCCAGGATTTCCAAAGCAGTGCAGCGTATTTATTTGTTTAGAATGGGAATCTTTTATTTAATTCGATGAGCTCCGAGGGTCGAGGATCTGAAACAAAACAAAAAAATGTTGTCGTGGCATTAAGATCCAGGGCTTTTTTCAGACTCCTTACCTTACTCAACCCTTGCATGACAAGCCAAGCATCACATCTCCCCGTTTGTGGCCGAGCCCAGTTTGAGAGCATCTTGTGTGATGTGGTGAAACTCTATGTAAACACGCTGAGAGGTTGCCTCTGCTCCCTTCAAGCTGTGTTATGAATTCTGTTTTGAATAGAGCCTGAGGCAATAGGCTAGAATGTAAAATCATGTGTGCCTCAGTTCTCTGCCTGGGCATTGGCCAAGCTCTCCTGCCCCTTTTGTACGGCTGATTTGAAGCGCCATGAAGTCCTTTGTGTGTTTTCTGTAAACATTGTGGCATGGATGAATAAGGTGCCCTGAGGGGTGGTCTTTCTGTTATAGAGTCGGAGGAGAGTGAGAATTAAAGGGAGGTGGAGAGAGATGGAGAGTGAGTCTGCTGATGCCCCCTGATGCACTGTAAGCAAACACTTCAGGAGATAAAGCAGAGGAAAGAAAGAGATAGATGGGTGTGAAAGGTGTACACCCCCAAGAGAAAAAGGGAAAGCGGCAGCTATTGCATAGCCTAACGAAGATGCGCAAAGTCAATGCCAAACATGAAAATCCCTGCAGAAATTGATGCCCAAGAAGTAGAAGGGAAAAAGTATTTTCAGTTTTTGTTCAATATTCACATATTTTTATGCTTCCTGTTGCACATTGAGTTAATATGTTTAATGCTTGTGCTCACTTTTTTCATTTGAGACAAAACTTTAATCAAACACATTTTTGCCACAAGGCATGTGGATAACATTTGTTAATTGGATTGTACCAGTGACTGTTATCTTGAATATATCTGCAAGCTATTAATGATGCATTAAGGATTTATCCCACTTTTGCAAGGTATAACATTACACACACCTGTATGGTTTGATTGATTTTGTTTGCAACATTCAATACGGTATGACAGGCTCACAGAAGTGATACACAGTAATGTGTCATTGTCCGTAACAATGATTTTCACTCAGATAAATCCACCCACACAGGCCATTAAAATCCAAGCAGAGACAGCTGCTAAAATGACAATCAGAACAAAAGCTGAAACAAACAGAGGCTGCTAACTGCTGATGACCCAGTAATGCCAGATGAACTTAGTCATGCATAATTTGTGGCACTATTTTCTTTTTTTCCCCCTTTTTGAATATGTGATGACACATTCTGTTTTATTCAAGGTCAGGTCTGCTCAGGCACGAGAAAAACATGTTATATGGCAATGAAGCAATGCAACAACACATGCAGATACACACACACACACACACACACACACACACACTGCAGTCCAAAAATACTTGATAAACGATAAATAAGTAAGTGATAAATATTCCTATGATCCTACAATGATTATATAACAAAGACATCAGAGCTCAGGAGAATGCGGAATCAAGAACATCACTTTTGTATTTTCTACCAACTGACATCAAGCCACTGTCGGCCTACATTACTTTGATTGATATGCAGTAGAATTATGAATTATATCATGGCTGACTCTTTTGTTGTTCCACAGTCTAATTCCCTCCTGTATGGATTTCACAATTATTCCATGGGAAGTTACACAGCTCATGTGCATAAAACTCAGATGACGGATGTCACTGAGTTCAGGGAGAACAACTCTAGCGTGTGTGGGGTGCTGTAGATGTAGATGAAGTGAAAAAAATACAGAGTCATGGATAATAAAGCTTAGTCTGGTCATAATATTATTTTTATTACTCAGCACAGATCTAGATTACATAGG
>CAFUXE010001323.1:308507-321697 GCA_903364295.1 Serranus cabrilla
ACAATTAGAGGCAGTAAATATCTCTGAGAAAAGCCATCTACTGTATATAGGTCATAACCCAGAAATGTATTTCATCTGGTGGGTTTCCTATAAGTGTCGAGGTCACAGAGTCACAAAGTGAGGAGATTTATTACTTTCATTCTCAGTCTCTTTGTGTTGGAGTATATGATGATGGAAACAGGATTTTAAAACTGGTCCAAACTGACAAATTTCCTTAGATTTCTTCCTTTTCCACACTTTATGATAATGTCACATATAATATATTCTTTATGCTTCATAAACAAACTATTTCAAGCAAAAAAAGTGAGCAAATTCCCATAGACCCTCCAGACAGTTTGGGTCTCTAAGAGCTAATTTCCCTGTTCATTACAACTGTACGAGGGGTTCATTTTTATATAACATGACTGTTTAAATTATATTAAGTTATGCATAATTAAGGGAAAGGCTGTATTGAGTGACAATGGGTACCATCACACCTCTTTGCCCATTTTTATATGAGGAGTTGGGAGGAGGCTTTGCAGCCTTTCAGTGATGGTGATTTCACCAGTCGAGTCTAGGAGAAAAAAGTTTTAAATATAATCCTGTCTTATGAATGCTCTTTCTTGTAAAATCCAGTGTCCTCCCAACCTGAAAGTCACAGGAAAAGTGGTTCTCAGAGAGAATTCCAACTCTTTTTTTCCCTGTGTGATTTGCCTCCTTAACGCCTGAAAATAATTTAAACTGCTTCATTTTATGGTTCATTACAACTCTTGTAACTTTCTCCAACTTTCTCATCATGTCCAGGACAGTGTGTTCAGACTGGAGCCTCTCATAGAAAATGGCCGAGGGAAGAGTCCCTATGACCCCAAGTTGCTCACTGCCTCCATGCTAATTGGTGAGTTTAAGACCGGATACACTGCGAAGTTCTTCTCTGTGTTAGAGCAAGGTCATATAAAAGCGTGGGAGTCCTGACAACACCCTCTGCCTTGCTCTTTCATTTCAGCATATATATGGTGTGTAAAGTAAATGTGAGTAACTGAACAGGACATTCCTGTCATTCATTACAAGCGGATCTGCTCTGTAGTTTGTATTTACCCACTGGGAACCCGTCATTGGCAGGACTGTAAACTATTTCTATCTGAATATTCCTCCTTTAAGTGCTGGGCGTGCATAACAGATTACACTTTATTGAGTTTTCTTTGTGCTGAATCTCATTTTTTGGCAAATAAAGCAGGACTATGTGAGCATGTCTTCCCTCTCTACCCCCAATTATTGCCAGTCACATTGTGTTATATCACACCGTTTAACCTAGCAGATGGCCATTTTCCAGCCCATCACCCCTGATCTCCTCTCCCCTTTCTCTCTCCCCTCTCACCAGCATTATTATGTACTCCCCCTGTCTCACACCTCTGTCCTGTCCCTCCTCATGTGTTCTTCCATCCGTTCACCCTTCCCCAGCCTCTCTCCTCAGCCCTGCCTACTGTGTTAATGTCAATTTCACACTCCTGATGTTCATCACGTCCATCACCGCCTGTGTTCTCCCAGGATCCCATTTCTACCTGTGCTGCTAAGCCCCTGAACCATTCCTCAGACGTTTACACCTGCATCACTGGGGAGAGATCACCTCGGACTGTTTTCCCATCCGGTGTTACTAAACTAACATGTATTATTCCTCTTTCTGTCAGATGGAGAACTGTATGCTGGCACATCAGCTGACTTTATGGGACGGGACTTTGCTATCTTTCGGACTCTCGGAAAGCATCACCCAATCAGGACGGAGCAACATGACTCCCGGTGGTTAAATGGTGAGAGTGAAGAGGGAAAACACTGACTAACTCTTTCAGCATATATTTGAGGGTTTTGATGAATAAGCAAATAAGCAACTCAGTGGTTGGTTTATATCCGAAGTCAAATAGTGTCTATGTTAAATAGACACATGCCATACAAGAGGCAACTCAAAATAACTGCAAAGAAACATAAAACAACTGCAAAAAAACACAAAAGACTACACAGGGACAAAAACAACTACAAAGAGATGCAAAACGGCTATAAAGAGACACACAGAGACCACAAAGAATCTCACATTGACTATTAAAAGAGGCAAAACAACCACAAAGACACCCAAAATGACACAAAACAACTAAAAGACATCCACAAATATCTACAAAATGGGGAAAAACAATCACAGATTTAAAAAGACGACTACAAAATGACGTAAAACCACAAACACATGCATAATGACTAGAAAAAGACACAAAACAACAACAAAAATAGGCTAAACAACTATGAAATCTGTGTGTCATCCTCCTATGAAGGAGAGCTGTTGGAGCCTTCTGCATATTGGCGCCCAGGGGCCCATTGTCTCATAATCTGCCCATGTCTGTCAAACACAATGATGTCAGCAAATGCACTAACCTAAAGGATCGCCTGGACTCTATGGACTCTGACAGACATTTTCCTGAAACTTTTTTTCAATTAAAAAATAAAATAGAACAGAGGTCCTTGGTATTATCCCTGGGAAAAACAACCCTGCAGCATTCTCTGGGATTCATTTGACTCTTGTCAACAGGTTTTCCTGTTTCTCCACAACTATGTTTTTCAAATTCATTATATTCCTGCTTCAGCCATGGAGATGCAGCTTGTCTGTATGGTTCAACAGCCCGTTTTCCAACAAAAACAGAGCACAAGGAGCAATGGCTTCTCTCTATTGTAGACTTTAGAATTTAATATAAAACCACTAAATTACTAATCAGGCTCTCCATGGTGAAGCCCCTGGGTATCTAATATCCCTCGTGTTGAATAACTATTATCTGCTGGTCCATCTTTATTAAAAAAAAGTGATAAATACATGAACTCATAACTTGATTTTGTTTTATCTCAAATGTGTGTGTTTCTCTATGCATTGCAGATCCCAGGTTTGTGGGTGTTCATCTGATTCCAGAGAGCGACAACCCAGAGGATGACAAAATCTACCTGCTCTTCAAAGAGAACGCCATAGATGGAGAGCACGCTGGGAAGGCCACACACGCTCGCATCGGACAGCTCTGCAAAGTACGCACACACACAAGTTAACACACAGACACATGCCCATTTAAACGCACACACACACTCACACAAGCTGGCTCGCACAAAAGGAAATTCAGACGCACACAAAAGGACAGAGACAAAGACACACACACACACACACATTCACACCGACATAATGTGAAATAGCTTCTGTATCTGGAAAAACACTTGACGGGTGTCTGAGTGGCTTTCATAATGGCAGGTTTCAGGGGCTGTTATCTGCGATTATTTTTAGCCTGGAGAAGAGTGGGCTTTGTTGTGTGTGGTACAATCAGCCCCCAAAGACAGAAACCTGAGAGAAATGTTAAATGTCACCAGAACCTGAGAGGCAAAGACGCTGTCAATGGCAGCACTGTTATCCTAATGCCAGGCTTTGGCACTGATTGGGTCTGCTACACCCTCTAGCTCCAGGGGATGGTTACGTTCAATCACTGGCCTTGTATCAGCTTTCACGTTCCAAATTCTATTCTTATTCATTAAGCAGGAATCCACTGGGCTGACTGCAGATCAGCCAGTAATGTCCAGCCTCAACCTCCCATTTAGCTGCATATCGTGCCTCTGTCATAACAGCCTGATTACCCAGTATGTCAGGAATCTGCTATGCTCAACGAAAGACAAGCCATCCATTATGCAGGATGTGGTATTAATTTGGGCCTATGCATATTTGGACACATTCTAATTTACTGTCATAAATCAACACCAAGTGGGATAAGTTTTTATGAGCCAGTACTTTGTGCCTCTGTTTGTGTGCTATGTTCTGGAAAACAAACACTATACTGTGAGGCAAACAGCCACATCTGATTAGGCTGTGTGCTGAAACATATGGTTCTTTAGAGACAGTCTTCTTATTTCACAACATCTGAATATCCAGTCCATCCATTATTCATCATGGGAAATGCATTTTAAAGTGGATTTCTAGGTGACTGACAGGCTTGTTTCGTGATTGAGATAAAACACATCCCACACTGAAAATTTTCATATCACCATTAATGAAAAGTTTATGTGTTATATAGTTTGCCTTTTCGATTTTAAATACACTTTCTGGAGCATAGTTTAGACACTGAGCTGTCTGCTCGATGTGCATAAGTTTTACATGTATTAAGTCAAAAGAATTGTAAATCACATTGAAGAATGCTTCAGTAAAGAAGAAAAAAACAAATTGCTTAAAATCATTGACATTTCTTTAAAATCACGTTCCTCATTAAAAACCTGCACCAGATCCTATAAAAACAATATATTTCATGCTCCTCAGTACAACTGGGAAGTCATGCAAATAGGAAGTCATAGTCAGAGTGACTTGGCTGAAACTTGCTGCCATGTGACAAAAACTTAGTGGAACTTCAACTGAACTGCAGGCTCTTTACACAGAGCAGAGAGGAGGGGACAAGACAGGCTGTAAAAGTGTAGATTAATATGTTTAGCCTGTATTTTCCCCAATACTGATAAAAACTTGTGGATAGGTCTTTTTATTTGAATATTTAGGGTATTATATGTTTTTGCTGCACAGAAGACATGTTTAGGTTCTCCTTACTTCTGCAAGACAAATTATTTAAAAAGACTTGAGGTAATGGTATATTGCAAAAAAGGGGGGCAAAGTACCTTTGAGAAATGAAACACTTATTGTGGGAATATTTCAGTTATTCACAAATAAATATATTTCTCTGCTGAGCCTCTACATGTGATCTGTCCAACAGAATGACCTGGGAGGTCACAGGAGTCTAGTCAATAAGTGGACGACCTTCCTGAAAGCTCGACTTATTTGTTCCGTGCCTGGCAGTAATGGAATAGACACACACTTCGATGAACTACGTAAGTGATCGCTCCCACACCTTCATACATGTTTCTCACAATTTTTCCTGAAGATGAAATGCGGCCTTTTCAGTCGAGAATATGTCTGTAATATACAGTGTCTTCTCTTTGGCTTTCAGAGGATGTTTTTCTCATGAGCACAAAGGATCCTAAGAGCCCAATCATCTATGCAGTATTTACCACTTCCAGGTACTGTGGCTGACATGGAAATGATTCTAGCCATAATCACTGCTTGTATGACCTGTGTTTTCAACAAGAACCTGACCTTTCTTATCTGAACCATTCTTTCTGCCCATTAGCAACATCTTCAAAGGTTCAGCTGTGTGCATGTACAGCATGACCGACATCAGGAGAGTGTTCCTGGGTCCTTACGCACATAGAGATGGACCAAACTATCAGTGGGTGCCTTTCCAGGGACGAGTCCCCTACCCACGGCCTGGCACAGTGAGTGCACTACACTCTTAACTGACAGTTTATTCTTCTGTTTGTTGTTCAATGTAATTTTATAACCGACAACTTCTCTTTCTCCACAGTGCCCAAGTAAGACGTTTGGAGGATTTGATACAACCAAGGACCTTCCTGATGAAGTTGTAACTTTTGCCAGAAGCCACCCAGCCATGTTCAACCCTGTCTACCCCATTAACAATCGACCAATCATAGTCAAAACAGATGTGGACTACCAGTTCACCCAGATAGTGGTGGACAAAGTGGAAGCAGAAGATGGCCAGTATGACGTCATGTTCATAGGCACAGGTATGATTTATTGACCGATTGAAATAGATGGATGCACATCTACAACAGAACCACAGAATATTAACCCAAGTCATGCGCTTGAATTGTGTGCTAGACATGGGGACGATACTGAAGGTGGTATCCATCCCCAGAGGCTCCTGGCATGACCTGGAGGAAGTCCTACTGGAAGAAATGACTGTTTTCAGAGTAGGTTATTTTCTTTTTGCCTAAAGATTAAAGGATGAATCATCAATGACTTCTCCAATTGATCTGTCTGATTGTCTTTTTACTTACAGGAGCCGACAGCCATTACAGCGATGGAACTTTCAACAAAACAGGTATTGATTGTAGATCTTATTGCATGCATGCTAACCTAAAAATATGGCTGTGTTGTTCATCCAGACAAGCAGCTTATTCCGATGCATTTGTTGTTAGGCGGTGACATCTGGTGGCCATAGTTATTATGACGCCAAACTAGGAAGTCGGGTGATGTAGTATAAAGGGCGACAAGGTCCGTGATGGTCAAACAAACACAGGACTTTCATCCAGATTTTGGACTAAAAAGTCAATGTTGAGTTATTTTAAATTAACCAATGCTTACCTTATGGTACGTGATGACACAACATCACTTATTGTAGCAACGTAATCAAGTAGTTTTGGTGCCTAACCTCAACCAAGTAGTTCTATCTACCTATTCTGATGTTTCGGTGTGAGGATGTGTTGTCACAAGTTTATATCCAGAGAACTCTGAGAAAGAATATTACTCCAGTAAATGAGTTCAGTGTTGGCTGGAGATTGCTTTGGGGAGAAACCTGAGGAGATATGATACATAATGAAAAACGTGAGTACTGTTTTTCAAACCCACGTGTTCAGACACACTCTTGGTGAGTGTGTCTGAACATGCGTGTCTGAAAAACCGTCACCGACAGTGAAAGCTTTTCTTAAGAGGTGACACACCTCGCAGCTTGGCTGAAATACAGAACAAAGACGTGCTTGTTCTAAACACTTAGAGATTAAAAGCTTTATCGCACAATAATCCCAATTGTTGGCTTTTCAGCAACAGTTAGCTCATCAACTTAAACGGCAGGGAGAGACAAAACGAGACAGGTAATTGACAGGTAGGAGGGAGCTGAGCACCTGTAGTAAAATGGTCCGTCCACATTCCTGACTTGTATTTTTACTTGACTGACACATAGGCTGAGCCAAATATTCCTCAATGCACACCGCTCATCCAGACATAATACCTAAATTGTAACTGCTAAAACATTAATTATCTGATGTTGAACATTAAGTTTCCCTCTTTCATCTTCACAGCAACAACTGTACCTGGGCTCCGACATCGGTGTGTCCCAGATGCCTTTGCATCGCTGTGAGGTTTATGGGAAAGCTTGTGCTGAATGCTGCCTGGCGCGGGACCCTTACTGTGCATGGGATGGCACCGAGTGCTCCAGATACTTTCCCATGGCTAAGAGGTACTGAATTCAAACTTCCACATTCATGTCGCGTCGCCACCCTGCCATTGTGTTTTACAAGCTGTCTGACGCCTCGCACACAGCGACTAATCAGCTCTGCAACATGACACTTCCAACCTGGCACAACACATACACACTGAATATAATGAATGCTTTGGATAAATCAGCACATTCTCTAACTGAAACACACTGCAAGTACCACAGTTAGGGTGTGTGTTTCATATGAAAGGAACAACATTAACTGAAAGGTGTATCTGTGTCATAAGAGCAACCTGCTTTAGATTTTTCAAGTAAAATATACAACACATGTTTGAATTATGCTTGTTTAAGAATTACTTTTGTTTAACATATTGACCATATTTTAAAGGGGTAAAACCGGATTATATCTAAGGCTTTTCACGTCCTGATTGAGGACATATGCTGTCAGACCGCGAATCAGGGCTGCAGCTAGGGCACACTTATAGTACAGGCTTTGTATATTTGCCAAAACCCCCTAAAGGTAGAAGGGTCGTGTTTCTACCAGAGAGCTAGAAATATAACCTGCCTCATGTGTTTACTGTAAATGAGACCCAGTGTCAGTGATGTCTGGAGGCTGTCTGGGTGAACCAGGGGTGAGGAAGGTGTTAGAGGTTCGGTGGTAGTGGAGTACTGGACTGATCTGTATGTGTTCATGTATGTGTGTACTTGTGTGTTCTCTGCGTACAGCCTCCCACTCAAAGCTCCATGGGGCTTATTGATTTGAATGCTAGCTGCACAGTATCCTGTTCTAGCTGCTAGTTGGACTCCAGAGTCCTACATTCAAACATAAGACAGTCTGAGCAAACTCTTACCTCCTATTAGCATCACACCAGCGCTGGGCGAGAACAATGGGTAGCAGAGAGGGAGAAGTTACCAGTTGCTTTGGCGTCTCCATAGCTTCTTCAATTATTGTTTACAGAAAATATCCTAAGGGTTATGTTTCACTCTTTACTTGAAACACCATCCCTTTTGCATCTGCAACCCAGAGAGACGACAGACTAAAATGATTGATTGGGTTTGAATTCCTCAGTCATACACACCCTATAATTAAAGCTTTTCTACGATGCTATGGGCTGCCTGCTGTTAGTTTATTTATTTGTGTTGGCTTCCACTATTGCTGCACATCAGAACCACATTCAAACACACACCTACACACAAACTCCCTGTACACACCAATTTTCACACACACACATACAAAGAAACCGTTGTGTCTGCTGACTCATGAAGGTGTTTATATTTGTGTTCCTGCAGGAGAACAAGGAGGCAAGATATCAGGAATGGAGACCCACTCACACAATGTTCTGATCTGCAACACCATGGTACATAAATGAAAAGGTTTTTTTTTTTTAGTACAATCAAAGCAATGTGAAATGTAACATTTTTATTTTTGTTTTAGTGCACAGATTATTACAAATTTTAAATAATAGAATGCTTTTTTGTTTGTTTTTTTCAAATGATAATTGCAGAGAGCTTTTGTTCTGGGAAATTGTTTCTTCTTTAAACATTAAAAAAAGGTCCAAAAACAGCTGCTGGCCTTTCCTGGAGTGATCAAAACAGCAGAGAAGCCAGTTAAATGTGTGCATTTTATGTGTCTCTGGTGGTGTGAAGATTACAGTCAGTCCATGTGAAGCTTCTAATTAACATGGTCAGGATTCCGCCAAGCCTCCTCTTTGTCGCCAAGCCCTCCAGTCCACTGCCCTGTGTGGTCTTCGCCCAAAGCAGGACTCATGCTGGTTCTAATACGGCGATTATCCATTTATTTAACTGAAAAGAACAAAAAAAGTGTTATTGAAAGCTGCTGATTTGATGAGCATTTAGAAAATATAATAACTTGTTGCATGTGTTTTGGAAAAATTTCAATCAATCAAAAGAATACTAACCTTAAAGTGCAGAAACTCCCTCACTGAATAGCATTGCACCTACTTGACTGTATAAAAGCCAGATTTTAGTTTCCTTCAATGACTGCTTCTGTGGTGGGAGCTGCAGATTCTGCACATGATTGAGTGTGATAAGAAAAGAGACAGGATAATGTAAAATGCAGTCACTGAATAAAAAAAAAATCTGGCTGCTATCACAGGCAATATATGGAGAACAAAGTATTTTACATTTTAGAGAGGAAGAAGTTGACAGGAGAGATCATTTTATACAGAATATCATTACAAATCACAAAAACTGTCTGTAGAGCATAACGTTCAGCCATTACTGAAACCAATAATGGGTGACTAATATGTTTTAATTTTTCTTCTAGATGAACTAAATGGGCAGTCGACTCTCTTGGATAAAACTGTGTATGGTGTGGAGAATAGCAGCACTTTCCTGGAGTGCAGCCCCAAGTCCCAGAGAGCCCTGACATATTGGCAGTATCAACGCTCTACTGATGACCGCAAACAAGAGGTCGAACCACTCATTTCATCTATTTTGTTGAAATAGATACAATCTGTCTGCAGAGCAAATAAATAATGGTGGATGGTACCACATCTTGAAGGTTATTCTAGAAAATAAAGTATCATATTTTATTAATATTTGATGCCGTAGTTGATTGAAGTGAAATAATTTTTGTGTAATCAGCCATGAGGCGTAGCTGATTAGATTTCTGGGAAATGTTGAATCTCATATCTTTCCAAAGTTTATCTTCTCTGCCTCTATCACTTCCAATTTTCTCTGTAGATCAAATCAGAAGAACGTTTCATCCGCACAGACCAGGGTCTACTGATTCGCACACTTAACAAGAAGGATTCTGGGATTTATCTGTGCCAAGCAGTGGAGCACGGCTTCATGCAGACTCTTCTGAAGGTGACCTTAGAGGTCATTGACACCGAGCGCCTGGAGGACCTGCTGCATCGCGACGAAGAGGCCGCAGCCAGTGTCCCTGCCCCGGATCTCATCCCACCTCAAGAAAGTCCCAATCAAAAGCTGTGGTACAGAGACTTCCTGTCCTTGGTCAATCACCCGACCCTGAACAGTGTGGACGAGTTCTGTGAGCAGGTATGGAAAAGGGAGAGAAAACACAGGAAGCAGAAGGCTCACCTGGTGCAGCAAGTACAAATACACCAGCAGCAGCATCAGCAGCAGAAGGTTGCGAGCCCTCGCACCCACATGCATGCTCAAGGGCTGGCAGCCAAGTGGAAACACCTGCAAGAGAGGCAGAAGGGACGCAACCGCAGGACCCATGAACTGGAGAGGGCTCCCCGCAGCGTCTGACCTTTAACCTTTGACTTTCAACACCCAAACCTGAAACCACACCCTCATTCTGTAACCCAGATTAACATACCCGCTCTTCTCCTTCATACTGAGATACAGACATCCTCCACAAAGACTGGATAGAAATGGAAAAAGGTAAAACTATCCTGATCTGCCGGCTGGTGTGTTCTGTGCGTGGGCAGCCATGTTTACAGTACGACAGTACAGAGGACTGCAGGAAACAGGATGTTGTGTCACGCCAGGCCATTTGAGCATATTATCTCAGCTGGCCTCTGTGGCCTGAACACTGCACAGGGACAGTGTCGACCAGCACAACAACTGGATACCCACCCTACAGACATGACTGACTCCACAGTGAGATGTCAATGGCATTGTCTCATGGCATGCTAGTTAGGTGTCTTTATTAGTGTGAAATTAAGTAGATACCTAAAAACAATACCTGATCATTTCTTTTTTACTTCACAAATATGAAAGAAGAGCAGGTGGGATTGTATTTAAACAGTCTGGAGAGTAAATGGGCTTGCAGTGGAATTAGAAGCACAAAAAGTGAAGCTCATTGAAAGCACAAACGGAATATTTGGTACATTTTGGTATTATAAGCGGTTAAATCAGTTAACACGAGGAGGAAAAATGCCCAAGCACTGCAAGAAACTGGGAGCACCGTTCGTCATCAAATACAACAATGTAGCTAAAATGTGTAAATACTGTATTCTATGACGTCTCCTCATATTAAAGGGAATGGCTTGCGGTTGTCTTGTTGCTTCATGTTGTTTCACCAGATAGAAATTAATTTAAGTAAAAGTCATTTGAAAGCAAAACAGGGAGATTTTGTACTAGTCTGTGTGTCTACGCCCTAGATAAGCTTCCCAAACAGAGTCAGGTTTTATTCTTCTGTTTCGTTCATCTGCTTTTGTTTCTCTTTTTGAATCCTCAGATTCCTTCCAGTGTCAACAGTCGTTAAGTTGACTGTCACTTTATGGGGCTGTCTGCCAACTGCATCCTCTCAGTGCATGAAATGTCAAAGTGAGTTCTTCCACGTCCATTTGATTTGTATACACTTTGTTTCCACTATATGTGTATTTATTGATATACAGTTATGTACATTGTGAAAATATTTTTCGATGTGCAGACTTTCTTTTCCTCCTTGGTTTGATTAATCTGATTTACAGGACCAATCTCTTAAAATAACTGTATTATCACAAGTGCTGTAGTCAGACTGGAAGTCATTTATCATTACTGATCAATATTAAATGTGTTACATATCAAATGCACTGAGCAATAACCCAATATCCATACTGTATTTTTCTGCTACATTTATTGGCTCATATTCGTCACGGACAGCGCAGTGTAACAACTTTTTTCACTGCATGTAACATAAAAACCTCAAATTTTTCTGATTATAACAATCATTTACTATACAGTGCACACACACACAAACCTGGAATGTAGCTGTGAACATTATGTAAATATAAATACTATGGTCTATGTTTGACAAGTATGACACTGTGTACTAGTGCATGTGAATACTATTGTAGTGTTCCTGTTTTGCTATAGCAATGATATAGTCTGGTGTTGTCACCGTTATTCTGTTGTTTGCTTATGCAGTACACAATATTAACTATTTCAGAGATGTACATACTATTTCTGTTAGGACTCTTAACTGTATAATTGATCATTCCTGAGGTAGGTATTCATAAAAAATATAAACAAGATCTGAACAGGATCTCACTGTGGGTTTAAATGTCCACAGACCTGTTAACAACAATGAACAGCAACATTGAACAATGTCAATAGAGCATTGCAACACATCAGAATGTCAGATGACCTTGTCTAGTTAGTGTTTGCAAACCTCATCTGCTTTTGGAAGTCATGATGGAGGAAGATGAGAAACAGCTGGAGCCTCCCGCTCTTGAGAAAACAATTTTAGGCTAACAAGACAAGTTCAACACCAGAGTTGTGGAACTTTCAGTAGAGATGGGCATATGATAAGATCATCATTATAAAGAGAAAATATAGGGTGCCTCACTGCATCTGTCTTGGACATACAGTAAAAGTGAGGAAATGAAGTGCTGCTGCTGCTGCTTTTTGGCATGATGATGATGATGATAGTGGTGATGTGTTCTACTGATCTAATAAATGTCTCTTCATGAAGTGTTGGTTTCATTAAATCTATTTTTAATATGCTGTGTCCTGCTGCTATCATGGAAAAAGTTTCCTGTAGTGCAGATGATCAGATTGGATTACAGAGTACCTTGCTGCATGTATTTCCATATTAATGAGAAAAACTTCTCCGATTATTACCTGCGCAAAGAAGGTTATGCTTTCGCTCCCGTCGGTCTGTCAGCAGGGTTACGGAAAACCACTGGACTTATTTCATTTAACTTAACAGGCCGAAGAAGAACACACTAACTTTTTGATGGAAAATGAGTCAGCTTGAGGGCCTCTTATTTTATAATGTGTGCTGAAAGTGAAGTTGTGTATTATGGTGTGCCTCGGGCAGCAGAGGAATTACTGTAAGTTATTATTAAGACCTTGATGTGTGATGGGATGTTAATA
Organism: Serranus cabrilla; assembly: GCA_903364295.1. Classification (NCBI taxonomy): domain Eukaryota; kingdom Metazoa; phylum Chordata; class Actinopteri; order Perciformes; family Serranidae; genus Serranus; species Serranus cabrilla. The sequence goes on from CAFUXE010001323.1 coordinate 321,341, forward strand.
ATACATGAGGTCCCCGAGACTCTCTCAGAAACTGGATTGATGACATACATCACTATAGGTTTTTTTTTAATCAAAAATGATTTTTTTTAATCAAAATTGTCACGACATACTATACTATGACTTTTTTTTATTAACAATTTGACGATATACTATACTATGACTTTTATCAAAAATTTGACAACTGCATTAATATAATTTTTTTAAATTAAAAATATGATGACATACTGTACTATGACTTTTTTTTAATAAAAAATGTAACGACATACTGTACTATGACTTATTTATAAAAATATGACGACATACTATACTATGACTTTTATCAAAAAGTTGACGACATACTATACTATGACTTTACTT
>CAFUXE010001324.1:27108-37272 GCA_903364295.1 Serranus cabrilla
CCTGGGCAGCCCGTCGCTGCAGCAGCTGCAGCTCTCGGTGGTACAGACTCGCAGCAAAGGGAAACACTTCAGGCAGCTGCAGGTCAGAGGTCATCAGACAGCTGACGGTGTGTCGGGGGTCAGCGAGGCGCAGCGAGGCGTTCACGCTCTGCACCGCCGCACGCACTGACACACACACACACACACACACAGGCAGGAACGTTCAGGTACATTGGACGTTTCTGAGCATCTTTAAAAAGGTAAATTCAGTTTAAAAATCTAACAGGGCAGATAACAAAGAAAAGGAGCAGCTAAAATAGAAGAAAAGCAAAATACAGATTTACAGTAAATATACAAATAAAAACAAACAATGCTAATTATAAACGTCTGAGTGCATTACTATCAGTATCAGAACATGAATTATTAGGACTCACTGCCCCGCGCTGCCTCGGCGTCCCGGTTGGCGATGGTCACAGCTTCCTGCAGCTCTTCAGGCTCCAGGGGGTCAACACAGCCCTCCTCCTGGGGTCAAAGGTCACACAGGCTCAGCCAGTGATTCTGATGTCAGTCATCTAAGTGTGTGTGTGTGTGTGTGTGTGTGTGAGAGAGTACCTGAGCCTTCTGCTGGCGCTCTGCCAACAGCTGCTCCAGGTACCAGGACGCGCCGTCGGGACGGACGCCACGCAGGCCCAGACAGGGACACCGCAGGGCGGCGAGCAGCAGGAGCTCATCGGACGAGTCCAGAGCTTCATCCACCTGCTCCACCGCCGAGCGCACTGACACACACACACACACAGAGACACACACAGACACACACAGACAGAGATAAGTGGTGTGTGTTTTTTTGGCGTCTGGTCTGAGGGTGAAACTCACAGTTAACGATGTCGATGTTGTTCTGGATTTCTCTGCGAGTCAGAAACTCCTCGTACATATCTTTCTCCTCTGAACCTCCAACCTGAGACACACACACACACACACACACACACAGTCAGAGTGGACTACAGTCTGTCTCCTGATTGGACGGTCAGAGCGGCGCTGTCACCTGATTGGCTGCCTGTTGTTTGGCCCTCCTGGCGTGCTGCAGCAGCTCCTGGTAGAGGCTCATCAGCGCCTCCTGCAGGTCGGTGAGCAGAGCGTTCGGGTTCCTCAGCGCCGCCGCCGTGACCTCCAGCTGACCTCTGTCCACCGCCTCGTTGATGGCGATCACAGCGGCGTGGCCTGACGGGAGACAGAAAGAGTCGGGTCACTGCGTTCACCTACGTGAGCTCTCAGCCAATCAGATCGTCCCTCTCTACCTGCAGCCTCGTCCACTGACAGCTCATTTGCCAGAATCCCTCCGATCTTATTGAACGCCGGCAGCTGGATCCCAAATTTATCCAACTCGGACTTCATGTTGCTGATCTCCTCCTCTGAACACAGACAGGGCATGGAGAGAGACAGTTACTGTCTGTCTGTCTGTCTGTCTGTCCGTCTGTCCGTCTGTCCGTCCGTCTCTCACCTGTAAACTTGACTTTCCCGTAGAGGTCATGAATCTGTGGAGCCAAACCGAGTCTGTACAGATACAGGCTGCAGAGAGAGAGAGACAGGCTGTTAGCACAGACAGAGAGACAGACAGACAGACAGACAGACAGACAGGTGAGGTCACCTGAGAGCGTGGATACAGTAAACGGCTCTCGGCATGTTCTTCTTGTCGTAGACGTCCGTAGTTTCTGGTTGGAAGATCTGAAAACAACAAGAAGAAACAATCCTCAGATCAGCTGATCCATCCTCTGATCAGCTGATCCATCCTCAGATCAGCTGATCCATGATCTGTGTGCTCACTGACCGCGGGCAGTCCCAGTGATGTCATGGCGTTCCTCCAGTGGTTGATGTTGTCGGTGTGACGGAACTGAAGACCCACCGCCTGATGAGATCAACACGGGTCAGTACAGATGTGTGTGTGTGTTACAGTGTGTGTGTGTGTGTGTGTGTGTGTGTTACCTGGTATCTCAGCTGTTGGGGGTCGTAGATCTTCTTCAGTGAAACGGCGTTTGGTGCGAAGCGATGACCCAGTTTGGCGAGAACGACTCCGTTCCGGAGCGCCTCCTCCAGCTCGGTGGGAGCAGGAAGCTCCTCCCCCAGACACGCCTCCATCCACCTGAGACAGTGATGTCACATGTGATGTCATTAAGCTGTTTGGACACAAACTGCAGCAGAAACAGTGTTTATCAGCCGCCAGAGAAGGCAGAGCGACCAGTTCAGGTTACCCCGTGACCTGGACCAGTACCCGGACTGGACCAGGTCTGGAGTGGACCCACTGACCTCTTGGCCTCCTCCAGCCTGCAGAGGTACTGGTAGGCCACGTTCTGGATCCTCTGCTCGTCCATCTGCTCTGCTGTCAGACGCTCGTCTGGAACACATTTATCATTCATTCAAATCTAATGTATTTATTGGTTTATCACGTATTATAATTTCATCATTTATTATCATTATTGATTTAAGTGACCATTAGAACTGCATATCGTCTCTTTTGTTGACAGATATGAAAACTTTTTTTGCAGAATAATAAAATAGATCCTCCTCGGATGATCACAAACATACTTATTTCATTTTAACTTTTCCAGAATTTCTGTTAGTAATAATTTAGGATTAAATCTTAATCAGCAGATATTCAGATAATAAATGTAACAATAATTAAACTATAAACTTCAGTTTCATAAATTCAGTGACATGAAAACATAAACACATTAACTAAAGCTTAATCAGAGTTATTAATCTATCAACAATAACTAAAACGGGCAGACATCCTCCCTTTATTTAGCTCTGTGTTTCTTATTTATTTCAGAATAACTCACAGTGTCCGGAGGGATCCGCCATGTTGGCTCTGCGTGTTTTGTTGCTCCGCCGCTAATTTCTCTCGATGTTTGTTTGTTTGCTGATCTTCTCGGTGAATAAATCGTTTATTTAATCCTCTCAGCTTTTCTTCAGGCGGTAAAAACGGAGAATGTCGCTTCGCTCCGTTTCAATCTGTCCGCTGCCGCCGCGAGCTGCTTCCGGTCTGAAGTTTGAAAGCTCCCGCCGCTCTCTGATTGGTCAATCGAACATCTACCGCTCTCTGATTGGCCCAGCGTCCAGCCACGCATCCCATTGGCTGAGACGTTACCGCGTTGGATTGTGGTCTATGTATTTTCCTGTCGATAAACCAGGCAAACGTTATTTTGTACTTTATATAATCAGAATACATCGTTACTACGCTGTCGTTGTTAAATTGAGACCGGACTTTTTGTTTGATCGTGTTTTACTTTAAAAAAAAAAAAAAACGTTTTAATTTTTAATATATGTTTCCTGTGGTCGTTTCCATGTTGCCATAACAACGGAATCAACAACAGGTACAGGTGAAGCTAGCTGCTCACCTGTAAACATCGATCCGACATCAGTTACTGACAGGTCTCAGCACGTCAGATATCCTCACCTACACCTGAACTGTAAGTGACAGCTAACAATGCTAAGTGCTTCCGGCAGGCTAACAGCAGCAAGTTTGGGGTTCAGTATCTTTCCGCAGGACACTAGGACATGTCGGCTGTCATGGTCAGGGATCGAACCGCCGACCTTCCGATCAGTGGGCGATCAGTTTAATGTTGCTGCTCATTTATACTTTTCAAAATGTATAATATGATTTACGGATCAGTAAAATAACTCCTTTATGGAGGACTGAAGCCTCCAAAATAATAAATAAAGATCTCAATAAATAAAATGGTTAAGCCAAATATTATATTACAAGAAAATGTAAGTATTAATAAAAGTATGACATATTTGTTGATACCAGTTTTAATTTACTTCTTTATTTATTGTATTTGGCTGTCTTGGGTTTTTTTAGTTACATTTAATACATTTATTTAAAATATCATCATTCTTCATCAAAAAAAAAAAAGATAATCAATCAGCTTAATTAATTTACAAGTTTAAGTAGGTGACATGTTCTTACCTCTCAGGTGAGTCTCCTGTAGCCCAAACATGGCGTCTGAGGCGTCTTCTCCAGGTGAGAAGGAGGCGCAGGTGAGGAGGAGGACGGAAGTGAAGGGGGCGGAGCCTCAGGAGGCGGACATCGAGGAGTTAACATCAGCTGGTCACCGCGCCCTGCAGGACGGACGCACTGAGCGCGCTCTGAGTTGCTTCGATGCTGCGCTGAAGGCTGCGGCACAGGTGAGACTGCCGGGGTCAGAGGTCACACAGGTGAGACTGCCGGGGTCAGAGGTCACACAGGTGAGTGTGCAGGTCTTCTGTATCTCTGCTGGCGGTGGTTAATTTCCCATGATGCTCTGCTCTCAGCTGCAGGACTCCCGGGTCCTGCGGGCCTGTTCCTTTAACCTCGGCGCGGCCTACGTGGAGGCAGGCCAGCCTCAGAAAGGTCTGGACTTCCTGCGGCAGGCTCAACCCGGTCCAAAGGCCGACCGGCTCCCAGATCTCCAGTTCAACCTGGCTCTGGCCCACAATGCACTGGGGCAGAGCCAGGAGGCTGTCGCCTTCTTCCTGCAGGCAGCTCAGCTGTACCGGTCTCAGGGAGACGGAGGCAGCGAGGGCGACGCCTGCACTGAGATGAGCCGCTGCTACAGCAGAGCACAGGTCAGAGCATGAACCAGAACCAGAACCAGGACCAGGTGTCCACAGGTGTGTCCGGTAACAGCTGTGTGTGTGTGTGTGTGTGTGTGTGTGTGTGTGTGTGTGTGTGCGTGTGTGTGCAGGACTGGTCTCTGGCAGTTCAGGGTTTCCTGCGAGCTGCAGAGAGTTACAGGGTGGCGGCCATGTTGGATTCTGCAGCTGCCGCCCTCAAAGAAGCCGGAAGTCACATGATCCAGTCAGATCAGTTCAGCCGTGATGACATCATCAGAGTGCTGACAGAGTGTCTGAGTTTGACAGACAGCATCACGGACCCGAAGATTCTGGGTAATCACTTTTATTAACTGTTATTATTTACTTCACCCTTCACTCACCTGAGCTACTTTCATATTGTATCTGTAAACAGTGGAACCATAGAAATCTATGAACAGTAAGGGTGAACCTCCTCCTGGAGCGAGTCCCGGGAGAAAGAAAACCAATTGGAGACTCTTGGAGGGGGTGGCTGGTAGGAAAACTGGAAGGTCATCGGTGCTGTGGCAGCAACCTTAGAACCTGCTGTTGGACACCGGCGGAGCCCTTCTGGTATTGGCTGGCCCAGAGGTCTCAGGAATCAGCAGAGGGCTGTGGTAGTCCTGTTGGGGGTACAGCAGGAGTACAAGTATTTTTTTCACCTGCAATCTGAATGCGCCAGAAACGTGACGGGGGGGTCAAGTGATCCGGCTCGGTTCAGAGGTAGTTACAGAGGCGTTAAAACTGGTGAACTGGCAGTGATGTATCAGTAACTCACCTCTCATGTAGCTGAGTCTGTAGAATCTGTACAGAGAGAAACAGACGACGGGCCGTTATTCACCATGATCGCTCTGACTCACCTCCACTGCCGTCGCTCTCTGTCTCCTCCCACTCCGTTCCGCGTGTGTTTCACTGCAATGTGAAAGGACGCCAATATTACGCCATCGAAGAGTCAGTATGAATTCCTTGAGGTGAAAAGCGAACACCGGTCATTCTCCCAATACAGCGGGAATGAAAGGATCTAAGGGGAACCAGCTGAGGTGGTTGAAGCACGTGGTCAGAATGTTAGAGGGCTTCCAGGCACCGGGTCGACCCAGGACCCTCTGCAGAGATCATTCACCTGGAACTGGTTAACCCGAACCCTCGGTGGAAAATATATTAATGCATGTTAGATTAGATTGCTGATCTGTGTGCTGTCTGTTGTCCAGGTGAGCTGTACCTGTCAGTGGGCGTGTCTTACTGCCAGCTCAGGTGTTTCCAGGAGGCGGTGCATTGTTTCCAGCAGGCTCTGATCCCCGCAGCTCAGCAGCCCCCCCTGCTGGCCAAAGTGCTGCACAACCTCGGAGCTGCTCTGAACTCTTGTGGCCAGTTCACACCTGCTGTGGGCTACCACAGGCTGGCTGCCGGCCTCTACGGTCAGTCCCCACCCACCACCTGTCCTCACCTCTCACCACCTGTCAATCAGTCACACACAGTGTGTGTGTGTGTGTGTGTGTGTGCAGGCTCTCTGGGCTGCCGTGCTGAGCAGGCTCGGTGTTTCAGTAACCTGGCGTTGGCCTGCAGTCAGCTGGGAGAAGAGGAGGAGGCAGCAGAGAGCTTCCTGCACGCTCTCCAGGGCTTCAGAGACACAGGTAGCACATTAAACATGTTTATTAATGTAGAAAACAACTATGTACCTGTCCCTCTGCTCCTGTCTGTCTCTCCAGAGGACCACCTGGCTCAGGTGCAGGTGTGTGAGTCGTTGGCAGAGTGTTACCTGAAGCAGAAGAAGCAGCAGAAAGCTGTTCAGCTGTATAAGCAGGCTCTGGCTGCTCTGTCTCACTGTCAGGTACCAGTCTGTTATTTAGCATCATGTAGCCTGACTCTGAAGTTAGCATCATGTAGCCTGACTCTGAAGTTAGCATCATGTAGCCTGACTCTTTAAGAATTCCCCAGTGGGAGACTTACTGAGGTGTTGAATGTCAGAACAGAACATCTCTTCAGCTCGTGTTAACCTCTGACCTTTTAACTCCTTAACACCAACCTAACATGCTGGCCTGCTAACTCACTTCCTGTGGCGCCCTGTCATCCAATAATAACTGTACACATTCAGCCAATCACAGCTTGTCTGCCCTGCAGCAGAGTTCTGGTTCTGTTGGGGATCGGCTGGTGGAGCGTCTGACTGCAGCTCTGCAGGTGATCACAGAACACCTCCAGCATGATGAAGTTAATATTGGCAGAAGTGAATTATAAATTTGCTGTTTAATTAATGCAGTGCTCCATTTTTCATCGCCAGAGGCCACGTCCACTCAGGCCACGCCCACCGGCGGGACAGCGGCTCAGGTAACAGCCAAACAACTCCAACACCCCTCTGACACACCTGAGCAAGAATAACACAAGCTGACTGTCTTCTTTAATACTCCGCCCTCCTCACAGGAACAGTGACATCACAAACAGTCCAGGCAGAGCGTCCAATTGGCTGCCAGACGGTCAGAGGGGGGAGGGGCAAGTCTCACCTGTCCCAGGTAGAAACAGAAAGAATACACTCATAATGGTTGACAGTGTGTGATGTAAACTAACATCACACACTGTCATTGTGTGAACAGCAGGGGGTGGAGCCACAGAGCCACCTGAGTATACCGCACCTGGACTACACAGGTGACACACCTGTTATTACACAGTTATTGATAATTTATTACAAGCACGACCTCAGGCGGGCCCGACCCGCAGGTTGAGAACCTGTTTCTGTTGTTCACATGTTTTTGCAGGTCGCTCCAGTCAGACCATCTGCAGCATGGTGAGTGACCTGTACACCTGAACACCTGAACACCTGAACACCTGAATACCTGTACACCTGAATACCTGTACACCTGAATACCTGTACACCTGAACACCTGAACACCTGTACACCTGAACACCTGTTCAATAATAATAGGTTCCAGACAGGAAGTGCCCGTGATGGCTTACATGTTTGTGTTTTCAGATGATCTGTGGTCGGACAGAGGGAGTCGTCACACCGACAGGTAACTGTTCTCAAAACAATAAAGATTCAAGTCAAAGACAAACTGAACTGAAACCTGATTGATGCTTGTTTTCTTTCAGTGAAACCTCATTGGTCCAGGAGGCAGAGGCCCCGCCTCCTCCTCTAGGTGACATCAGAGAGGCTCCGCCCCCAACTGCCAGGGAGGTCTGGAGGTCTCGGTTCTGCTCAGTGATGTAGACTCACCTGATGCTGATCAGTAATCATGAAGAGGTTATGTTAGTTTGATGCCATCCAGCTTTGGCTGCGGCGTGCTGTTTGACTATGTGACCACCTGAGCCAATCACGGGGCAGGTAGCAGTAACGCAGCCTCAGCGTCTGTCTGACGTCACATAAAGAGCGAAACGTTCCGCTCAGGGTGGACGGATCAAACATTCCCAGGCAGTCGACCTGCGTACCTGCGTCAGGTGGTTTGACTCTGTAAAACTGTTTCCTGTGAAGAGCCACAAAAACAGAAGCTGAGTGGGCCGTGCGTTCGACTCCCGCGCCATCCAACAACAGCCAAGTAATAATCTAAAAGTCAGACCCCATCCCCGTCCTGTCCTGTCCTGACCCTGTCCTGACCCTGAAAAACTGTAAATAAAATGTATGAACACAGTAATATTACAGTAATATTACTGTAATATTACTGTATGCTCTGTGTACTGCAGTACAGCTACAGTATCCACAGAGGACGGACGACTGAAGCCGAGGCTCTTATTTTGATGATTAAACAAAGGAAGTGACTTTAATGAAAACTGACTGATTGACGATTGTTGAATGTGATCAGTTTCACTCTCAGGCTGCAGCTCTGTGATTACCACAGGAACAAAAGGAGGCTTTTCTCAGCAGGAACCTGATCCTGGATCAGCAGAAACACACACACACACACACACACACACACACACACAGAGCTCCTCCTCTCGCCGCAGACTGAAGGTTTCTCTTCAGTGTTTCAGGAGCTGCTGCAGTCGACAGGAAGCTGATCAGGCGGTTCAGAGCCCTTCAGGTTCTTCAGGTCCTTCAGAGTCTTCAGGTCCTTCAGAGCCTTTCCAGTTTCTTCTGGTTTCTTCAGGTTCTTCAGGTTCTTCAGGGTTCCTGAGTAAAGACGATGAGGAGTCGGGGGTCTGAGGAGATTCAGAGCTGCTGATCAGGTAAAATCTTTGACTCTTTCACAACAAAAGCCTCACTGATGACTTTGATATTCGTTTCAGCTGACCGATGATCAGTAATTGTTAAACATCAAAACATTCTGCACATCTGATCAGGTTTATTGATCAGGTTTGTTTGTTTATTTACGAGTTACTTCCAGCATTCACTGTCATGATCAATGAATCAACACCATGTTGTTTCATCTGTACTAAATTAAAAACAATGATCATTAATAATAAAAATGTTCTTTTAAAAGCCCCGCCTCTTAAACACTCGTCGCTGCTGATTGGATAACAGCTGACACGCCCACAACACCTCACAGAGCGCCCTGCAGTGCCACCTGCTGACGGACTGTTTACAAACAAACAACAAACATGTTTCATATATCTGGATTCAACTGATGATGTCACTCTGATTCAGCCAATCAGGAGAGGGCTGCAGAGAGGTGGAGGTTACCAAGGTGACACACACACACACACACACACACACACACACACACACACACACACCTCACAGCTCTCTGCAGTTATTTTTGGCAGCAGATTGTGTGTGTGTGTGTGTGTGTGTGTGTGTGTGTCATTGTGATTCAGTTACCACGGTAACCGCTCAGCATCTTGAACAAGACTTTTATCTTCAGTCTTTAATCAGCACAGACAGTTTCTGTTTATTCCGTTGGTTAAAACTCACAGATCCTTCGCATCCATCAGAAGAATCTCGGATCAATCAACTTATTTCTGATCTGCAACAATAAAATGTCGCTCTGTTCCTTTAACACTTCTCTGCAGGATGTCCTCACTGGCCCCGCCCCCTCCCAACACCTCCCAGTTCCCCCCCCTCGCAGACTGGGAGGCTCCCAGCTTCTCCCGAGCAGCTCAGTTCCGTGTCGGCGCCACCTTCATCCTTTTCCTGTTCGCCGCCTGCAGTAACCTCGCCCTGTTGGTCAGCGTGTGGCGTGGGCGTGGCCGGCGGCTGGCATCCCACCTGCGGCCGCTGATGTTGAGCCTGGCGTCGGCCGACCTGATGATGACGTTCGTGGTCATGCCTCTGGACGCCGTGTGGAATGTGACGGTGCAGTGGTACGGCGGCAACGCGCTCTGTAAGCTGCTCTGCTTCCTGAAGCTGTTCGCCATGCACGCCTCCGCCTTCGTCCTCGTGGTCATCAGCCTCGACCGCCAGCACGCCATCTTGCACCCGCTGGATGCTCTGAGCGCGCACTGCCGGAACCGCCGCATGCTGTTGCTGGCCTGGAGCCTCAGCCTGCTGCTCGCTTCACCGCAGGTAAGTACACCTGACCACAGGTAACACCTGTCTACAGGTAACACCTGACCACAGGTAACACCTGACCACAGGTAACACCTGTCTACAGGTAATACCTGACCACAGGTAACATCTGTCTTCAGGTAACACCTGACCACAGGTAACACCTGACC
>CAFUXE010001326.1:0-13893 GCA_903364295.1 Serranus cabrilla
CATTTCTGGATAGATTATGCTCTAATATGTATGAACACACTGAAATTGGGACATTTTAAGCATTTTTTGGCATATTAAGGAATTTTAAAGTTTGACCACTTTGACAAAAACACGTCATAATATGGTGCCTTTTTTCAAAAGATATCACCCTGACACGCATTAACAGACTCTAATAAAGCTATCCTGCAAATTTGGTTGAAGATTTGGTCTGAAAATCTTGCCATTTTTGACAACAATCACCATACTATAGTATGACTTTTTTCAGTTTTTGGACATTTCATAATAGGGTGCTCTTCTGTCATTTAGGGATAAACTATACTACTACATGTACAAATCCCAAATTGTACTCTTCCCCCTGTCTTATATTGATCCCCACAATACTTTCATTTTTACCACCAAAACCGAAAACTCAAGCAAAGGGGAGAAAGCCTGGATATGGCTCTCATTAGCTGCCTCTTTGAATGAGAGCTTAGTGTTTATTCAAAACCCCAAATTGTTTAATGGAAACTTTAGCATCTAATTGAAAACGTCTGCTTAAAAAATAAAAAATAAAGAAAGAGGGATCTAAAAATAATAGCATCTGGTTTCTGGGGAAAGTGGGCGGCATGAAGAATAAGTTAGCTTTTGTTCACCAGGTGCCTTCAGTGTTAAGAGGGAGTCTGAAACTTAAGAGTTGACACCCAAATGTATGTTTCTGGGATCATGGAGGCTGCGATTTGCAAATGCCTAGTTAAACCAAACTGTATGTTCAAGTGTTCAGGCTTTGAACACTTGAACATACAGAGGTGTGATGAGAACTACCTCAAATGACAGAAACTTCTCTGGTAATCATTTATTTGACATGTACTTTTATTTTTTGTTTGGCCCATCTGTTAACATGGAGGGGTTTGCCACACTCATGAATGGCTTCTTTTGCTGACCCTGATTTGCATGTAGCCGAGGAAAACCGTTAAGGTTGCAATTAGATGTATAATCTGACCGCCAGAGATGCATAAAAGTGCAAATCGATTGTTTTAAATCCTGGATATAAGGGCCTTAAAATGACATGTAGTAAAGAGCCTCACAGGGACTCTTCTACCTGGGGTAGCAGACATGTTTAGTTCACATAAAGTTAGTTGAAATAAAAAGGTAAAACAGTATTATCATCCCTGTAGTTTATCAGCTTCACTAGACTTTTCCTTGTTTGCAATATGTGTCACATTATGACAAATTATTTATGTGTAGCAGCCTGTTTAAAAAACTGTCAGTCCATCGCTGTTTATGAGCCAAATTATCCTCCACAGTTTTAAAGTCTGAGGTCAATCATTCATTTCCCTCCCTCCTGAACTGGCTCTCACTTGTCATTGCTGAACATTTCCACCACTGAGGAGCTGTTGCCAGGTGACTCAGAGCTCTTCCCTCCAATCATATTTCTGCTTCTATCCGTCCCCTGTGACTCAGCTTCCTAAAGTTAATGCTGCAGCTGATTGGCTGATGATTCGGTGTACCTGTAACTGTTGTCTCGTGTGATTGGCTGGGCTATTCTTGTACAGATATATAAACACAGCAGAGATTTAGTGGATGTGTATTTAGATAGAGGGAGAGAGGGAGGCTGCATGCACTCATTAAATACACACGTTGGTCATAGGGGAAAAGATAGTAAACACAGTTTGAAGATATTTTTTGGCACAGCTGTTGTCATCTTGAAGTTAAGTGTTTGTGTAAAAATCGTGTTTAATTATATAGAAATATAAAAGATTGTGGCAGTTTTTTGTTTATGCATAATTTTTTTTTGCTGCTGAAGTATTGTATATAGATTTTAAAAGAGTTGTATTTTTGGGATGGGTGCTGCAGCTGCACACCTGTTTAAAATGTTGTCACGCGATCTTGGTTTGGATTGAATACCTTGAAAATGACTCATAAATTGGCAAAACTATGTAGTTATATTCAGCCAAAGAAGATCATGTTTGGATTAATTGTGTCACACACATCAGGAGACTCGCATGATGGAAAAATCTGCTTTTGTTTGACATTTTCAGTCTCTCATGGGACTTAATATACTGTTATGAAGTTTGAAAAAAAAAAAGTATCATGTTTTATGTTAAATCTTGACCTGAAAATGAACTAAAGCTGACAGCTTAATGTAGTGGAGTAAAAGTGTACAGTAACATAAGTAAAAGTACCTCAAAAACAGCACCTAACAGGACTAAATGTTACAGTCCACCACTATTTATACAATTTCACTTCATCCTTCACTCTTGCAATGATTACTACAGCAAATTGAGGTTGTTGTATAACAATAACAAGAATATTAAATATATAAGTTATATATAGTAAATAGTTATAATAAATAACAGTTCTTCTGGACCTACCAAGAGGTGGTGCAGCCCAAAGTTAACTGTCCTTAAAGGCATGGAGCTCCACGTCTCACTCTTTTATAAAAATATAAAAAAGGATGATGATTTGAATTACTACTAACATTTCAACAGTCTATGATCATCACAAGAAAAATAATGTTCTTTGATGCTCAGGCAACTGTGAAGTACAGGAAAAAAAAGACTTGTTTTAGTCTTAGTATGTTCAGATGTATGTGGATTGACTGACTTTCCTTCTTTGGTGCATGATAAAATTGGGCCTTTTGACATTCCAGAATAGTTTAACATGTAGTTTAGCCAGTCGCTTATCACACCGACGGTCACTTGGGGTAACATGAAAACAAATCTGGCAAATGCATAAATTCAACCTCATCACATTGTGACTGTGACTATGTAAAGTTATTGGGAAATGTTACTATCTCGAGCCAGCAGCGCAGCAGCTAATTGTTACTTCCTCCTGTCCCTTCCTGCCTGTTGAATATATACTGTCATATTCATAACAACTGCAAGAAGAAGAAGAGTCTTCCTGACAGTCATTTTAAGGGTTATTGTGTTCAGTATCATTATGTCGTTGCAGCATGTTGTGACCACCCGTGCAGCTTACTACAAAGCAAATACTATTACTTTTTATACGTTCCTTTCATAGCCAGTAATTCATATTCAATGGTTAACTAATCTTCTCCATCCTCTCATACTTTAAAATTGTCAGCAGCATCTGTTTTCACAGCACTCCCTCAGTGCTTTAATCTTTCTGCTATTTTATAGCTCATTCTTGCATTGTTCTGTAGTTGTCTGCTCATATTTTCATTTTAGTTTCCCCACAGGGATCCTAAAAGTTCTTCTAGTTGGAGCATTGTTCAAGATCAGACAATTCCCCCCAAACTGACGGCTTAATCCTACATAATGAGGGCACAGCAACACAGTGTTGGTTCCCCTGCAGCCCGCTTTTAGTGTGCTGCAGGATAAACTACTAATGCTGACCAAGAAGTCTTTTTTTATTCATTTTCACAAAGTCCCCTAGCATACAAATGTTTGTGCAACTGTGTAATTCCCAAAAGAAGTCCCAAACATCAGGGTGGGATCTGGAACGTTATTTTAAATAAGGAGTCAACAAATAAATGCACAGAGAGCAGAGATAATCACATACTCGGGGATAAAAAGACAAGAATTGCCACTCTTCTCGATGATATCATACACAACTACGTCAGTGCGAGTATGACTGTGCAGTTTCACATTTCAACATGTCCGCCTGATGTCCGGTTTGTCTGAACAAAAAAGACAGCCTGTTCCAGAGACTCGGCAGCAACTAACCACTATGTGTTTCTGTGCGTGTGTTTGCTTCTCCATTTTAACCCGAGTTCAAGTTTAACCCTTCACATGAAGCTTGACATGACTTTCTCAAGCCCCATTTTTATGTTAATTCATTTATCTATTTTAATAAGAGACAATGCAATGAAAAAACACTTCCTGTTTCAGACTAAAATGTTTAATATCAACACAACAGAATTCTGTATTTAACAGATGAAACAAATGATCTTTGCCAGCTGCACGATATTCAAACAAATTACTAGTTTTCCCTAAATTTAAATGTTGGAAATGTTTAGCACTATTATTCATAAATAGTCTTTGCTGAAACCTTTTCCTTGATGTCAGAGAAAGCAACAAATAAGAGGTAACTTTGTGCAAAACAGCTCCATGCAGCAACAAAAATAGATTTGACATTTAACATTTGCAGATGTCACACTATATGCCCCACACCAGCGATGCAAATCTAATCTACTCAGCCACTTTCAAAATAGCACATTGTGTCACATTTGTGTGTGTGTGTGTGCTTGTGTGTGTGGTTTCACACATGTCAGGGCATGATTCGACTCACTTTCCATTGAATTAGTATAACAAATGGGTTCTGTGCACAACTCTCATTCTCAACAATTTAACTGTCACACCAAACATGACAAGTGGTCACGAGTGGAAAATGAATTCTCCATCAGCAGCAAATGCATCACAATTTCTTTTTTTACGCCGAATAAACTGCACTCTTAAAAGGGACGGTTTATATTCTGGAGAGAAATTAAAACAAGTTGAAATTAGACAAAAAAAAAACACTCAAGTGCTGTTGAGAATTGTGGATTTACAAACCCCTGTGGTCTGAAGAAGTTTTCCTTTCATGCAAAGAGGCCGCATGCAGTGCCAGCGGTTACTCCTACGCCTTCACTCTTCCTCTTTGTGTCCTGCACATGTTTGGCTCAGACGCTGAAGGCAGGGAATGGCTTCAGAAATAAGGTCTGATTAGGACTTTCATAATGTAACGAGCCCGAGAGGAATTATGGATTATACAGTGATACAGTAATTGACTTTTAAAGGATAATTACTGTTTGTTAAGCACCAGATGTGTGAAATAAATGCTATCAACCCCTTATGGGATATAGTTGACTGTGGAAATGGACTTTAGAGAGCAAAACATTAATGTTCTGAACCATAAAAAACCATAGTTACTTTTTTTTTTAAATTTTTCAACTGTTCTTTCATCTTTATTAATTATTTTTAAACTGGTGTTATTTCACTATCTTCCAACTATCCTCCCTCCGTCCGCTGACTTTTGACCAGTTTTACTACTGTGAGAATAAATGAGGGAACGATGTTCCTTCAGACTGATGAAACACAAACACATCACCGTCCCCTGATTGTCTGAGTGGATGAAACTAACGTGAATCACCGCTTTTGTAACCAGGTGTGTCTGCTGGTTGGGTCAACAGACGAACGTTGACTGCTGTGACTGTATCTCATGCAAGTGAAGTGTTTATAACAGACGGTTAGACAGTCAGATTTAGCAGAAAAGGCTGCTAAAAGATCTGAATGACTCTCAGTACGTCTGATTGCTCCCCTGTTGCTTTTCCTGAGGTTTCTTTCATCCCTCACCCTGTTAGAGTGGAGTTTCATTATCTGAAGCTTGTGTCAAAGGTCATAAGGTGTCTTATCCTGTACATAATGTAAAGCCCTCTGGAGAATTTGGGCTATATCAGTTAAATTGACTTGACTTTTTATTGCAATTCTCTTAATTCTCTTAAATGAAGCATCAAGATATGTTTCTGCTTCAAATAAGATGTTTAACAAACATCTGCACAGTATTTATACTGTGTACAGATGGATAACTGGACTTCAGTATGCAAACAATGATACACTTAGACAGTTTCTTCCTGCGGAGATATTGTATTTTAGCAGTCTGCCCCAGCAGAAAATGCATTGTGGCGTCATGTTACCTTACATTTAATAACATACTATGTGATTCCATCTCTGACGTATACATTCTCCCACTGAGTTAACACATGTGTTTTGTAAAAGAAGAAAAGATGCACGTTTGTGTCCTTTAGCGAGGCTCTGATCAGCTCTCTGCTTTCTAGTGCTCAGTCAGTTCAGATACAAACATTAGCTTCTGCAGGAAAGTAGATTGGAGACACACACGTGTTCCACTTTTACCCTGTTTCTCGTTTTCTTTTTCTGGCACTTCCCTTTTACACGATCACTTTAAAGCTGCATGTGATGTCGGCAGCTCTGAACTTTGACCACACTGAGTGCCGTCCGTAACACTGATGAGATATGAACTAAAAGCCCATACGGCATAGAACGTGATCTGAGGGACAAAAACAATCCTGTATTAATGCTTTTACCCTTAATCATTTTAAAGCGTTTACGTAAATTACAAAACATATTTTATCACTTTCTCACTCGTTATACCTGCAGGTTAATTAATTTGCTCTAGGAAGAAAAGAAACTATATTGTAACCCTTTTTTTCCTGGTCCAGTTTTCACAGACTTTTGCCAAATTATTTGATTCCTAGCATCATTAGTTGAGACTTTATTCTCACCTCATATGTCAGAAATAATGACGGACAAATGCATTCAGATAGGATGAGAGATTAGGCATCTTCTTCTAGTGTCGTGTGGCCTTTGCAAGAACAACTTAACTAGCTTAACACAAACCCAAATTATATTTTTATCACAAAAATATTTTTTTTGCTGAATGGCTCACTCTAAAAGTGAGTCAATCCCCATAGACCTGCATGTTAAAATGGCCAACTTCACAGCAGAAATAAGGATAACAACCTGAAACAAAAGAAAAAAGTTTTGGTCTTTTATAGCTAATGACCCTGTTCACGACAACTGTACGGGTCTTAAAGTTCTGCATAATTAAGGGCGTGGTCTCATTTTTGGATTTGCTGGGAGTTAGGAGGAGCTTGGCTACAGACAGATTTTCTACAGTCTATGTGTGAAACCTTTGTGGTATCCAGCCATGCTGATAGCTTTGGTTTTCCCAGCTTTTAAGATTTCCATCTGAGATTTCTGCCTCCATCCTTCCCAGTCTTATCTCTCCAAGAAGGCAGCTTGTATGTACATGCGGCTGCACTGATTTGTGCGTTGCTGGGGGTCACCGAGGTCACTGGTTGTTGTTAATTTAACCAGAACAGTGAGTCCAAGTGTCAGAGTGAGGCTGGACCCGGGACTGCCTGTCTTATCTGGGCTGTAAACCAGCTGAGCAGCTGGCTGCAACCACAGTGCACGACTGTGTGTGTGTGTGTGTGTGTGTGTGTGTATCTCAGCAGCATGTAGATTCAAGTGTGTGTGTGTATTTGGAGGTGTGTGTGGCAAGGTCGCTGTTAGACATGTCTGGGCGTATTCTCAGTCAGTGCTGCACAGAGGCCCGAGGCATTGAGCCACACACACACACACACACAGGCAGGACAGCCTCCATGTAGTTTGTATCATCCGGTGAAGCGTGAATGCAAACTAATACAATCCTGAAAAAGAGAGAGAACACGTTATTATTAAAAAATGCTCAATAGTGTTTCAGACACCATGTCCCCTGACTGCAGTGTTGATCCCGTGTGCGTGTTTCACCTCCAGCTGGCTGTCATCACAGTGTTACAGATGATCCAACATCTATTTGTTTTCTGTGTTTATGTAACACTGTCTTTGTGATGAACACTGTAGTCAGGTTCACTTATTCTAATCTAGCAAACAAGACAAGACTTTGTATGGCAGCTTGGCACGGTTACATCACAATTAGTCAGCTCGCCCGCAGATAAAAACAGAACTATTTACTGTCGTCTGACAAGTTGAGAAACTTTTCTGAAAGTTAGATACAGTAAATCTGAACAGCTGGCAGTTAATAAATCCAAATTAATGAGAAAATTACTCCTGTCTGTTGAAATTTTCTAAGGAAGCTGGAACTCAACGTCTCAGTATTTCAAAACTATTCTCCATAATAACAGAAAGCAGAAGTCGGTCTTTTGTAAATGAACGCCGCCACAAAGCACAGAGGCAGTTTACTGATACTGATCATAACTTTTTATCATTTAAAGCAGCTAATGCAGTGTCATGTTTTAGGAGTTTAATGAAGACATTTTCATTATTGGTTTGGCACTTTTTCTTTTACTAATCTGTTAATCACGTGCATGTAAAAACAGAAGAGAGACATTATAAATGGTAAATAACAAAAGTTTATTTAATTTATGAAACAGATGATCACTGAACATGCAAAAAACATTAAGTAGTTTGTTGACTGCCACAAATTTGATGAAGTTAGACATGACAAAATCAAAATACTTGATACATGAATGTGAAATTATTAATGCATCTTTATTCAAATCATTATCAAATTAAGTCACACTTGTAACAAACATATTTTAATAAATAAACATAACTTTTTAAAAGCATTTATGATTTTTGTTAAAATATTATTATTACATTAGGAGAGCATTATCACCTACTTGGGACAACCCCTTATGGATCCTTTCTTTTGTATTGAATGAACAGACTTTATATCAGTAGTATCAATAATTTACTGACTATAAAAAATAAGTTTCCAGGCAGAAACACTCCAACTTTGATGTCCGAGGATAAAAAGTTGACCATTAAATATTCCCCAGCGCTGCACAGGTGGCCGAGTCTACAGCGAGCAGGTGGAACAATAAAAATCCAGATCCAATAAAACAGCTTCATCAGAGTAATTGTTGTTGGAACAGGTTGTTGGAGTCAGGCTGATTTGTTATGACAGGCAGGTATAAATTGTGACGTCTTTTGGTTGCAAAGGTTATCAACCAGGTCTTTAATAATTTCATGAGCTTATTACAGTGAAAAGTTGTTAAGGAAACAAAGAGGCAGTTTAGGTGAGTCATGGCATCAAAGAAAAACATTTGCACATGCTGAGACGTCGAGGTGCCAGAGCACACGTGAAGCACATCTTGATGAATATCTGTTTACACTCCTCTTATCGTCTGACGTCTGCAGCGGGAACACTCCAGTGACTCACTGTTAACAGGGAGTTATGTTACAGTAGCCTCACCTGGATCATCTACCTGCCTGTCTGTCTGTCTGTCTGTGCTGCACCTGGACTCAGGGGGAAAATAAGTCAAAACTGTACCAGTAACTTTTTATATCATCCCAAATCTATATGACATACTGATTCTGACTCTGGAAAACTGACTAAATGAAGTATTTTCATGTTTGTTGACACTAATTTCCCATAATGCAATGCATAAATGGAAGATAAGCTTCTCACAGCTGGAAAATAGTAAAAAATACTTTGTGGAGAAAGATGCTAGAAAACCAAAATAATTTCTGACAGTTACCTTATCATTTGTAAAGTTTTACTGTTTAACCTTGAGGTGAAATTTCAAAAGGTCACTGCCAGTTAAACTTAAGTAAGCACAGTATATAAGTATTTAAAGTATGTTGGTTGTAAATGTGGTGATTAGTATGGAGTACAGGCTGTGTACTGTAGAAATAGTACGTAGTTTGGAAGTGGGACACAGATCTGTGAGGTAAACCTGATTTCTTTTTAGTTTAAATTTAACTTTGTATCGTAAGTATGGGTTACATTTTGTACCACGCTGTCATGTTGAAGTGCCTTCACCATACTTCTCCTGTAATGCTGTTTATTTAATTTTTTATCGTTTTATGAGTGTTGGAGATATCGTCTCTTGAATATAATTTAATTAAAAGCCACTCTGCTTGTGGTGCTCAAAGTCCCGAAAAATACATTTAACAACTTGACAGAAATGTATTTTTCAGACATCATGACAGAAGATAATGTACAGAATTTGTTGTGAGCAGTTTTGCATAGAAACTACAAAGAAAATACAATAAAGGAGGCTACTTTGAACATACAAACTTTCTAGTTTAACATTTTTTTGTTTACTATATAATTCCATAAGTGTTATTTCGTAGTTTTGATGTCTTTAATATTCATCTACAAGGTAGAAAATATAATAAAAATAAAGAAAAAACACTGAACGAGGTATGTCCGAACTGGTACTGTTTTCCTACATGAAACTGCTCACAACACGATCTGTGGATTAACTTCTGGTTATAACTTCTGGAAAGACATTGCTATCAAGTTCTTAAGCAAAAGAGCCGATATCTCCAACACTCTGCAACAACTGACTGATAAACAGAACCACAGGTAGGGAGACAGAAGAGTGTGTTTGATTTGGGAAGAGCTGCACCTTTCAACAGGTTTAATGTTTGTTAGCACACAAACATTTGCATAATCTCACTTGTTCTGCAGGCATTTGATCATAAACAGAAGTATTGAACAGATGTAAAAATGAAGGTAGATAAAAAGTCTGAGTGAGGAGCAGGCTGACATTTACATCAAACATATTTAAACTGTATAATCAAGCAGTTTTTCATCAGCAGATGACTCCATGATGTGTTTATAGAAAAGATAACTGTGTGCTGACATTCACACAGCTCTCACCTGAGCTGACCTGATCAAAATGTCAAAATTCAACCTCTTGTTTTCTAGTTAAGACCCTTTTTCTGTCACATATAATCTGTCAGATCAAACCCCAAACCACAGAGAGATTATTGTTCCAGTCTGCCCTACAAAGCTGCAGAACTGTTGACTCACTTAATGACATTAGTGGGTCTGATTATCTGATATCCAGCTAGAAAATGTCACAATCTACTGGGGGCACCCGAGGTTTTGCTTTCATACTGAATGCTTGTTCCTTTTACATTTACATACTTAATATAATCACCTTTGCCTGAGCAGGAATACTAACGGAAAAGAGATTGAATAAAAAACATATTTTCAGATGTTTGAGAAATGCAGAAATGTAGTAATTGCTTAAAGACTTCAGGTTAAAAAACTGAGTCATGCTCCTGCAGAGAAAACACTTAACGTTGTTAGTTTAACTTTATGACCTTATTTAACCTCGTAAGGTCATAAGCCGTTTCCCTTGTTTTCAGCCTTTGTTAAGTTAACTCGCTGCTGTCTGTATCTTCCAAAAATAATGAATCTTTCTTTAATATTGAACCAGAGAGGGCAGTGAAGCTCTTATCTGCTGGGTGTGGTCAGAAGTGGCACATCCTCAATTAATCTTCCACATGTTGCAGGAAGTTAAGAAACAAAACCAGCGCAGGTTTGCACTAAAGATTTATTTTCAGCTGCTGCTAAATTTTTAAATTTTTAAGTAAAATAATATTTCTAAAAATGTCAACTGGCGTTTATTGAAATACTGGTTATAGCTCGATATTTTTAGAATAAAAATAAACTAGTCATCTAAAAACGTGTTTACATTTCAACCAATACACGTTTAGTGAAGCTAAATGTATAGATCTAGGCACAAACACCTTGACTCCCATTATATCTGTCTATGTTTAAATAGTTTAATAAAAGACAAGTAAATTAATTAAGTGACCATTTAAAAGTATCAGCACACCCACAGTTTTATATATTTTTGTGTCAATCCAACGTAATTTTTGCATTCAGTGCAATTGGATTTCAAGATTTTTTTAATAATGTAAAGAGCAGTTTCTGTCATTGTCACTTTGCAGTGTTGTGGAAAACAGAGTTCAGTGTTTAATCTGAAGCTTTGAATTCTCCTCGAACCAATCGCGCCCTAAATGCACTTTACAAAAGCGTGAACTGTCCTTCAGCAGCAGCAGCAGCAGCTTCCTCCGTCTGAGAGGTTTTATTGGTGTTTGTCATCAGTTTCTTACAGTCGGATTCACTTCTGCTAAACTCTACTTGACAGGCCTGAAATCCCAAACGAGAAGCGCGCTGAGCTTTATAGGCAGACAAATATATCTCTCCTCCTCTTTCTCTCTCTCTCCCTGACTCACTCCGTCTTGCTCTCTTTCACACGCACTCTTTCCTGTTCGGTCTTTGTCCCTGTCCTCTCAGTTCACACGCTCTCTTTCAAACACCAACACACACCATAAGCCTTTCTTCCTTTTTTTAGTCAGCATTTTTATCACAGTCTTGATCTCTTCTCTCTGAGATTTTTTGATTACAATATAATGTCTAAAATAAAATCAAGAGCAACTAAATTAGTTTCTCGAACTCAAATGATCTGGAGGCCGCTCGTCACTCACTACTTTGACTTACATTTTTTAGTATAATTGGTTACTTGTGACTTTCTGCGTAGGTCAGTGTGTGTAAAGCTGATTCTTTGTCGTATTCTTGTTTGAGGCGTTATGAAACATTTAGCCTCTTTTCCTCGTCAGTATTGTTTATCTCCTTCCTGTGTGTGTGAGGCTGTAATTCAGATGAAGTTTGATGTCTGGTTTTAATTTGGCAAGTGTCACTCGGATATAGTTTTAATAGGCTCGTTCAGGTCTGTGCTGTCGAGCAGCTTTTTGATGTCTTTCAAGGTGATTTTATGTTGTTTACAGAACAGAAAGTCTCTGAAATGGATCAACTCAGCGTAGGGCATGAAGGGCAGTTTTACACGGTTGAAGATAAAAAGTCTCTTTTTTTCTTTTGCATAATCAGCTAAGAGGTCGGTCATGCTGAGGTATAAGGACGTATGAATCTTTTTTTTTAGTAACAGAAAAAAACGAGTGCTTAAGTGTCTGGAATTTAAATTATGTGATCTGAAACAAGTTAATATACAGAAAATCTGATTGAGTCCAGTGTTAATTAGCCAGGAGTCACTTGTCCTCATTTATTATTTAGTTTTAAAAGCTTTCAGGTTTGTGTTGTTGAGCAGCTTTCCGATTTTCTTTTCAAGGTGATTTTATGTTTTTACAGAACAGAAATTCTCTAAAGTTATTTTATTTATTTAATTATTGACACATGCAGTTTTCAGTGCTGAAAACTTAAGTTTTATGTTGTGAGAGACAAAGATATCTTTCAGCTCATTTACAAGTAAAAACATGTTGGTTCTGTTGAGGTAGGAAGTAATGACATAAAAAAAAGTGCTTAAGTGTCTGGAATTTAAATTATGTGATCTGAAACAAGTTAATCTACAGAAAATCTGATTAAGTCCAGTGTTCCTTTGCCAGCAGTCACTTGTCCTCACTTATTTAGTTTAAAAAAGCTTTCAGGTGATTTTATGTTTTAACAGAAAAAAGTGGATCAAATGTGTGTAAAACAGGTCCTCATAGTGCAGTTTTCAGTGCTTTATGTGGTTTGATGGGAACTTTTTTTAAACAGTTGTTTGTTAATCTGCATTAGTATGGACGTGATCTCAGTGACCATGGGTCCAAAATGTGGTATTTAATGTCTGCAGAGATTAAGCACCTCTATCTCTCTGATACATTTGTCACTTTGAGGCTTCTTGTAAAACAGGACAAACAGAAAACGTTTGAGAAAGTTTGAACCTTGCAGTGATAATGTTCTAACAGAAAACCACAGTGTGGTTGTAACGGCCCGAGGGTCTGAATCTCCCTCATGATGTAAATGAAAATGTTTTAAACTATCAAGCAGAGTTGATCATTAATATATATGTTCTGTATGTGATGGACTCGAAAGCATTCCTGCTCACATTTGTTCTTCGTAGAGTGATGCTGAGTGCATTTCAAGACCAAAACCCGTTTTAAATTAAAATACCAAAACAAGAGCTGGGTTTAATTTACTAATTTATTTATTCATTGGATTGGTAAGATACAGACATGGTGCATTAACTATAACATACACAGAGGAAAAACACATTAATTCAGACATCAGAGGTTGAATTATTGAAACTGTTACTGAAAGTTCAATATTGAATTAGGAGATAAGAAAATTTGCCTGTCACATTTTTTCAAACTTTGTCCAGTGGAGAGGTTTAAAGGTTCACATCAGGCCGGAAACAGTTTGGTTTAGGAGAAGAATAGACAGCAGATAAAGCACAGTGGTAACAGGGGAGTTCACTAAGGTAAAGAATGTAACTAAGTTCATTGCTGAATGTTACTGACCTGGAGTCCTTGTGCTTTCTCCACCTGCAGGTTTACGTGGATGGTGGATGTGCCTATGACCTCAGTCCTGCCTGACACCCCAAGCTACTGCCGTCCTTCTGCCTCTGGAGCTGTAGAGCCTGACATGGGATGATCTGTGAGTCTGACATACAGAGACACACGGATGGACTCAGACACACACACTGACACACTCACTCAAACACACTGACTGAGACACTCATTGACTCTCACACACACTGACTCAGACTGACAGACACAGACTGACAGACTCACACTCACAGACTCACTGACTCTCACACGTTGACACACTCTCAGACTGACAGACTAACACACACTCACAGACACACTCACT
>CAFUXE010001326.1:20975-37904 GCA_903364295.1 Serranus cabrilla
CGGCTGTATGTATTGGCTGCAGATCAAAGGTGAAGGCGGAGGACTTGTGCAACGGATACGTCAAACTCCTGACAATCCTCCTTTAAACAGCATCTGATTCATCCAACTAAACGTAAAGTTACTGTGATTGTGGATAAGCGACGTACAGTACACACTCGACTGCCAGTTTATTAGGTACATCTAGATAAAGCTAATGCGATTAATCCTATCATTAAGATTAAATGTTCATATGGTGCCGTTACATTGTGTTGCAAAAAACCCCCAGAATGCATCACATTTAGAGTGTCTATTGAACATAAAATATAGCATGTTTCTACATTTTTCCACTGAATTTATATTGCAACAGATTAGAGGATTAGGATTAGATTATATCAATGTCACGACACCCCTCAGTTTAACATGATAACCTTCCATATTACAGGACTTTTAGATCTGTGTACTTCTGTGACTTCTTAATGAATGGGAGATTAATCCATGAAAATACTACAATGATGCAGTTTTTATAGTAATACTAACTATACATCGCATGTGTGCACATAGTTACAACAAAACTGGTCAAATGAGGGTAAACGTAATTTGCTAAATAAGTAAAATCCATCAGTCAACAGATTTTAAGTGTTTTTCAGTGTTATTAATAATTAAATATCTATGTTGACTCCACACAGTGTACAAGGAGAAAAACAAGTGAGTTTGTGACTTGTTTATAATACAAAAGCTGCAACTGTACGCCTAATTTAAGAGCACACTAACACGTTGTTTAGCGTTCATGCCTGCAGCATGACACCGAGAAAACGTATCAACACTCAAAACTGACTTACTGATCTTTTGTGATCAAAGCAAGAAAAAGCACAGAGAAACCACACCGAGCATTTAACGTGCTCATCAAAGCTCTGAAAACAGCCTGCGTGCTTCGTGCCTGGACTGTTATTGTTATGTCATTTCTCTGCTGTTGCCATGTTGCTACATATTATATGTATCTGCAAAATAACTGTCTCATCAGACTATAGAATGGGCGTTTATCAGCCTGTAATTATGGGCGAGTAGGGCCCCATTCTACCTTTAAGTGGGTTTATCTGCCTATTGTAACAGGTACAATAGTCCATTCAGTGGCAGCACGCTGTTCAATTTACTTTCACTTTCATAAGGTTCAGGCAACAAAGCTACTTCTCTAAGGTTAGGGATGAAAAGTTCTTGGTTAGGTGTTATGAAAAAATACTTTAAACAGTAAAACAGCTGCACATAAATGCTAAAAAAAAAAAAGCAGCGTACAATTTGAGGTATTTTACTTATTAGTATTTCCACATATTTAACTTTATACTTCTACAGCTTTAGTTACTTTTCAGGTCAAGATTTGACATGGAAAAATATATGAACGATTTAAAATGATTACATGTTTTAAATAACCACATAAGATAATATATATAACAATCTAAATGGTGCCATTCTGCATTACAAGTACTTTTACTTTTGATACTTTAAATAGATTTTGATGCTGATACTTTTGTTCTTTTGTAAGTTTTGGATTAAAGACTTTTACCTGTAGTGGTGTAATTCTGCAGCGTGGTTTTAGTACTTAACTAAAGTATCTGAATACTTTTTCCACCACTACTTTGAATGAAAGTTGCGAGGATGCCGTTGATACTGGAAGTTATGTAGTTACGTCAAAATGTGATGCACTGAAGTTAAGTCACGTTACTTCAAATAACATTTTATGAACCCGGGTCTGCTATGAAAATGTTCACACTAGTATATATACACAGTGTACTAACAGAAGTACCCACATTGAGACACAGCAACGTGTGTATTAAGATAGAATATATAATGTGAAGCTGTGGTTTTTCAGGGTGGACTTATTCAACAGGATAGAACAATTTAAGAGTCGGAGTGATTTATTCTCTGCTGGACTCATTTAATCTGCTCTTTTTTATATATAAATAAATAATTCACAGGAGAAGGAGCTTATTTGCTGACTGGGGAGATGGATGTGGAGATAAAATAGCCTGAGACCAAAACCAGAGAGGTGGGACATTTAACACAAACTGTGATACACACACACACACACATGCACAGCTGTCAAAACAAGCCACAGACTAGAGGCTCTTGTGCACTAGACTTTAAACAGGAATGATTTACATCTGCTGCCTTTGTGCTTGATATGCGTGCATGCACATGTGCATGCGTGCACGTCCAGACTGAGCACAAGGAAGATCTCTGGAAACATCGCTGCACTTTCAGTTAACACACTGATGCACACACAAAAGCTTCAAAATGTCTACATTCATCCCAGGGGACAACACTGTAGAGTAGTTACCGTACTGACCGACTGACTGTGGAAGGATGTTCTGTCCTGGAAACTCATTTTGCATAACATGAAAACTATTTTCCACAAACCCTAATCAGAGTTATTTATTTAAATGTCATATATATAGAGCATGTCACTGAGCACACATTGCATTAAAGATGGCTTCACTCAGCCGCAGATGCCGTCAAAACTAATTCCTTATAGTTTAGCTTAGCAGTAAAACTGAAACAAAGGGAAAAAGCTTGCCTGGTTATGTCTGAAGTAAGCAAAGTCTGCCTCCCAGCTCATTCAACATGTTTGTTTATATCCATACATACAACACAACTAAAAAGGTTTAAGTTTAGTTTATATGTTCAGGCACAAAATGGACTTGGTAAGGGTTAGGAAACAGCAGTTAGGAGGTCTTCATAGTCATGGTTACAATAATAATCATTTCATTTAGGTCAGTGGCACTGCCAAGGAGTGAGTAGACTTTTCTTAGTAAATGTTTTTTTTTCCTTATGATCAATGTACTCCTTTAAGTATATTGTAAGTGAGAACAACTAGCCTATATGAAGAACAACATGTTCCAATCTACAATCTAAAACAACAATAATCTACAACACCAAAAAAATATAACAACCTACAATAACCGATAACACGATCCTACAATGCCAACAACCTATAACAAAAACAACACCAACACCCTGCAGCTAAAACGACCTACAATTACAACATACAATTTGCAACAGCAACCTAAAACTACACCTACAACACCAAAAAACTATAATAACCAACAACAACAAGAACAACAACCTATAACACTTGCCTACATCACCAACAACAAAAGCAACAACCTACAATACCAACAAACTATAGCAACAAACTACAACATTAGCATCAACAACCTGTAGCTAATATGACTGAACAGTTGGAAACGGTCGTTACTGTCGTCCCATCCATTCAGCCTCACCTAGAAAAGCCGCAGGCTTCTTTGGTTAATGTACGAGTATATAAATTAATATCACGTATTTGTTTTCTTGGTGAATAAAAAAACGTAACAGTATAATTTAAATCATCCTTTCCTGGTTACAAAACTGTTGTGAATAACTGGGCTGACAAGAAAAATAAAGCCCATTGTATAAACCTCCAAACACCTAAAGGTCAAACAGGCACAAGACTTATTGAAACCAGCATTTTTCGAGTAACTAGATTTTCATCTGAAAGCAATAACTCGATTCAGTGGCTTTGTTTACATGCTTGCAGTAACACCATGATTGCTGCAGAGTAAGACAAAATGTACCAATAATCCTCTTACATTTGACATGTTGTCCTTGCAAGTGTTCCAACAACCTGACGCACACACACACGCACACACACACACACACACACACACACCGTGAGCGGCTGCAGTTAAACACACCAGAGACTCGCTCACTCTTCGATAGCTGTGATGAAGGTGTAAACAAGTTGTGACTGGTCAAATCAGAGCCCGCCAGGCAATAATCACAGTTATAGAATGAGAAATGTGCTTTACACGAGTCCTGAAATAACTTTCTCCCCTTTATTCTACTAAAAAAACAAGCCTGTACATCTGGCAACCCTCACGTTAAAGACAATATGTAACCTTGATAAAAGTTCTACTAGCTTAATGCAATGTCACTGCACCCTCAGTTTCTCTAAATGCTTCGTCAGCTGCTGTTATCAGCTGCTTTATAGTTCTTGGCATCGTCTCTGTTACCAGGCAGCCTCTCTCTGTGAAGCACCAAGCACACACACACACTTTACACACGCGGTGACGTATGAGCTCCTACTGTTGACACCAGCATTTTCTTTCCCCATCTGACGCCATGACACTTATATTATTGATCATTAGGACTTTGTGATGAATGGATGGACTCCACTTTAGCTAATTAATCTGAAAACGCAGCAGCTGCACTCACTGTCAGTCAGCCAGCATTAAGGGTCGACTGGACGACTAAAATGGAAACGTAGAGGGAGAGAAGAGGAGGGAGGATGTGCCGTAAGATTTGGGTATGTTTGGTGTTAAGAAGCCTGGAATCTGGATGCTGTGCTAGTTTGAAATCAGCTATACAGTAAAAAAAATAGATATAAAATAAACATTTTATATGAAAACACCTTTACAAATTGTGAATAACAAGCCTCTTAAAAAAATACGGCTTTTCTAAACTATCAAAAAGGCTCACAGATGTTTCCTTTTTTAGTAATTTGGCTTTAATAAGATTTAATGTTCCTTGATCCTGTTATAAATAAATCCTTCCTCAAGACATTATTGACGCAGTAAAAAGGGAAACAATGACCAACAGCGAGCCAACAAAGGCACAACATTTCAACTTCAATTATCATGAAATGTCCAGATCACACACACTATAAATCTGATCCTGATCCTCACACACATTTTTGAGCGAAATTTTGAAATGTCGCATTAAAGAAAATGCAAATTCGGGACGTTTCCATCAACTACTATTGTCAGGAGGTGGCAGTGTAATGTATCGCTGTAGGTTCATCTGTCAGTAAACAGTAGAAGAAGAAGACATTGCGCAAGAGAGAAAAAAACAACAAAAAAGAAGTTGCTAATCTGATTCAATTGGGCAACTTATAATAGTTCCTTTATGCCAGAGGAAACAGCTGATCAGTCATGTGAATTAAATGTTAAAAAGCATTTCCATCTCCGAAAAAGACAAAAAAACGACCTCAAGCGAGCACAAAGACTTTTATGCACATTTTTCAGGGTTAGGGTCAATAAGTTTTTGGTGAATTTTGGGGTTTCCATCAAGCTTTTCTCTTGCAACTAATGACACTTTGAAGTCTAATGGTGGATGCACACGAAATCTGTTTTAAAAAAGAAATGAAAGAGACGCTGGAACAAATAGGGGGGAGGGGGTTTTCTCCTGCCTGTGGGTGGTGCTGGGTTTTTGGCGCGGCTGTTTTCAACATGGCGGGTGGTCGCACAGTCATTTACATCTATGCAGAATACTGATGTTTCTGACAACATGTGGCGTGAGAAACAGGAGATGCACTGACAGAATATTGATTTATATCAGGTTTTGCTAGTTTTGGGTCGGTTGTCTTGAAACCAAAAGATTTGTTATGAACTAAAGCTTGTTTTAACTTTTTGGAGCAGGATTTTGTGTATTTGGGGTCTCGCATGCAGACCGAGAGCAAGTCACAGTACAACCCTGCTGTAACCTTACACACAGGAACTGAGGAGGATTTTTCCACAACACAGGTTTTCCAGAAATTAACCAACAAGTGTCACACACCTAACAAGACAATTGAAATAACCCTGAGCTACAATATCCACCGATTAAAACAGAAGATTAACCACGAAAAGAGAACTTGAGCAATGCTGCTGCTGGAGAAATGACGTCACTGTGGGTTGGACACTTCTGACTGAGAGCTGGAAACGAGCAGGCAGCAGTAGAAAAAGGTAACAACACGTAGGCTTGTGAACCGCAGTCACTGCAGGTCAGGGACTCCCCGTGTTTTAAATGTTTAGGAACTTTTCAGTCTGTTCCAATTACTATTAATGACACGTAACACCTGACCTACGTGCTTTCACAGCTGATACACACGTTAGATTCTGAGAGATAAACCTGTTCGATATCATCTAAACGGAGATCACACAGCACAGATCAGACTGCCAGCACAGTTCACATTAGAGAAAAACTCCTACCTAGCTCTGCTGAGGTGGTTTCCCCACCGGGTGTCAGGATGGGTGAATGTGGTGGAAAGCAGCATGATAGTCCTGTGGCGAGACATTTCCAATCCTGCGCCTCAGCCCTGCAGAAGAAGAAAAAATCCCCATTTTAACAAGTCATTCAGGCTTTAATCAAGAACTGAAATGCATTTACAAACAAATAAAATAAACATTTCAATGGAGTTCAATCATTTGCCTGAAAGTAACACCTATTTCTAGACAGTGCTTTAAGAAATATCATAATGGAAGTCTTATTTTTATGCAAAAATATTGATCTAAACTGTCTTGCAGATTCATATTTTTAAATACTTTTTTGATGCTGCCAGCAAGTTAAATATTCTTGCTTCACTCTTGTCGCAGGTTTTAAATCGGCCTCTGAACATTGAAAGTGTGCCCAAAACAAAAGCAACACACCATGCAAACAAAGCCGTGCATTTAAAAACTCTCTGTATGCAGTTCAACAGATCTTTGACCAAAACCTTCAATCATCCGTAAGTTAATAACAACATATCTGGCAGCATGTGGACATGCAGCAGGCCTGCTCTGCCCTCGCTCTGGCCCTGATAATATCCTGATGCAGCACTGAAGCGTCCACTCACATACAGCCATTCACAAGTTTAAGGCTTCAAAGAAAATCTCTCTTTGATATTATAATTTCCTTTGGCACAATATGATTTCACACTGACTCATAAACGTCTGCAGGATTTGTGCAAAGTTTGTGTGATGATACACGCACAAACTCCCGTTCTTGAAAAATACCCATCTCCGAGCGGAAAGAGCTGCGCAGGCACCAGTTTAAAAGTCTACAGACGAGTTTTCTCACAGTAACCTGGATTGACTCCGTTTCCACGGCTACACACAGAGTTGGATTGAAACACAGAGATGCCCGCAGCGCTGGAAGCAACCTCACATGTAACCACTGAAAGATGCTGGATGACTACAACTTGTTTCATAATTAAGTGACATACATGTCAAATACATCTGCAGGTTTCTCACAGTGTCAGCAAATCCAATAATATAATTTACCTTCTTCAAAGCATCAGAATTCCTACAACTTTATTCTATTAGCATAAAATCTTTATTTTAATTTAAAAAACATCACAAATTGGGCATAATTATTTTTTTTCTGTTTCTTTGAAAACTCTAAAGGTATCCAAGTAATGGGACATTAAAACATGCCTTAAAAACAAACTTCTCAAACTTTTTCACCCCCTTTTTTTTACAGTACATGTTTCAAGGTCATGGGAACCTTAGTTATAGAGTCTGCAATATTTTTTTCGAGACGTCTCTCACCCTAAAGCTCGCTCACCATTCACATGTATTTGTGTATTGTTTGACACATGAGGCAATGTCTGAAAAGCCGTCCCACACACAGCAGACAGATGCAAAGAGGCCTCTGTGTGGGCAGCGTTTTGACTAAACCTGAAGGCTGTTGGTGCACATGTGTGTGTGAGAGGAAGAGAGAGAGAGAAGGTGAAACAAGTGGGTGGTACATTTTTAAGTCTCATCTCTTATCTTTCTTTTTTAAATATTTATTCTCATTATTTTTTTCCCTTTCATCTCCAGTATGCACCTTGAGGAATGTAGTGAGTAGTAACACTACTCGCCCTCAAGGATTTGTAATTAAAAATACTGCCACCAAATTATCAAAACTGCAGTAAAATGCTTATCATCGTAAAGAAAAAACTATTTGATATCATCCTTTCTCATTCTGCCTTGCATCTTTAAAACTATCATACAATTAGCACTGGAGCTGCAGTTAGCACAGATGCTAGTTTTTCACAGATTATGTGCCCATATAGTCCAATATAAACTATTTCCAACACTGTTTCCTCTTTAGGTTCTCAGTCTGTTTGTTTGGTTTCAGGTACAAAATGCACAGACATGTAACTGAACTAAACCAGGCTCCGATTTCAAGTTTTCTTCTTCTTTTCTGTCTCATTCTTCCTCCCCTTCTCTCTTTCTGTTTCTTCTTCCCACGCTGTTGAGAACAGACAGTCAGGTGATGAAGCAGCAATTGTGCCTGAGGGTCACTGTCTGCACCAGCACACACACACACTGTATATCACAGCTCCTGTAATGAGCACCTCAATTAGCCTTCAGCCCCAATTTCTTGTGCTAAATTTAACCCATGATTACAGAACAACTTTAAATATTGCAACACTAAACCAAACTTCATTTAAAAAGTAGGTTTTCACAGAGCTGCAGGGGGACTCAGGGTGATGTAAGACTTTTGTTTACTTTAGACTAAAAAAATCACCCCAAAACAGGTGGCAGGTTAACCATCTGTACATAATGAAATGTTAAATTATCTGTATACAAAAATGGAATTAGATTCACTTTAAATGCTGAATCTGCAGCCCATAGGGGGTCCTCAGTCTTACTGCACTTTCATTACAATATGTCTGAAAATGAACATCTACATGAAGCCAAAAATACCTGAATAATTTGGCCTATTCAATATATAATAACAGGGGGTCCCTGCTCCATCTCTCTAACAGCGAATAATTCCTTGGCCTGAAAAAAGTTTGACTTAAATCCTTATTTTTCCACATTCAATTAAATAAACTTTTGTTTTAAAAGTTAACTAAAGGCGGCCTTGACCCAGGTTCAAGTCATTGACCTTTCACACAGAAAATTTTGGAACATGATGTTAATTTCCATCCTGTAAAACCTGTTTCAGCACATAAACACTCACTTTGTCAAAAGGAATCTGATTTAATATGAGTCACGGCACACGGAGCCGGAGAGCTGCGTTATCTGTTGTTATTCTAATGAGAATTTGACTGAGGAATGATCCAGTCCGGTGTCATAAACTGCCAGGCCTCCTGTTGTTTTATCCACCCACATTTAGTGCACTGTGATATAATACATTTCAACGAAACAAGAACACAAACTACAGCCTCTATAACAACTTCTCTGACACAGCTTCCACACAGAAAAGCCTCAGAGGGGAAGAAAATCTCACCGACGTGTATTACATTTCAAAATAAAGGCGTTCCTGTTGTTGTGTTTATCCCATTTTTGTCAACATGAGCTCACGTTGGCTATAGATTTCTCAGCGTTACACGAGATATACATTACTGCAGGTGGAAAAAGACACATAGCTCACACATTGTTCAACTCTTTCATTGTCAGAAGGCAGCATGACTCAGCTGTATGTGAAGCAAGGAGCTGATTAGCAAAGCTTATAGAGACTGTTAGCATAGCCCAAAGGTAAAAATAATAATAAATATAGTCCCACAATAAAACCATAAGTTGGTGTCTTTACACTTTGTGTTTAGGCTGAATAAACAAATATCTGATCTGCTATAAAAGTCAAGATTTTACAATGTGCCGCCTCTTGATTTAGAAAGCAAAACTTTATGTAACTACTGCCTCCATTTTCAACAAAATCTCCAACCTAAACAACAGTACAGACCCTTTGTTAATGCCATCCACAACAATACACATGAGCGTTTCTGTACATGCATACACGTATGGTGTCCAGGTTGTAAATAAGGCTGCAGCTTCTGTGAATTTATAATACAAAACCACTGACGTAGGTTTAACTTCCTGGTTAGACTTTATAAAAGACAGTTTAAACAGTAAACAAATGTACGTAAATGCCGGAAGTCAAGTAGTTAAGAGGGAGATGTGAGCCACGTAAGTTACATAAAATAAAAAAAACGTTTACTTTTGTCTCACACGGGACATTAACCCAGTTCTCCTGGGTGAAAATCCACCATGTAAACTCCAAATCACTGTCAGTCACTACTACTACGTCAGCAAGATGGCAGCGAGGAGTAAAAAAGCTGTTTAAAATTGTATACAATCATATAGTTTCACTCCAAAGTAGTTCAGTTAAAATCCAAACCCTGCCTCCGCTCTGCAAGGTCGTACCGTGGAAGTCAAATTTAAGTGTGAAAACTAAAACAACTCTTAGGCTGAGAAACCTCTTATTCTGTTTCTGAACTACATCAGGAGCCACGCCACAAAATATGTCCTGTGAAGCCCCTTTTAGTCCAGTATGAAATGTAAATATGTCGTATTTGCTGCCTGTACAAACACCCTATATTGTCGATTCTGAGAGAAATTAGTGGTAGAAGAGAAAGAAATGTCTGATCTAACTGCTGTTTGATTCATGTCGTGAGACAGTGACTTCAGTCATTGTTGCTGAATGTTCAACTTTTCATACTACAGACGTGACTAATAAGCATGACACAGTCTCTAAATGTTCGTCTCCAGCCAGTCAAAGTTATGACTTCTAACGCAAACATCAGACAGTAACACTTGGTTTTGTTACATTTCTGTACGTTCAGGTAAAACTCTCAGACACACAGATCAGTTGTCACATTATCACTTAGTGTCTAATGTTGCACTGGAAAGTGTGTGTTGTTTCAGAGGGACACGTGCTGGAGAGGACACATCCTCCTCGACAGTAAGCTGAGGCTGTGAGCGTGCAGAGAGGCCTCCCGTCAAAATAGCATGTTGGCTGGTAAACAAAGCTGCTTCAAAAAGGAAGTGAGAGGTTTAATATCAGTGAGCTGCTGAGGCGGCGGAGCACAGGGAAAATCCAGAATCAATGTGTTTCAATTCTCAGTACATGTTCTACTGTGACAGATTTACATTCAGCTGATGTTCCTATACAGGTCACCAGCCATGTGTACAATAACAGAACAACAGTGATGAGCTGGTACGAGTCAGAGTAAAGCCTCTTATCTGCACACCGTCACTGTGTTTACACCTCGATGGGCTGACAGCGTTATCATCATCACCAAACTTTGGACCCACTCACTCAACTACCACACAGCAGAGAGAAAGAAAGGAGCTCACAGACAGAATGTTACAGTATCTTTCTGTTTTCATGGCCCACACACCTTCAGTAAGACAAGTTACATGTTGTGCCACTTGTTAAAATATCCACATTTTTTAACTTTAAGGGGCTCCAGAGATTTACTGTGCTGCTGTGACTATCTGCAAACTCATGAGAAGCAGTTTAAAAGTCAAAGGTTAATCAACATAATCTGAAATATCTTACATTTTAGTCCTTGACTGTATGGGCCAGGCATTAAAAACACTTCATCCTACATTTCCCATCATGCAACTGACACCCTTAAATCACTGTCCTCAGAGTTATTTCCCTTCCTCCGGTCATGTAAAATTAAACAGTAGTCCGCTGGCTGTATGGGCCCATAGATCAGGAAGATTACACTAACTGAATACACAGAAATCAAACCTTTTCATGCTTCGTGCTCCAACTGAGCATAGGAATGAACAGGGCCCTGCCTTCAACCGTATACCCAGGTCTCTTTATACACAGCAGTCCACTGAAGCCACACTTGATGCAAACATTAACACCATTTAAAAGTGACACACAGAGAACTATTCCACCACAATACACTGCGTCCCATCAGGTTATAGCTGCCACAATAATAAACAATAATGCAAATATGACACACAAGCAGGCACCTGACCTTTTGGAGGATGTGAGTTCTCCCCAATGTTGCATTATGACAGCTTCCTCTATTTTTTGTCATGCAGTCTGGTGTAAAAAAGCTGTTTTTTGAAATAAATAAACTGTCACAATAACGTGAATTATACTTCTTAAATTATGCAGATTATGTGTATTTATTATGTCGAATTATGTGTATTTTTAAACCTGTAACTCTTTCATAAAACCACTAAAATTCCTTGGTTGAGCAGTTGACACATTTAATTTTTTAATACAGCAAATTGGCTTTTCCAGTGTAAATGTTCTTGTGCTTACTCGGAAAATTACAAAAAGTGTTACATCAGTCCCCGGTCTGCCCTACTTAAAGTTACCGTGTGTGTGTGTGTGTGTTGGGACAAACCCTCCATTACAGGGCTGTTTTCTCTGATTTGGCACGGCTCCTTCAGAGCCACAGAAGCCAAAATACAACTGTGCAGAACTTCTAATGACTAACAAAGTGACTGTGTTTTTAAGATGGTGGAGTTCCCTTTTAATCAGTACATGAAGAAAAATAACATGTTTGCAAACAACAGCACATTGTATTTTTGTTATATTCCATCTGTAGTTATAATTTAGCAAGCTAGAGCCAGACTGCACAGCCAATAAAGCTCAAGTTGATTTCGAATTATGCTCATGAGAAATCATCTAATCTGTAGGAGAATAAGGGACGAATCAAAGGAACAAAATATGTCACAGTCATGGTAAATTTACATTTAAAAGATTCAACAGGCATTTGTTTCCAAAAAATAGCTGCAAAACAAAAATTTTTTAGAGAAAAACAAACAATCATTTGTTGGTCCCTTGTGCAAAAATGCAAAAATCTGAGAATTTGTTTCCTGTTGTACTAAAACAAACACATTCAGTGAACATATTGCTCCAATACAGCTTAATATTAATAAACCCAGACATGTACTTCAATAAGTATAACGTCTGCCAAGTTTATGAAACATAACTATGAATTACTAACATAAAAAATGTTCAGAAAAGCATCCAGATAATAAAAGCACGAGGTGAAAGCTTCCCCAATATCTTAATGACACACTTTGCATGTGCTGTGCAGTATTTACACACATGATCGGTCACAAAAGAACAGCTGCTGTCCTTACAAGATGTCCTGACACATGGAAAACACTGCTTATATAATGCACTATTTATGTATTTACACATGACAGTCATTATTTCATGTAAAACGAGGTTGTTTGAGTAAGATATTGAGTTTGGATTTGTGTTCCCTGTTGTCAAAAACTAATTCAACAAATACTTAAACAGACTAAATTTACTGTTAAACATCCTAATTGTGTGTCTTGTCCTCAGAGGAGTCAACAGTTTAAAGCACGTCAGGTTCAGAGCTGCACCGTCACAGATAATATCAGAACTGCACTGTCATGTAAAGTGACAAGACGAGAATAAAACATGAGGAAAAAAACACAATTTACAATATTTCTTTCCCCAAACAGAATCAAAGAATTATGCATTCTGAATTTTTAGCATTAACTGTAAATAATGACAATAAGCACCTTAACTGAACCATAATATTCATCTGTTCCTGTCAAAACTGTTTGAAACTTAGTGTGTATATATATTGGAAAAACTGCATTTATAGAAGTCCAAATAGTCTCTAAAACCCCAAACAGAAGTAATGCAACTTTTATTGTGGCTGATTCTGAAACTAATTCAACAAATATTTGAACTGTTAAACATCCTAATTTTGTGTCTTGTCCTCGGAGGAGTCAACAGTTTAAAGCAGGTCAGGTTCAGAGCGGCACCACTTTGTCTGTGTACGATGTGAAAGTAAACGTCAGCTGTTTGTCAGACAATTATCAGAACTGTCATGTAAAGAGACAAGAGACAAAAAAAATACATGAGAAAAAAACAATTTCCAATTATTATTTCCTCCCTACAGAATCAAATAGTAATGCATTCTGAATTTTTAGACAAACCTGCGAATAATGATGATCATCACTTCATATGAACCAAAATATTAATGTTCCTGTGACATTTACACCTGTCACCAGAGCAACATTACAGCACCAGAACCGCTTTAAAGCAACAATCTAAAATTGACTTATGACATTAATGCCTGATCACACACACAGCCTCCGTGTGTGTGTGAGAGTGTGTGTGTGTGTTAACTTGTGTGACCTTGATTGCTGTGAAGAGCTCTGTAAATACTGATGGAGTGGATTAATATGTGAAGAAATATTAAGGTGCTGTTGGTGAGTATTAGTGCGACATATTCTACTTTTGACAAGTTTTTACATGTAACAACCCACAACAAAACGCTTCTGTAAAAATTTAAATGTCCTAAACAAGAAGACAAGTCTAATGTAATGAGAAAATCTCACAGCCCAACAGGTCTGAGCTTATGATGGTTTCTACTGCATGAAATGCATTTTAGAACGTGATAAATGCTGACATGAGGTAGTAAATATCAGCACATAATTATATATATATATATATATATATATATATACTATTTTAATATACTACAATATATTTTTATTAAGGTGAATGCAAACATGCTGGTGTAAAAAACATCAAAACATCTTCAAGACATGATCATGTGGTTAGTAAATGTATTAATTGTCTGGTGTCTGATTTCAACAACTCTATAACTGTCCAATTTACAGTATAAGAGATCTGATTTTTTTTTCACTGTAATAAATGTAAATGTAATAAAATAAAGAAACCTAAAATATCTTCCAAGAAACTGATTTACTACAACAGGGTGAAAGGAGTTATTTCCACCTTTGTGGACGTGACTGTTCAAAAGCAAAAAGAAAACGATTGTAGTCCGTAAACGAGAGGGTAAAGTCGGACAGAAAACAGTCATATATCCTCATTAGGTTCCAGATTGTTTGAGGTTTTATGTATTGACAAGAAATGTCCATAAGCTATACTATAAGATATATAACTATATAACTATATAACTATGATTCAGAAGAAAAACAAAATGCTCCATATGGTTAAATCCGACATGTTTTTCAGTGTTGTGCAGGAAATGCACAAAAAAGTGCAGATGACTTTTTTTTAACCCAAAGAGTTTTTAACTGCTGTGTTTTGTTGACAGCAGCATTACTTCCTCCTTGTTTGGGGACCTGCAGACCTCACTGCTGCATGGTTGATTCTGCAATTATTAGTGTTTTTCTTTTCTTCTGACCTTATTAAATGTAAAGAAGTAACCAAGGTAACCGCTCCTTTGACAAAATATGTAAACAATCGGTTTTGTGATCACACCACGTAGGGTCAATATAATGTTGTGCATGTTAAATGTGCTATTTATGAAACCTATACATTCATTTTGCCAAAAAAAAGTCATTCAAATGAACAGTATGCTTCCAAACTGCTACAAAACTGCAACTATAGAAATCAAAATAGTCTCCAAAACCCCAAACAGAAGTAATGCAACACTTTCTGTGGCCGATTCTGAAACATGAGCAACATCAGCATTTTTAATAAAAGTGTTATGGAAGGATCCAGGACCCCAAACACAACAAATGTTAATATAAACTAACTCTCAAAGAGCATAAATGAAATAAAAATAATAAAAAAGTCACATCATGGTGGTAAAAGCTAAATAACAAAGCTGTGCATCTTAGTTCCTGAAAAGTTTACTTCTGGGAGATGTGAGGCTTTGGCTTGACGTCAACAGAGCGCCGCATGTGTGAGCCTCCCAGCGTGAAACAGCGTCTCTGTGTGCTGCAGCGGTGCAAGTGATCATCACGGACAAAGCATGAAATCTTGTCAGGTGCCTCAAAAGATAAACGCTCTCCGATTTGAATGTGTAAATGTCAGCCGGGACGGACGGCGGGCAGAGAGAAGAGGGAACAAGCTCTCTCACATGTCCACGTGCATGCAAATATATACATGCACAGTACTGCACACACACACACACACACACACACACAGAAGCTACATGCTAGCACATGACGTATCGTGAGAGGTACACAAAAATACACACGTGTGAACACAAGTTAGGGCATGGCAGATTGTGACAGATAGTGTTCACACAGATCTAAAGTGTATATGGATGGAAAATTAAAGGAAAAATGTGGATTAATATGAAGTTGGGCCATAACGAGCATCCAGAATGACCTCGATTCTGCTTGACTTTAATTCTATAAAACACTGAAACTGATGAAGAGATGAACATGATTTTATCCAAAAGATGTTCTATTATTCTATGCTGGTGGTTGGTTCTCTCGTAGAGAGATGTAACTGGGTTGAGTTGTGGTAATTGTGCACACATCATCATTTTCATACTCATCAAAACAGTCGGTGACCCTGCATGCCCTTTATATGAAAGAACCTGGTTTCAAATTTAAATTTAAAGTCATACGCACATTGTTTGATCAACTTACTATAAAATAAAAAAGTTAAAACTTTAGCTGGATTTAAAATACGGTACAGTCTGAACCCACAGGGTTTTACTGCATCTGCTTCTCTTCTCATTAATGCAGCATTTTCCTTTCATTTGTCACCCATCTGTATCTGCACATAAACAGGAACACACACTTATAGAAGCAAATGCACAGCCAGAAATAAACACACGTCTGCATATGTGCATGCACATAATAACAACAATAACAGTATTATTGTTATTATGTTTGTTTTTATTAATAATAAAAACTGCATACACACATGTAAACACACACTGAGAAAAATATGTGCATGTATGTAGTGGACAGTACTGCATCTACACACACACACACACACACACACAGTCAAATTACTGCACACATTCACACACACAAGCAGACACACTGCATGTTAGCATTCAGTGGTAATTATAACACGTGCACACATACAGCACACACACATGCATGCATATGGGTAAAAACAAAGATATATAACACACCTTAAAAAACACACACAGACAAAAATATGTACACACACACACACACGGACACATTCACATATACATACACACATGCAAACAGATATTAATCCACACAAACACAAAGTAATATGTGCAATAATTACATACATACAAATAAATTCCCATTTAAACTGTACATACACACACACACACACGGGGCAGGTACACACACTCACAGAACCATATACACAGATACAGATATAAACACACTCACACACAAAACTGCTCCAGTTGTATGCATTACGGGACCACATACACAAATATACATACAGTGTGTTCACACACGGCTGTATTATTTATGTAATGTGTAATTACAACAGCAATATATATGCACACACACACACACAAGATGTAAACACAAAGCAGACACACACAAACAGATACAGAAGAACACACACAGGTTTCCGCACAAAGTACGAATATATATGTGATAGTAAATATACATTTGCACACATAAAAAATACCTACAAATATATAAATGTACACATAATGTGTAAACATGCACACACACACACTCACAGGACCCCAAGAGCAGCCAGAAATAACTAAATATACACACACACACACACACACAC
>CAFUXE010001326.1:37909-55449 GCA_903364295.1 Serranus cabrilla
GATTATATGTATTCAGGCACAGACACACAGATCAATACATGAAAGTTTCTCTGTAAATACACACACACACACACACACACACGGAACAAGTTAGTGAGTGATTATTCAGTCAACAGTCGCTGATGGCAACAAAGTGATGCCACCCACGGACTGTGAGCACGCAACACCGCCTGACTGAAACCATAAACATGTTTATATTTACTGATTGTCTCCTTTTAGTCCAGGACACTGAACAAACAGTGTGTGACATTTCTTATCTTTAAATATCCACCGAGTGCAAACACTTCCAAACAAGACAATAATTCATAATCAGTATTAATGTGTCATCAGCAGAGTGAAATATAAAACACACCGTCTACTTCATAATATAGAGAATAAAGTAGGTCAACATAAGTATAAATCTCTTTGATAAAAAATACTAAAGTGATTTTTCTTTTCAGTGATTAAAATGTTAAACTACATTTGAGTCATCAGCAGAATCAAACTTAGTCAACACACCCACATTCAAATCGAGAGCAAAACTCCCTCAACAAAACCTGAACAATCATGAATTAAAGTGTAACTACAAGTGGGTCATCAGTAAAGAGGAATATTGTCAACATCGTACGTGCCCGGCACGCTGCGAAATATTGCAAGCCTCATTTTGAAACTGCTCATCTCAGTCATAAACAAGAAAGAAATGATGAAACAGGCACGTATGACAGGAAACAGAAAATATAATAAATATACAAACTTGGAGAAATACAAAAAGTGAGTCAGGTTCTGTCTTTAGATGAGTGTGTGTCTCTTTTTACTGTCTGACAGAGAAGAAACACACCACCCTGATAATATTCAGCCACCCTCATTTCAACTCTTTTTTCATTTCTTCTCCTTTTTTTTTAAACGTGCATTTGTTGTTGCTGAAAAGGTTAAAAGATTTTTTTTTTCCAGTCGAAACTGAGTGGGTTGTCAGAGAACCGAACATTTCACAAGGCAAATTTCCCCTGGTGCTCTGGTAATATTATCACTCCAAAGCATCACAGTTTCAGTATGACTTATGGATTTATTTATAAGAAGAAAACAAGTCTGACACAAATTAAAGCAGAATACATTCACAGGTTATTCTATGTATTAGTTTGAGCAGCATGTGCTGAAAGTGATCTTGAAAAACAAATCTGACACGAATAAATGTCATGAAAGAGTCTCAGGATCTGCTTCACTTTCAATACGACCAAACATTTTATACGTATAATTCAAGAGTGTTGCAGTGCTCAAATTGTAGTAATTTATCTTATTTTATTTAATTGCCAGTTTAATTTTAAAAACAAGAAATTAAATTACATTCACACACTACAATTTAAATGTGAGAGTAGAAATGTATAAAGCCATAAATATTTTTTTTTAAGCTGGTAAAAATATGTCAGCATGTTGAGCATTAATTACCAAGTATTATCTCTAAAGTATGAAACTTTCTGAAGTGTATTTGTACCTAAAAAAGCAAATAACCGTTTGCCAACATTTAACACCACTCCACCCACGAGCCAAGACTTTATATGTCACCTTTAAAGGATCATCGATCAAAGTCTTTTTCATTCTGATTCAGAGTTTCACTATTACTGGTAGTTTTATTTATTAAAAAACACAAACCCGAAGCAAAGGAACCGCACTTTGAGCACCAGTCAGGCTTAAAATAATTACTTAGCACTCATTTCTGCACCAACATCGACAGTTTGACTCTGTTGTTCACAGTTAGACGCCGTGAAGGAGCGTTCAGGGGCCTGTGACCAAACACCAGCCGGCCGACTACAATTTTCTAGAGTCCGACTAAAACAGGAAACACAAAGTAAAATCAGAACTGAGGAGGACAATTTTTCCCCAGACAGCAGAGCCTGGGTTTGTGTCTGTGGGATGTAAACAGCCATCACTGGAGTCGATCGTCCCACCGACCTATTTCTCTAAGTAAACCTGAAAAACATGACATAATCCAGCACGACTGAGTCGCCTAAAAATACAGCAGGGAGTCATATCAGCTTTACTCGGCATCTTTTACTATCAAAATTAGTCAGAGAGCAAAGGAGAAGCCGTCGAGGCTGGGCTTTGATGCGATCAGGCGCGCTGCGTGTGTTCAAAAAGTGAAAAGGAAGCTGAGAGGATGAGAGAGCGGTGGGGAGAGGAGCCGAAATCTGCTTTTCCTCTTTCTGTGCCGCTGATATTTATAAGTTGAAACGGTGAAGAAAATGAAAGAAAGGAGGGCAAGAAAGAAGCACAAGACACAGAACGAAGGAAATAAAAGCAGAATAAAGATTTCCACACATAAAAGTCATTTCAAGTCTATTAATTTCCACATTTAAATAAATAAAAACAGACCTAAAAAGGTTGTTTTTATTCAGGTTGAGATGATGGGCTCAAATTTTTATGTCTTACTTTTTATATTGCAAATATTTTAGCTAAAACGACAGATAAAATAAAATGAAAGTAAAGTTACAAAAAGGTTGTGCTAAATTATAAAACAACTACACAGGAAATAAATGTGGGAGGCTTTTGATTGTTTGATTAAATGAGCTGTCATAAATCATGCGTTATATTCACTAGTCATAGTTTAAATTTCACTGTGAAGTTTCCAAAACGTGGGTTCAGTCTGAATCATGTCACCTTTAATGCATCATCGATCAAAGTAGTTCTCTTTTAATTCAGTTTCACTGCAGCTCGCTGTGCTTCTCAGTGTTTTGAAGCCGAAACAACAAGAGAAAAGTGAAAGAGAGAGAGAGAGACATGAAAAAAAAGGAAAGAGGGAGAAAAAAGAAAGACATGTTGGTTAAATTGTGGTGCGTGTAGACCTGCTGCAAATACCAGCTCAGTTGACAGAGCAGAGAAATGTGGGAGGCTGTAGAGACAAAACAAAAGTCCGTAGGAGAGATGTGGCCTACTAACTGTAACGTCTCCATTTTGAAGTGAGATGTGAAAACGACAGCACCATCTGTTGAAAGTGTTGAGGGGACAACCAATAATAACTGCTTCACACACACCTCCACACTAACTGAATGTATCTACCCAGCCATGAATATGTATATATATGTATATATATCCGTCTTCTTCTGTGTGGTTGGATTTAACACTTTTTGGTGTGTTTTAAGTCAGCTGCATTGTTTTTTTAATGGTTATATAAATCAATTCATGCCGTAAATGTGCACAGATGGATGTGAATGAGCTCTGAATCATGTGGTATTAAAGACTAAATCAAGCGGTTTGAACCTGACTCGTTGTGACTAATAACACGTCCTGCATGAGCGCTGCTGGCGTAAAAGAAGACGAAGAGAAAGTCGAGTGCGGAAAAACTATGTGGAGAAAGTGAGTGAGTAACCAAACCCCCGCCTCAAATCTGCCATCGTGATGCCACTGAGCCCGAACATACGCTGCATCCTCACACGATGCAGTGCGAGGCGTTCACGGACGGATGACTGAACTGTG
The DNA here is from genome assembly GCA_903364295.1 of Serranus cabrilla. NCBI lineage: Eukaryota > Metazoa > Chordata > Actinopteri > Perciformes > Serranidae > Serranus > Serranus cabrilla. The sequence continues at coordinate 41,357 of CAFUXE010001326.1, forward strand.
TCAGGACCCTGCCCGCCTTTACCTGCAGAATGTCACTCAATGAGGCGTGTACCGACCACGAAGAGACGCAAAACAACCGCAAAGCAACTGCAAAAGACTCTAAATAACACAAACAGGGGGCACAACAACAACAACGAGACAGAAGACTAGAAGAGACAGAAAACTACTACAAGGAGACACAGAAACACCACAAGAGAGACAAAACCATGAGAAAGAGACAACACGACAATCAAAGACTCAAAACAACTACAAAGACCCAAAATAGAAAAAGACCAGAAGAGACAGAAAACAACTACAAAGAGACAGAAAAGGACCATAAGAGACACAGAACTACTACAAAAAGGCACAACAGACCCAAAATGACACAGTATGGTAGATTTGTAGATCAAAATGTAGTTTAAAAACTAGTTTTGAAAAACTACACATTTACACCTATTTGTTCTTGTTGTTATGACAATAATTTGCCTCAAAATATGATAATTTCAAGCCTCTGGTACGATACTTCAACATCTGGCAATGCTGACTTGGTGTATAATAAGATAATAAAGATGATCTATTAGAGCAAAGATTTAATGATCTAACGTATGTCTTCATAGGAGAAGTCATAACTGATACTGTGCATTAATAAAATGTCCTCACAGCTTCATATAAATACATCATAGCGTGTTAAAAGCTGCTCTCAGTGGGTCAGTTACAGACGTCCACTTGTACTGGAGCGTCACTGCTGGGGACAACAGGGATCTTCCTGAGGGGAAGTCGAGGAGAGGAAGTCAACAAAAGTTTGTGAAACCACTACGGAGTGAGTGAAGACGCTCATTTCACGGTGCGCTCTGGGAATTTTCAGGGATGCTGAACTTCCAGTACATTACAGTGGTGTTTTTAAATGAGCACGTACAGGAAACGGCCACCAACCTGAGCCGTTCACCTGAACTCACCACAAGCCACTGCAGTGTCTGACACTCTCCCAGCAACAGAGTACAATGGGAGAAAACAAGCAGAACCAGACTCCACTGAGATGTGTGCGGAGCATGTGAAAAACACAATATAACAAACATTAAAGACGACTGTAGATGACATACTAAATACACAAAAAGATTAAATATCTCAGCGTACCTGATGCATCATTTTGCAGTCGTTGACAGTGTTTCAGTGGTTTCAGACATAAGCTATGAATTTCCAACAGTAAACAAAGCTCCTTAGAGGACAACAGACTGAAATTAAGGCTCGAGTTATGCTCAAAGAAAAATGCCTCCCAGGATTCTCTTCACATACAAATTGACAGAATTAGTCGTGCAAAGAATAGAGCAAAGTTCAAACTCTAGTTCCTTCCTCATCTCCACACAACGGGCCAGTTCTACCCCACATCTTTCTCAATATATAGAATGCAACGTCTTTAACTCGACCTGTGTTACATATTTTGTTGAGTTGTGTACTTTATATCCAAATATTTCCAACAGTTTTTAGAGAAATCTGTTCCTTTGCTCGTCTACCATATCCGTTTTTTGCATACATCAGCAGAAGCTCTTATAAAGTTATTTTTTATCCAGTTTTAAACCAAATCTTTAGGATGCACTTTCTAGAACTTGGTCATTTTTTGCTAAATATTTAAACTGAAGGATTTTAGTAAATGGATGGCATGATCTTAAGTTGTTAAACTCACAAGCTGATCAAACATTAGCAGCCTGTCTGCCAATGAGCCGAACAACGTGTGATTAAAGCAGTTTAACGATAAAAATCACTGTTTTAATCACTCGTCTGTTTGTTTTGAAGACCTCGGTGGATATTCGGCTCCAGGTAAAAACCTCACGATGACCACGAGAAGCTGGCTGCAATTACAAGACTACAAGGCGTATGATCCCGTGCTACCTCACAACATATGGAGCTTGGCTGTTTAATCAACATTAAAGTGTTCAAATATCAGAAGATACCGTGATTAAAGTCGGATCAGCTTCTCCCACTATGACTGTACTATCACATACAGATGTTCATTAAAGTACTCTGACCTCTCCAGTCCCTCACAGGGCAGTTAAACATCACCGGGTGTTCGCTGGATGATGGACGGCCTCAATGAAGCAGAACAAACCTCCAATAAGGTGAAAACCTGCCTTCTGATCAGCATCTCATTCCTGTAATACTTCATTTCTTTCCTGTTTGGGCTGTGACACATCGCTAACCAGCTAAGCAGGAATAAAACAGGAAACTTGCTGCTGATTTAAGAATAATAAAGTCAAAGTGTAGATTTCAGCAAATGTTAGGAAGAAGTGCATTTTCTGGGACCTATTTTCTGTCAGTTTCAGTTATATAATTTGTTCACCGAAAGCCAGATTGACTCTTTAAAATCTCACTTAACTGCTTCAGTATCCACTTTACATTTTAATATTCTTTCACTGCAGCATGTAATGTAAGACTTGATACAACCAGACACAAGGCTGCTGCATGAATCAAACCTCTGACCTTTAGTGTGCGTTTGACTTTTTAATCAGACACATCACTCCACCACATCTGCTCTTTACCTACACAACAATGAGCCTTCATGCAGAGTTATCAATAGCAATAAAAGATGCAAAACTGTGCAAAAAGCTCCTGCAGAAACATTCAATCTTTGCACACAAGCTTCTTTTCAGGCTCAGCCCTCAAAGTATTTACACTATAAACACGTCGCTGCGTCTCCTGACAGTAAGATGTAGATTTTATCTGGCGAGGTGAGAGGGAAAATGACTGTTTAGCTCACGATGTGCCCTTAAACTTTAACCCTTTGTTTTCTCACAGCGTGTGTGTGTTTATCAGCCTCCACATCACAGAGCTGTGTGTGTGTGTGTGTAAGTTGGTGGCATGCATACGTCGAGCTGTCCTGATGTGAGAAACTGCAGGCCTCCTACAGTCTGGGAGGCAAGACAACCACAAGTGGGAGAAGTCTCACACGCACGCACACAGACTCACTGTTGATAAGACGCTGAATACTCCTTTTTAAAAATTTGTCAAGCTTATGAAGTCAAGTCTGACTGTTTGCGTCATAAACTTTTAGAGAGAGAATATTTTAAAGTGCTTCAAGCAGAAAATCAACTTTGCAAGACAGAGAAAAAGTATTTCAAAAGTAAGTTTGCATTAGAAGCTGGTTTACATCAACTCAATGCACTTTAATGTTCATCTGCTGCAAGAAATTCATAACTAAAGACAAGAATAACTGAAAAAAGAGAGTTTTAGTTGCATTTCTGATGAAACACTTCCATTTTCTTTGAAGTAATACATTCAGAGCAGGTGCTGTGCATGACGTCGTCTGTACCATTATTCTACTTTTAATTCTCTATTAATATTTCACATCATCTGCTGTTTTCCCACAGTTTCCCAGTTATCACACATATAAGACAAAGAATGATCTTTACCGGCAGATCCAGCTGCATTGTCAGCACCCAAAATAATCCTGCATTTACCGTATTTTTTTAATGTGGTCAAACTCAACAGCAGCTCCACATGAGAACAAACAATTAAGCTGATTTAACGGTTTACTGTACTCCAGAATAGAGGCAGTTTAAAGAAGAGCATGCTTGTTTATTGATAAATAGTTACTGAGTGTTCTGTCGGGTGATAAACATGGTGACATAGTTGTGTAATCTTGATCTTGAATTGAGACAATACAGCTGAAACTGGACTGAGTAATAGATTAATCACGAGTTGCAGATATATTTGACTTCAGAGCTCAAACTCAAAAAAATAAACTCCTGAGTCATAAATGTAACAAATACTTTGTTTCCTGCTGATTCTAACAGCATTAAGCAACAAAACTATCAGACAACTGATGAAAAGTAAAAAAAAATGTGAATCTGTGTTTAAAAAGACCAAACAAACTTCAAGCAACATTTTTAGAAATGTCACACTTCTTCCTCACAGAAAGAAAACATTCACAGTTACATCACTTGCATAATTCTGTGTTATTTTAAGAGAAGTACTATATGTTTCCTCACGTGATGAACCCAGATACGCCCACGTGATTTGGTAAGTTAAACTAAAGGTTATGAAATATTTTGCAAGTCACATTGGCCTCTCTGCTGTCACAAGAGACCGAGCACGACAAAACGGTTTGACTTTTTGCTCTTTTAGCTTTATGCATTGTGAGTTAAAATCATATCCAGCATTTAAAGCTACAGCAGGACATTCACCTTCCTCTCAGACGTCGAGGAGACAAAGAATAAAGGGAAATATGAACCATGAATCTTTTGAATGGCGACTATTCACACCTATGAGTTTTGGCCGAGGACTCCCAGTGAGTCAAAGCTTGTTAAAACACTGAACGTGCTGATGGAGCGCCTGATTTAATCAAGAAGAGCAATTATTCTTGGCAGCAGAAAGTCGTCCTCACTGACTGAAATGTAGCTCAGAGTCACCTTTTCACACAGGGGGGAAATCAAATATCCTGACTGAGTAATTGTAGATAATAGGCTACCTTGTTGACAAAGAAATAACTGTGCAAGTGTGCCAGCAGAATCGTACATGCATGCTGGCGTACTGTGCAGACATGATCAGTGAGATAAGTGTCAAAGTGGTAAATGATGTTTTTGGATCAGTCAGTTATCTGATCCACACCACTTGCTGATATTTGCATGGCAGTTTCAGAAGAAAAACAATCATTTCTAATTCTCAGACGTTTGTGTTTTCCATTAAAAGTTTAAATATCAATGAGCCATTTCAGGTGAAGTATAATTGCAAACATTTCCATCCTGAAACCATATTTTTGCACATTTTCTTCACCATAATGACCAATTCTGAGCAAACTGCTGACCAGCGGGCAGGTTTGAGTTTAAGCAGCGGCTTTCTGAAAGAGTTTTATTGAGCCGCAGACTCTCGTCAGTCCGTCCTTCACTTGAAATCAAAACATGAAAATCAAAACAGTGGTGGCTTTGTGGTGAGCGTCCAGACATCTACAATAGGGCAATTATCTGAGCGCACATTTTTAAACAAGTGAGCTTGCAAAGATAAAACAGTGCTTCAGTGTGAGAGCGCGCTCGTTTTGTGCCAGCTCTCCGGTGCAGTCCTGACAGCACGCCTTTTCACTGCTGCTGACTCACGACAGTAAGATAATAAAAAGGATCTGTCGTCAAACCTTTCTCAAATTGTTAATGCCATCTCCGTCACTGCTTCGATTCTTTCCTGTTCTGGTTTTGCCAGCTGGCAGCTTTCTCTGCAATTTGAAGCAACAATAAATCAAGACTGTTCTGCTGCAGCATCAGATCTGTTTTATAAGTTTTATGTCGCCTTCTGTCTATTAAAAAAAGTCTGAGCATGTAGCCAATCAAATTTAGCTAAAGCAGTCATGAATGTTAGCTGAAGTGTGTTTGTGTGTGTGCATGGTGCACACACTTCATGCCACCTCTTTATAAGCCAGTGCCCTCTTCAGCCACCTCACTCAAAAAAGTCTGGACACATCACTCACAGACACGTTGACTCTTTCTGCAAACTCTCCCAAAAGTCCACATCTCTGCAGACATTCCCTAGGCCATCATCTCTGCAGACATCGCCTGAGGGAATTACCCACAATTCACAGCATTGTGGTGGGGTTAACGGGAAGCCCGGAAGGATTTTACAAAAATACGGGAAACAAGGACTGGCACAAGGCAGCTCTGTTGCAGAGACATTAACGAGGACGAAGATGGTGCATAAAAACATGCGAAAACAGAACTAACAAGGACTTTCTAACTAATATAACACGTCTGGTTAAAGCACCCAGAGCTGCTTTAAGCCCTAACATGTGAAAATATTATACCATAAAAAATCCTTAGAGGAATATTTTTCATATTGATATGTGAGAGTTTTAAAGTATCTGATAATGACCCTTTAAATGCATTTCTTTTTTTAAACGATGTGTCTTGAATGGGGCCTTTTACAGCTTAGGGCATCACTCTTTAAATGTTCAATTTATTTGGTATTTCTGTACTGGAATGTATTGTTAATTATCTGCCAGCTTATACACAGAAATGTGTCTGCAATAAACCGGTGCTCCCCGTTTAATCAGCCCATACGATGAATCAGTCTGGCTCCAGTCAAAATGCCATTTCTTCCTATAGAAAATTAAAACGACAAACAACAAAAAAACAAATGCAGTCTTTTGTGACAAACAGGTAAAGCGTGAACATGCAGCTGAAAGGATTTTGGTCAAAAATGGATGAAAACGATAAAATGGGAAAGTCCAGTTCGGGCACATGAGTCAGAGTTCTGCTTTAATAATGACACAGCCAGAGATCAGATAAGAGGCAGGCGGCGACAGGTCACCCGCGGTCGCCTCGGCACATGATCTCTCTACCTCAAACGAGCGGATCGTTTCCTCGCACAGCAGCGTTTGACTGGCAGACAGGAACAGACAGAGCTGTGAGAGGGGAATCCTCCATCAACCAACTGTTTCTGATAAATAAACAGGTGAAGAGCGGCGGGGATATTGTAGTACGTGTTCCAGGAATATTGATAGATATCTTTGCTGAAAACACACCATATTTAGTCAGCGTTCAGGTGAAACAACAGCCTTTTTTTGTCAACTTCTGAAAAACAAAACTGAGAAAAGCTTTGTGGGTTTCATGCTTTACTATTCAGGGAGATGTGTGATGGGAGGCAACGGTATTACTGCATGCTGACATTTAACATTTTGTGTGTGTGTGTGTGTGTTTCTGCCATCTGTGGAGCCAAATAAAGCCCACACACTCCTCTACCCTGAACCTCACCATGTCTCTCTTATTTGGAAATGTAAAGTGATGCAGCAGCCACGTGGAGGTTTAATCTCTTCACAGCCACATTTATGAACAGCTGATTGTCAGGCTTAAACAACTAGTTAATGAACTAGTGACTTAAGCAAACTATTTTGATTGTAAATGTAACTTTTTGATTAAAATTGACTGGTTTGAGGTTACATTTTTTTTCTCCTTTGATGGAAACAGGATATATTTATGTTCAGATTGTTGGCACCAACAAAAGACGCAATAAAAATACATTTTTTAGACTATTTCCGATATGTTATGACATTTTATAGAACATTTAACTGATAAATTAAGAAAAAATCAATTTGACCAAATTAAGAATTGGATTTCAACTAAATAATCCTCACAGAAGTAAACACACATGGTTTATTTGTGAGCAGTTTTGACTGGGAACCAATACCTTTAATGGTGTTTGTGATAAATATAGAAAACATGTTCGGTCAGGGAGCTATTGTCTGACAAGCCGACCCAAACTACCTCACAGAAAACAGCACACAGTGGCAGCGGGGAGAAAAAAACAAATACTGGAAATAAATCTACCTCGTGCTATTACAGTCACATAGAAAAGATCCAGAATGGAGGCCGCACAAGTGGTTTCAGGTATCTTCTGTTATGTTCAGCCATTATGTGCACAGCCAACAGCTCAGAGATCATCAGTTGCTAACACACGACAGAGTCAACAAAGCACACACACCTTCTGTACAGACTTCAACTCATTATTCTCTCACTGTCTGCTACACACTCCCTAACATTTCTTTTTTGCAGCAAGCTGCATATTTTTACACTCTGGCACTAACAGGCTGATGTTACCGTGCTTGTTATTTACAGCTGCGTGCAATATTCAAATTCTCTTAATGTGAACGTTCAAAGGTCACGCTCATCTGCTGTAAATGCCATGCTGACGACACGTGGGACATCAGGAAATGCATCAAGCTGCAGAGAGGAGAGTGACATTTCTGACAGAGGGAGGGTCGTATTTTACTCAATTTAATGAAAGAAATAACACCCTGCTGCTCCTGCCACAGTCTGTGGCTCAAATCCTCCTGCATGAATGCATCTCGATAAAAAAAAAAACAGCTTATGAAGTCTGAGCTTGATTAAGATTGGCAAAAACATGAAAGTACAAGTTTTTTCATAAATTATTCTCAGAATTTTGCACAGTTTTTTCATGCAAATTCCTCCAGAAAATCAACAACTAACCATTGGTGGAGAGTAACTGATTACATTTTTCTCTAGTACTGTAGTTAAGCACAATTTCAGTACTTGTACTTCACTTTTTCCCACTGCTTTATACTTTTTTATGCATGACTACTTTCATGCTTAGTTTTTCCCTGCTACCAGAAATACATGAGGCCTATGTGTCATAAAAGCCGTCAAACTCAAACAGCCTGAGTTTAATAAATCCAAATTCAGCCTGTTAAAGACACACACGGAGAACAAACAGAGGACGTGACCTCCACTCTTGAAAACAAAGCCGATCCTCTGACGGGCTGACCACACACGATGAGCATGTTTTATCCAGAGCCGGTGACCACCGAAACCAGTAATTGTGGTCAGGATGTGTCCATCACAAACTGGTCAGGCTGGTGCAGCTTCTCTGTTCAGCAGCTGATTGTAGTTTTTGTACACTGATTATATATTTATCAGAGATTACACAGACAATGCCAGGAACAGCTGGCTAACCAATGCAGTCTTTTTTAGTAACCAAATCAGACTCTCAGACTCATTTAAACACAAATTATACCTTCTGTATCGCAGACCAATCGCTACACTTCACAATCACTATTTCATCAGCCCAGGAAGCAGCAACCAGATGGCAAACATGTCCATTAAACAGCAAATATTCTTAAGTGGATCTTCCACAATGCTCCAAATCATCATCCAAACCTGCAGCATGTGGGTTAAAGGGTAGCAGCTGCTGTTGTTGTTGTTGTCATATATAGCGGAAGAGGGGACGAATTCGGTCTGAAATAGACTTTTATACACACAGTCTACATCCTGTGAGTCAGACTGTCTGAGTCCACCAGGGTCAGCCTGAGACCATCCACATGCAGCCGAGCCTCAAAGTGTCACACACAGCAAAGAAAGAAGCCAAACACACGGTGCTGCAACCAAACGTCTCAAATCACAAAGTAATACATCACATACACACAAATTCAACTAACAAAAAATGAGCTAATGCAAGTTGAACACCGAGTATGTAAACCTGTAATGTAATCTGCATTCATCGGTTATGACTTTAAGGAAAATAATTAGTGGTTATGATAATAATAACTGCCGTAGTTATTACAATAGTTGCTTTAATGGTGGTAATTGTGTTTACATTATTAGTAATAACAGTAATTGTGCAGAACTAAAATTACAGGATGAGTTGTTGCTGTTTTAGAAGTAGACATTATAAAAACATGAAATGAGTCTTAATGCACCAGTAAAAGTTGAAGTAGCTGCTGTATTAGTAGTTAGTATAATAATAGTAGTACTAGTAATAGTTAAATAAGTAGTATTCACTTATTTAACTATTTTTTACTTTATTTGTTTTCTCTGTGTTATACTTTGATTTATATGCAAGTAAATGAGATGTGCATAACTTTGAATAAAAATAAATGTTCATCATTTAAAGTGAAACACTATAAATTATGTTTTAGTGAGAAATGTACAAATGAACATGTCTTTCCCTACATGCATCTCTTCTAGAAGAACAGTGATATTTTTATAAGGAGCAAAGTGCTACAAAAACGTTTTTATAAAATCAAAAATCACAGCAGGATGCATCAAATTTAAAACACAGCAGATTTATAATATCAGTCAAGGTGATACAGGAGATCCCAGAGGAAAAGTCTTTTAGAAAACGTGAGATTTTACAAGATGTTCATGTGAAACAGCGAGCTGACGGATGGAGGGCTGCATGTGTGTGAGGCAGAGCGAGTATGTGGGCGTCCGGGTGTTTACCTGCGTGACACGGTATGAGGGTGTGTGTGTGTGTGTGTGTGTGTGTGTGTGTGCTGCGACTTAATGATAATAATCTCTCATTTCCATAGCCGGCATGCTTCACGGCCGGGTCCTTGCCTGATTTCCTTATGAAGCTTCAAAACAGCCGAGAGTTGACACAAACATCGGGTTTCATTCTCCACGTTAAAAAAACACTGAAACTTCCTCCTGCGATACCATCTGAGATTATATTTAATTACATTAGGTTTTAAATAAGAGTGGGACCTCCACTGGAAAACACGTCCTGAGCGTTTCGGCGACTCTAAGTGACCCATTTACTGCAGGACAACGACCTCTCTGTCTCATGTAAACACTGGGACAGTGAGGCGTGTTTTTAATGCGGTTATTGATTCAACAGCATCTCGCATGGAGGTCTTACATAACCTACAATGTGTCAGCACACACAGCTGACACAGGGAGGATTTTATTAGTGCCAATCCTCTCTTCAGTGGTCAATCTACTGAAACTCAAAACTGCAGCTTTTACCTTCTCACAGGAGCAAAGAACGGCTCCCAGCCTCCAAACTGTCAGTTAATATGGATACAAAACACCTTCAAGCTCAAACTCAGCCTTGAAGTCTCTGGGCAAGAATAATAAAAAACATACATCACTAAATAAAGACATATATAGATGAGGGGGGATTATATTATTCATCTCTTAGACATATTAAATATCAGATTTCTGCATGTTTTCTATTCCCCATGTCTGAAACAGAACGCCCACTTCAACTCCAACAACACACAACACTGCTGCATTATATATATTATATCATTAACAGAGAATCTCATGACCACAACAACACTACAGGCTTTCCTTTGATGCCCACAGTAACTTTCTGCAGAAGCAGGTCTCAGTTTTCCCCGATCAGACGATTACGCTTTGAATGAAAGTGCCATACTGATCGTACAGTTTCACTTGATCTTTATCTCCAATCAGATAAAGTTGAAAGTTAATCTCTGAAGCAAATAAAGAAGAAATCATAAATATCAAAAGTTATTACAGATAGCATCCTAGTTTTTTTCAGATAAAGAGCTGAAATCTGCTGTTCTTTTATGATGTATGTGCAGAGTTTAATACTTGAAGACTGTTTTAAAAATGCATTTCCTCACGGATTTTCCCCTAAAATCACAGTTTAGGTCTTATACATACAAGAATAATTTTTGATGCATATTTTGGAAGACATGGTGCCTTTGCAGCTTATAACAGTGTGATGTGGAAACTTGAAAGCTGTGACAGTGCAGTCTAAGTAGAGTAGGAGGCCTGTTGTGCCCTGCAGGTCTGATTCTGCTGCAGAAAATCACACTAGGCACAAACTATTATTCACAGATTTAACTCCTGAGGACTTTTAAAGGCTTAAAAATATGCTGAAAGGGGTTTTTATCACTGAGCTAACAGAAAACATCCACAACTACCAGATACATTAAAGCCTTTTTCACAGTAAGGACACAAAAACCACCAAAATCAAATGCTTCTGCTTTAGAAAATGGCATCTCTAACACCCTGAATACAGGACAACAGCTTTACACTCAGTAACCAGTTTATTAAATACTGTGTATTAATCTTCAGCTTTTCCCTCTTTTATCTTCTTTACATTTTTGCTTTTGTTTGGCTGCACTGTTTAGTTTTCTGTGCCTCCATTACTTTTGCCTGTCAGAACTGTGTTTTTAAAGGTGCTATATTAATAAATAAAATTATTAATTGTACACAGGAAGTCTAGTACAGCCGTCCTGCGATGGATCGGACCATCATGAAGGTTTTGTTTTTGTGTTTTTGTTGAAATTCTTTCAGTTAAGTGAGTTAATTTAAATGTTGTGGAGGCCGCAGTTTGTGTGGGAGTTCCTGTTATTTTATCAGCCCCATTCAAATCAATGAGGGTAGGCTAAATAACAGAAACACCCTCCTTTATTTTCCACTACACACCTTATATATCCGTACAGTCTGGCTGACAGTTAAAGCAGCTTTTAGCTCACAGATACAACATGAAATAAACAAAAACTCATCCCTCCTCCTGCATTAGTGTGTGCAGCCTGCAGCGAGCTGCCGGTCGACCTTTAACATTTCTAATATCCACTTTACGCTGACTTAAAGTGAGAGACACCAGTGGGGTGAATATTATCTTCCTCACAACCGCAGGTGACTCAGAAACACACAAACACACTCACACGAGAATTAAGATGTGAAACTTTATATATTCAAAGTTCAAAGAAAATGAAATTCAAAATGCTGCAGTTGATTTCACAACTGGCTGTTTGTTTAAACGTGTTTAGATCTGTTTCTGGATTTTACCGACAAGTTTTCCACATTTCGATTTATGAGGCGTTTAGTCAGTTTCTGGTATCGTTTCTTATCTGTTATTTTAGCCACGATAAGTTCAAAGTTAAATGCAAATTATATAATCAAACAGAAACATTATTAAACATTAATTGTAAATTAGAGTGCTATGAGATAATTAATTTACTAACTTTTTTCAATGACTCATTTATAAAATAAACACACAAAACACCACTTTTATCAGGAGGTTATTTTAGATATCACACTAGATATATTTATTATTAATAATCTATATTTCTTTATTAATTCCTGCTTGAGTGACTTGAGTGACTTGACTGAATTTCCTCTTCTGTGTTGGAAACGATGAGAAGGAAAAAAAAAAACAAGCCCAAAATGTCAAATCTGATCACACAGGAAGTTTATTGGGCTGTGACATTTACATTATCGCTTCTTGTTGTTTTGATGTTTACAGAGAGATAAACTACCTGTCAACAACATCCAACTCACATGTTCGTGACAGGAAAATAAGTCTTAACATTTTGTTATCTATATATAATGATATCATAAAGATTTTTTCATAGAATTAAAACGCTTTTAAAGATGAAAATGTCCTGTTTGTAGATTTTATTAGGACGTTTTTTATCTAATATGCACGCGGCGTTAAATTATCCGCGCGCAGTTCCGCTGGTTTGGGATAAAGTCTGCTTTAAAAGATGAATAAAAACAACTTCTGCTGACCTTTATTCTTCACATATCTCTTTCAAATAACACGCTGCAGGAAGATAATGCATGATAAATAAAGTAACAACGGTATAGAGTCAAAATAAGAATAATTAATAGATCAATACCGAAATAAACGCGTTAAAGAGCAAAGGATCGCCGCAAATCGCTGCAGATTCCCGCATGAAGGATCAAACTGGATTTTAGACGCTAAAAACAGCTCATATTTGGATTTTATTTCACTTCATCCTATTTGCTTTTCTTTTTAGCTCTGCGGACACGTTTCACAGGCCACTATGTCTCATTTTAAACGGGATCTAACAGGATCTGCTCATGTAAAAACGTCAGTGAAAAGCTTCATGAAGCGGAAAAAACATTTGGAAATTACTCTCAGTTGTAGTCTAATTATCCTTCACACTGACCAATAATAAGTATTAGGTTGTTTTCTGCAGCTGCAGCTGATTTTATTGTAATTTCAGCCGCAGCAGAATATTAAATAACCCCGATTAGAAAAGAGCTGAGACGCTTTGAAATACAGAAATAAAAACTGAATGCTAATCCTTCATGACTTACATCCAATATAATACAAATACAATATATTTATTGCTCAAATTGTAGTTTTTTTTTTGCATTTATAACTCTGGGTGTGATGCACGTTCACGTTTTAATTAGTGTCCACTTGTTTTTGTATTTAGGGCTGAAGTTTAAAGTTACTTTATGCTGCTATTAAATATGGAAAACATACATTTTCTGCTTCTGATTTTTAGAAAACTCATCCAAAAGTGACGACGTGGTTCATTTTTACAGCAGGATTTCTAGCGAAGTCACACAACTGTAGCATATATAACATGTTTGTTGCAAATGACAAATAATCTCATTTGTTTAAAAATATTCCCCCCTTTCCTTCCTATAACAGCACGCGGAATATCATATTATTATCATAAAGAAACTGCACAAAAGGGGATTTTTTGTTTAGTTACTGGTGGCCGTGTATTACTTTGAAAGGGATAGATGTGACATGTAGGTCAAATACTAATTAATAAAGCCATGTTGGAAAACTATTATGTATTTTTTCGTTTGGGTAAAAATCTCACGTGAGCTGTTGTTGTCCTGAAATCCAGCTGAGAAACGTGACAAAGTGATAAAATGACGCATTTTCTTATCAAGCTTATGGCAACAACATGTAGGACACACGAGGAGGTTTGCTGTGAACGACCTCAAAGCAAAAACAGTCTTTTAACATCACAGTTAATGTATATTATGTGTGTTTAATCAAATAAAATTAATCAGGAGAACAGCATACTTATATTTATGTTAAAAAAAAAAAAAACGGCACCGTGATCCCGTTTGTGGGAATATTGATAAATAATGAGA